>JAMPIV010008972.1:0-85000 GCA_024509875.1 Oreohelix idahoensis | reverse complement strand
ATAAAGAAAACATGGAAAGACCTTGAACGGATGGCACAGGACAGAATGGTTTAGTACTACCACTAGACCACAAGGTATTTTATATTTGGAATTGCGCCTTAATATAACCAACGAACCTTTGTCTGGGTTGAACAGGGTGCATCGCCAAAACTCCTACTAAAACGGAAGATGGTTTGGTACGTTTTTGCTGAGCATCTCAGCTCTATGGGAATCTAAAAGTTACTGATGATGATAACGATGACAACTTACGCAAGCGTGAATTATTTCAGTATGGTTGCTCCACTCAGAAGTACCTACTGGAAGTGCGCAGTTTGGATCCAGGTAACTTGCTGTCTTTGCAAACGGGCTGATCACCCGTTTGCCAGTCACTTCGATTACGGAAACAACAACAAATGGGTTGATTTGCCGTTGCCCTAAAGACGCCACTAGGCGTGATGGGAAACAATGGCAAAAAAAACCTATCTGCTGTTGCCCTAAGACGCCACTAGGCGTAATGGCCACTGACTGCTTTGACGGTCGGTGGCTAAGGACAGAAGAAGAAGAAGAAGAAGAACTTGCTGTCTTACATTATACTGGGCGATTCCGACAGTTTTTTGTTCTCCCTTCAACCGCAGGAAGTTCTCCGTCTTTGTTAATCCATCAGGCCTTCTTCGTTACACGGCCCACTCTTTCAGCCTGGTATTGATTACTCCCAAGTAATGCAGCTAAAACGAGTTATTCGCACCCCATCCCCGCTCCGCCTCTCAGTATTCATCAACTCGTTTAGATCACGTCTGATGTTCCGTCATGTTCAATGTCCCATGTAACTCAGTTTGATGATGATGACTTTGGCGTGTCCATGGTTGCCTCATGATAGTTACATAACGCCACAAGAAGCCCAACATCATATTCGTGTCTAACGGATAACTTCCACCGGATGTCAGGATGAAACACGTCTGCGAATGGGGGGGTGGTGGGGGTTTGAGGGAGTATTTTTATATTTGGTGACTTGTATAAGCGTAATGATAATTGTATACTGTGCGAAGCCTAGTGCGGAAGTTCTACAGACTCATTGAAACATATAGCTGAGCCCTGTATGCTTGTGTCTAAGCACTTTAAATACTGAAATCCCTTGCGAATTTCAGTCGCCGTCTTATAAAAACGCCATCGCAGCTCGTTCTGAGTCTGACATTTCAATGCTGCAAAACTGCCACGTCGTAATTTAACTCTCTTATTCTCAAAACAGCGCCATGTTGTTCCCGGGTATCTGAAGAGACAAAGAACGAATATAACCACTACGCCCTCAGACGTGTCGTACATGGCGATACTAATCTGAGGTTTCGCTTGCAGCTGGAACCATCAACTTGTAAAACAAACTGCCACATATGCTACAGCAGGAAAAACATGGGAATACCTTGTGCAGGCTTATCACATAATTTTGGGTCGATCTCTTCTTCACTACGGCAGTAATCAGTTACATTTGTTGTACATACTGATTACCTGGAATTTCCGGGGTCTTGTTACGGTATATGATATTAACGCCGTCTGCTAAAGGTTATCAGACGTGCAATTGTAAAAGGTTAAGGCATTTAATATATTGCGATAGATGTTTCAATTACTGAACGCTCCATACACGATCGATCATGACGTGTATAGCGTTGTTTAGGACACAGTCGGTAACTAAGAAACGCGACCCTTTGTTACTTGACCGCCAAGCTGAATAGCTGCGTTTTTCTAACCTTCCAATTCAATGGCATGATATAGCCATTTATATATGCATTTTTTGATGGACCAGGGTCAGTCCTAGAACTCTATATGAGAGGGAAATTTATGGAGGTTAGTATTTAACTAGAATTCTCAGAAGGAGAAGAATAATCGTCAAATTCGTATGAATATCTTCAGACTCGCAGTCTCACTGTCGGCAGGTAGCCATGTCTAGCTGCGCGTGCATATAGCTGTGATGTTCTGACGACAATACTGCATTGTATCCTTAAATGGACATTGACACATAAACCAGCAGTCTACGTTATTGATTAATTTATGCATGACTTATATGGACTTATGCTCTACTCCTATTTGAAATGATCATCTTGTGTGTACAACTGTGAATTAAATGTACGGACTCAATGAAATGACTTATCAAATCAATCGTATTCCAAGGTTCAAGTATTGTTCGGAATCTTCCACCCCCGCATTCGCTTAATCTTCCATCGAAGGCACGATGCACTATCACTGAACAAAAAAAACTAACACATCAATGAAAAAACAATGGCCAGAAATTTATAATTGTTTTATTCTTATCACATGGAACATTGTTCAGAGCAAACCACCACCATGCAACAGTGGTGGCCAGTGTGTGGGGACGAAAAACAACCAAAAACCAAAAATTTTTTCATGACTTTCGAATGAAATATTTACGATCAAGTTTCGATCACATGACCATTACGAAGCTGACGTGACGCACGTGATCATGAATAGCAACATGACGTCACTGTTGCATTGTCGCAGTGAAGAAGACATATTTTCAACACCTCTCTAGTTCGTTTCAAATTGATCAAGATGCACAAGATGGACTACCGTTGCCTGCCCATCAGGAGCAGACAGTGAAAGGCACAGGCCTAGCTGTTGACGACCTCTAGCACTGATCTAAGCAACGGAAAAGATAAGTCTAGGTGTTTAACTGTTGTTATTGCAAACAGTGCTACTAAGTCCATGCCCTCTGCCTACATCGGCATGTTTTTACCTATGTTTAATGTACTTTTTGTTGTCTTAATGTGTTGTTAATTCGTGGGAGGTAGGGAGGATGAACCGAAATTAGATTCTGTGGCTCTCACGATGCCTGAATTGATTTCGGTCGTTTCTTAGTACAGTTAAACGATTGCACTTTTGGAAGCCCCATTGAGGTTTGCCATTGGACTGTCTGTCCAAATCTGCTACCGTTTGACGATTTGTGTTAGCTGTACCGTTCTGTAGATAACTGGCGTATTTTATTCGTACTCAGTTAACAATTTTTTTTTAGTTTTGTATCATGTTTGTTAACTATTTCGTCCAGTCTCCTCTTACTATCATTTATTTGATGATTGTTAAATTTTCGTCCGTTATGAGTCCTGTGATGTCATCATTTTTTGCAGTCATTTTTTTTTTGTGTACTTTGAATATTAAGTTGACCTTGGGTCAGACCTTGACCCTTCATTTGGCTTGTGACATTTCCGCTCGTTTTATTTAGTTCATAAATTCATTTTTAATTGTGAAAATGTCTTGTTTGCGTCTTAACATTGTTTGTACCCTTTAGTTGCATCATTGTTTTGTTTGTCCTCATGATATATATTAATACTACATTAATAATATGATATTATATGCAATAATACCCTTGTAATTTAATTTAATTAATTTTTTCTGATATTTAAGGTTAATATGGGACATTGCATAATTATGCAGTGATAGTCCAAGAAAGTAGCACTACAATTTATAATAGATGCCTAGGGCATAATAATATAATATATATATTGACAAAATAAAATAATCTTATAGCTACCTTTGAGGTAATAGACCCATTGTATATTATTTAATATACTTTTCTGGTACTAAGAGAGTGACTTATTACATTGAACAATATAATTACTAGGAATCATACCCAACATTATTGGATATTGAGATTAATTGTGTGAAGTAATTACATAATAGTTAACAGATATCATAACTATTTATGATATAGTTAGTACTTAGATACAATATTGTTACAAAATATTGTCTATTAGTTGAACTTAGACATTAAGTTCAGTACTATTGTGATTATTTATATTGAATATTCCTAAGTTGAGTAAGTATAATAATTACTCTGAAGCTACTATTGACTATTTTAATCAGTAATTATCAATAATTACTTACAGATAAAAGTCAAAATGCTTACTATAGACCATTTCGTTAAAATTGGTAGGGAATATGGTTATAAATCTCAAGAACTTCGTCAGTTTGCTGAGGCAGAACTGGAAAAATATGAAAGAAAAGAAGCAGAACAAAAGGCTGCATTAAAGAAAGAGGAAGAGGAACGTGAGATGAAGCAAATTGCCAAGGAAAATAGATTAAGAGAAATTGCTCAACAGGAAGAAGAGAATAAATTGAAACGAGAGGAAATTATTTTACAACAAGAAATGGAATTGGCGCGTATTAAATTGGAGACAGCAAAATTACAAGCACAAAGTGCTGATGCAAACCAGAATAATAACGCACAAAATGGATCATCATCCAGCCAAACTAAACATTTCTACAACTTTAAATTACCCACTCTCAACTTGAATGTGGACGACCTTTCATCGTTCCTGTCACGTTTTGAACAGACTTGCAAAACAAACCATTTGCCTGAAGAGTCATGGGTACTCAAGTTAAATGAATTCTTGGTTGGAGAACCATTGACGGCTTCTCAAAATGCTGACCCATCAATAGCAAATAACTACGGTGCTATTAAGTCCTTGCTTTTACGAAGGTTTCACCTGGACGAGGAACACTGTAGGTTGAAATTTAAGGGAATTTTACCTGAATCTCCAAAAGATTTTGCAGGATTCATTGCGAATATACGCAATACATTTAATAGATGGGTTGAACTGGCAGAAGTCAACAAATCATACGACAAATTAGTTGATTTACTACTACGGGATAAGGTATTATCTTCGGTTAGCCAGCCATTTTTTGCATATTTGCAGGAGCGTAAACCAGGTACTATGGACGATTTAGAAAAAATTTCTTTAAACTACTGTTCGGCACATCCGAATGCAACCATTTCTAACTCCTCATTAAGAGAACCTCTACCTGTGGCGTCTAATATGGCCTACAATCATAATAACAAACAAAGACATCACAGTGTAGACAGAAGCAGGTTCCAAAGAAATCACAATGTTCACTTTCAGAAGGGATATAATAATGATTTCAACAATAAAAATGAGTTCAACAGAGGTAGATCACGAGATAGAAATTATTCACCTCAAACAAACTACCACAATGGTCAACATAACACTCATTATAATCGATCACATACTCCCAATAATAATAGTAACTGGAATGGTAATAATCATGGCTCGAGACATCGAGATAATAGTTACTATAGAGGACGACGAGATAATTCTAACAATTATACTCGGAATCGATCTCATTCTCGGGGATCATCTCATTACAACCATAATACAGGGGCAGCAGTTACAAATAATACTACCCCTATAGCTCAGGTCCCACTTGACAATAATACAACACAGTCTTCTGCTGCATGTTTTGCTATTAATTATAATGTGGCAAATAGTTGCCAACAATGCAATCTTATTTTTCAGAAGGCGAAAGAAACAGTGCTTAACTGCGGACATATTACACCAGAGGTAGGTCTTGCAGTCAACGATGGAACAGGCCTACTAATTTTTAACAGGGGATTAGTTAATGGATCCGTCGTCTCAGTGCTGAGGGATTCAGGATCCACAACGATTGGTGTACGACAGTCGCTGGTACATCCTAGCTGTGCAACGGGGGAATATGTCCGTTGCATGACTTTTGGGGGAACTATTGAGTTTTACCCCACAGCTATTATTCATGTTAATACACCTTTCTTTTCAGGACAAGTTAAGGTATGCATGCTTCAGAATCCAATTGCAGATCTGATGTTGGGACGCATCCATGGTATTAAGGATTGTTCCCCACAGGAAATTGATGAATGGGAATTAAAGAATGTGCAATCTTATTGCAATGCTAACGCTGTCATTGCAACAGCTACATTACGTGCCAACAACATAAATACATGTGGCACAGCAGTTTCCAACTTCACTCTCAGTACTATCCTGGAAATTGATGAAGATGATAGATCTATTGGACAACATACTAAGGATATAACTGATCCTAATAAAACTGTTGACGTTGTCAACGTTGACAAAAACATGAGGAAGAATAATAGGTTAAATAATAATGCTGGACTTAAAAGGAAACATAAAGTTAACACAAATAATTATGATGAAAAAGTTTTTACTTTGCCCAGCAAGGACATGTCTACGACATGTAGGAAACTTAATACCTTTGGTGATGATAGGTATCATCCTCAGTCCAGTCAGGATGATACGACATCCAACAGAAAGACAATGTCGGTGTTGAAAGGGAAGGTTAATTCTTTGACAAAGAATACATATCATCATTGTCCACTATTTCGTGACAATGATACTACATATATTGGGAAAAGTGCATATTCTCGCACAGTGTTAGTGCGAAATCTGCCACAGGATACTACCTGGCAGGCACTTAGAATTTTTTTTGATTATACAGCAAACGTTAAGTTTGTTCGTCTTCTGCCATCATGCAATGGGCAGAATAGACAGGCGATGGTTACATTTCGTAACAATCGAGACGCTCGTTGGGTAATCGAGCGTGATAATGGTGTTTATTTTCATCACCGTTATCTAAAGTTACAATTAGTACATGATTCTGCGCCACGCAGATAATGGTGTACGCTCACCCTTTTGTCTTATTTCTTGATGACTCAGCTCTAGTCAGTCATCATTTCTTTTCCTTATTGGTCATTTATTCTTATACGTCTTAGATATCAAGGGACACAAAAAGATATTTCATATTAACATGCTCAAGCAATTTCATACACGTCCTGAACACTTACAGTCAATTTTTCATGAACTAGATGACAACACGGTATCTACTTGTTATTATTCTAACTTATCTGTCATCCAGGAAGAAGAATCTTCTTTTCCTGAGGTACAGTTACCGTTACCGGTACCAGTAGTTCAACCTACTGAATCTTGGCGGGATGTAACCATCTCTTCAACGGTTACACCGCAACAGCGTCTACAGATTGCTAATCTATTACAATCTTACCCAGATGTATTGACCGACGTCCCGGGTCGCACATCGGCTATCAGTCATGACATTACTCTCAATGATGATACACCTATTCGTGTACATCCCTATTCTGTTCCTTTACATTTCCTTGCTAAAACTACTAAGGAACTTGAACAGATGTTGTCTCTGGGAATCACTGAGACTAGTAATTCGCCATTCTCTTCTCCATTAGTGATTGTCCGGAAGAAGGACAATAACATCAGACTATGTGTTGATTATAGAAAATTAAATGCTAAGACTATAGTTGACAGCGAACCACATCCACTTATCGACGACTTACTGCCACGTCTATCCAACGCAACTATATTTAGTAAGATAAACTTAACTAAAGGTTATTGGCAGATACCACTGACCAAAAAGGCTAAGTACTACACCGCATTTTCCACTCCACAAGGTCTATACCAGTGGAATGTGATGCCTTTTGGGCTTGTTAATGCGCCAGCTACCTTCATTCGCCTGATGCGACAAATTTTATCAGGTAGACCAGACGTTATTACATATATTGACGACATATGCTTGTTTAGTTCGTCGTTTGAGGAACATGTTTCGGGACTTAGATATGTTTTCGACACTCTAAGGAATTATCATCTAACTGCTAAACCTACAAAGGTACAAATCGCGTGTAATGAGATAACCTTTTTGGGACATATCATTGGATCGGGATATATCCGAACGTTACCTAGTACAGTCTCCAAAATTCTAAACATAGCAGTTCCTCAGACGAAGAAACAGGTCAGGAGTTTGTTAGGACTTGTTCAATATTACAGTAGATTCATACCAAACTTGTCATCCATCACGGCTGTATTGTCTTCATTGTTAAAAAAAGACATGCCGGTGAAGGTGACATGGACTGGTACATGCAATGAAACTTTCAACAAAATTATAAATTTGTTCTCGCATGAACCAATTTTAAGACTTCCCGATGCTTCCAAAAGATTTTTCTTACGAACAGATGCTAGTAACTACGGCATTGGTGCATGCCTGCTCCAGAACCATGATGGCATTCTACATCCTACCTTATACATTTCAAGAAAGCTAAAGCCTGCAGAAACAAAGTATTCAACAGTCGACAAGGAACTTTTATCTTTGATATGGGCAATAACCAAACTCGAAAAGTTCTTGCTTGGTGCTCCCTTCACCATACAGACGGACCAACGTGCTGTAGCATCCTTGCGTCGATCGAATCATAAAAGCCAGAAACTCGCCAGATATTCAATCATCCTACAGCCATTTGAATTCTCCATTGAACATATTCCTGGCACTGAAAACATTGTGACTGATGCTTTGTCACGTAATCCTATTGACGACGAATAATCAACATTAACATTCCTAAAACATATCAACTATAAAGGAACTAACCTTGCCTTCAATTTAAACTTTATAAACACTATATGCATCACAGAATGGAACTAAAGACAATCAAGGTATACAGATTGACATTCAAACTTCGTCTAACGTCCATACACGATATATGCATATTCGTTGAACAATCATGGAACAATATCTGACGACAAGTCGAACTTATTATCCTATGTGCACTTAATTCTTGGATGCTGGGATAAATGACATTTCTTTCCAACGTAAACGTTTGAACATTTTTACCTAAAAGAATTCATCAGGATCAAGACTACGGATGGATCATCATATCCTATACTAATTAATTAGTTAACTTAACTTCTTAATTGAATTATTATCAATAAAATGAAATGTGAGAAAAAAAATGAAATGAAGAGAACAAAAAAAAAAAAAAGAACGAAATATAAAAAGAAGAAATTATGAAAAGAGAAAATAAATCTCACACAAGTATTAGATTAATATTTTTTTTTTTTTTTAATACATTATTTAGTTAGTTAAATTAGATAGTTATTATTCACTAACACTTAACACACACAATTAAGTTAAACTTATATTCGAATTTCTTTCTATTTCTTCTCACTTATTTTGTTTTTTTTTCTTCTCTCATAACATCGCGTTACATTAGAATCTTAATAATTTATCTCTTAGTTTAATTCATTAATTTAATTTTAATTAGTCAAATTAATTCCTATATGACATACTAATACGACAGACCTTACTTTAATTTAATTCTATCATTCACTATTAACATTGGACATTTTATTTAGTTGATATAATAATATGTATAATTGATATATCATATGATTAATGTTAGATGACTATGACAAATAGTTAGTTGACATGACCGCAACAAGGTTCTACTCAGAACATCGTCGGCCATATGTCACAATTGTGTTAAATTTTTTTTGAAAAAATTGTTAAGTCGGATAGATCTTGAAAAAAAATCTATCGATTTTTTTTTCCCGGGTGTACAGGGAATTGTTACGGTATATGATATTAACGCCGTCTGCTAAAGGTTATCAGACGTGCAATTGTAAAAGGTTAAGGCATTTAATATATTGCGATAGATGTTTCAATTACTGAACGCTCCATACACGATCGATCATGACGTGTATAGCGTTGTTTAGGACACAGTCGGTAACTAAGAAACGCGACCCTTTGTTACTTGACCGCCAAGCTGAATAGCTGCGTTTTTCTAACCTTCCAATTCAATGGCATGATATAGCCATTTATATATGCATTTTTTTGATGGACCAGGGTCAGTCCTAGAACTCTATATGAGAGGGAAATTTATGGAGGTTAGTATTTAACTAGAATTCTCAGAAGGAGAAGAATAATCGTCAAATTCGTATGAATATCTTCAGACTCGCAGTCTCACTGTCGGCAGGTAGCCATGTCTAGCTGCGCGTGCATATAGCTGTGATGTTCTGACGACAATACTGCATTGTATCCTTAAATGGACATTGACACATAAACCAGCAGTCTACGTTATTGATTAATTTATGCATGACTTATATGGACTTATGCTCTACTCCTATTTGAAATGATCATCTTGTGTGTACAACTGTGAATTAAATGTACGGACTCAATGAAATGACTTATCAAATCAATCGTATTCCAAGGTTCAAGTATTGTTCGGAATCTTCCACCCCCGCATTCGCTTAATCTTCCATCGAAGGCACGATGCACTATCACTGAACAAAAAAAAACTAACACATCAATGAAAAAACAATGGCCAGAAATTTATAATTGTTTTATTCATATCACATGGAACATTGTTCAGAGCAAACCACCACCATGCAACAGGTCTCGACACATTTAATTATCTCTTATCAAACAGATATTTGGTATTTACAACAATTTGACACTCTTTTTTGTGATAATTCATCGCATTCGCTCTGCGCTTCTCAGTTTTACTAAGATTAGCGCATGTAAAATCCAGATGGGCCTGGTCAGTTTCGCATAGTTTTGTTTGCTCAAGCTGTGCCAGGCGACATAATTACTCGCCTTCAGACGGATTCTGTGTGCACAAGCGACGGATAAAGAGATTACTTGAATGTGCGACACATTTTGGGCAGACATGAATGACATCATCATTTCCTGTCCACCTGTTTCATAGACGTTGCTTTAGGGGAAAGTAAGATGTTACACCTGAAACACATATCGAAAGAGTGTACGGACTTGTTACTTCCATATATGGGAGATGTGACCTTTTGCATCACGCACAGAATTTTCATGTCGGAATAATTTTGAATTAGCCCACCTAAATGTGCAGTTTTGAAAAGATTGGCGGGGGTTCGAAATAGAGTAACCACAAAATTCCTGATTGGACCCTGCCTAAATCGTAAACCAAGTACTGCGGGGGAGGCGAAGTGCAATATAACCTGACACGTTTGCAGTTTTAAGACTGTGAAATCGCTTGCCAAGACGACAACCAGATTGCCAGAGTTAAAATCAGAATTCCATTTATCAGACCGGACTTTGTTGGGGCATTTTGAAGGACTTATAACAGCCCAGTCAAAGTGGAAATTTACTGTTAAAGTAACGACCCCCAAGAACACGTGTAAAAGGTATCTGCAAGTGCCTTAACCTACTTCTCTGAACAAACAGTCTGTGAGCCAAGATTGGTGTTAGTTGTTCATTTTACGTTCTATATTTTTCGTTACTAACATGTGAACTAATATGTATATATTGCCATGTGAATATTAATATGTGAAAATTGCTAGTGAATGTCCAAGTCATTTGAGGCTGGCAACCTCAGCATATAGGATGATGATTTCATGAACCACCACTGCAAGGTTCTTAAAGAGAACTAAAAGCATAGGTAGTTCCGTTCCATATGGAGCAGGGAGGGAAAGATGACAGAAATGATGTACATTCTAATTATAATATTTACATTAACAAACCAGTGTAAATGTCTATGTAAACATATTCACTTTAAAAATAATGAGTTTTCAAGCTTTTCAACCAGTGTAGGTGTAAATGAAAACATATTCAATCTATGTTGTTAATATTTTTCAACCAGTGTAGATGTAAATCACCCGTGTGTTACCGGCGCCCAAAAAAGGAGCAAAGAATAGTAACACTGTACCCTACCATGCATGTCGTAAAAAGCGACTAAGGAGGGTTGGGCATGGGGCTGGTTACCCCATCCCATAAAAAACTTTTACCAAAAAACTTCAACAAACATGGACAAGTTAAATACAGAACATAAATCAACTCAGCCACCCAAGATAGAAGAAGGTCCTCTGGAAAGGAGGTGCATGAAGCAACCCAGAGAAAGCTGAAAGGAGTCTGGGTTGCCGACTAACCTTTTTTCATCTAGGAAAATCTCTAGGATTGGCACCTGGAATGTCCGTACTCTGTACGAACAAGGGAAAACCACAAGTAGCATCAGACATGAAAAATTACAGGATTTATGTCCTGGGTCTTTGCGAGACACGATGGAAGGGCATAGAGAGGAGGAGACTGATTACAGGAGAAATGGTGTTGTCCTCAGGACATGAGGAAGACAGAGCCCACCACAGTGAACGGGTGGCTCTAATGCTGTCTAGGGAAGCATAGATTAGAATGGGAAGCAATAGGACCCTGAATTATAAAAGCAATGTTTAAATCAGCCAAAGAAGAAAATAAATATAATCATCCAGTGTTATGCACCAAAAAACGATAAAGAAGACCTGAGAAAGAAGAATTTTACGCCAGACCACAAAATGTCTTGGACAAAAAGAAAAGATAGGACATCACAATTTTGATGGAGGACCTAAATGCAAAAATAGGAGCAGATAACACCGGCTTTGAAGAAATCATGGGAAAGCATGGATATGGTATGATGAACAAGAATGGGGAACTATTAGCTAACTTCTGTGCTTCAAATCAACTAGCTACAGCAGGAAGCATATTCCTGCATAAAAGAATACATAAAACAACATGGATATCACCAGACCACAGAACTGAGAATCAGATTGATCATATATGCATAAGTAAGAAGTTTAGGTCATCATTGCATGATGTAAAAGTGTGTAGAGGAGCAGGTGTGGTTTCAGATCACCATCTTCTGTTGGCTAAAGCAAAATTAAAACTCAAGAAATTTACAACAGTATATAGCTATAGACAACAGTATAATGTGGGATATCTAAGAAATTATGAAATAAGAGAAAAATTTTCAATCACAGTATCCAACAAATACCAAATACTCCAACAGCTGGAAGATGAGGCAGATACAGAAGACCACTGGCAACAAGTAAAAAATATCAGGAACAAGACGTGAAGAAATACTGAGAAAAAGAGAACATCAGCACAAGGCAATGATAACAACAGAAACCATTAGCAAGATAGAAGACAGGAAAAACAAAAAAGCAGACTTAAACAGAAGCAAAACCAGAAGCTCCAAAGCTAAGGTTCATGAAGTGTACATAGAAGCAAACAAAGAAAAATCAAAAGAGACAAGAGGAAGTATATTGAAGAGTTGGCAAATGAAGAAGAGGAAGCTGCAGCCAAAAGAAATATGAGGGACCTGTACAACAACACAAAGAAGCTAACAGGGAAATATAAGCAAGCAAATGGCCTCATAAAAGATAAGAATGGAAAATTGCTTAGTAATATACAAGAACAAATGAAGAGATGGACAGAACATTTTGAGGAACTTCTCAATAGACCAGCTCCAACTAATCCCCCAGACATCCAGACAGCAGAAGAGGAGCTACAAATCAGCTGTGAACGACCAAGTAGAGACGAAATAAAGAAAGCCATAAAGCTTCTGAAAGATGGAAAAGCATCCGGTCCAATGGCATTCCAGCACAGGCCAACAAAACAGATATTGATACCTCTACAGAGATATTATACAAACTACTTGGCAAATTCTGGGAGAGAGAGGAAATACCTGCAGAATGGAAGGAAGGTTATCTGGTCAAGTTGGGACATAAGACACGTCAACAGTGAGGAATGCAGTCAGCGACCCATAGCTGACCAAGACCCTACTCCACCTCCAAGTGGTGGTCCTGGAAACAGGCTGCATCACTGCAGTCTGGCTGAGTGAGTAGAGATCGAAGAGGGAAGGCAAACCCGGTCCCAAAAAATGCCGTGCTGAAGTTGGATGTGTCGGCTGAAAGGCGCAAGTATCGCAGCTTCGCGCTAAATGGACACAATGCACCCAATGTCCTTTACAGGACGAACGAAGAAGAAGAAGATCTGGTCAAGTTGCCTAAGAAGGGAAATTTACAAGAGTGCACAAATTATAGAGGAATAATGTTACTATTAGTGCCAGGAAAAGCATTAAACAGATTCAAAGAGTCCATAGACAAGCAACTGAGAGATGAACAAGCAGGTTTTTGACAAAACAGATCCTGTACAGACCAGATAGCCACACTGAGAATAATAGTTGAACAAAGTCTGGAATGGAAATCACTGCTATACATCGGCTTTGTGGACTATGAAAAGGCATTTGACAGTGTAGACAGAGAATCACTTTGGAAATTGATGAGGCATTATGGAGTTCCAATGAATATCATTAACTTAATAAAGAAGACCTGTGAAGACATGACATGCAGAGTTTTTCATGAAGGACAACTTAGAGAACCGTTTAGGATTAGAATGGAAGTGTGACAGGGATGCCTCTTGTCTCCATTTCTTTTCTTACTAGCGATAGATTGGGTTATGAAAGGTCAAATTTCGAAAAGAATGTGGCATGAGATAACCTCACCAATAAGTCGTCTAAAAGAGGTAACGGTTCCGCATCGAATTTTGTAACTTTGTTCAATTTCCTGTAATCTACGCAAAGACGTATATTGTTGTCCTTCTTCCTAATGATTACCATAGAAGAAGAATATGGTGATGAAGATGGTTCAATTATATTTAATTGAAGCATCTCATCCAATTCCTTATCAACCTTATCACGAAAGTGTAAAGGGATAGGATATGGACGAACTCGAATAGGCGTATCGTCAGTCAGAATGTCATGTTGGATGACTGACGTATGACCTGGGATGTCAGTGAGGACATCCTCATACGAGTGTAGAATATTAGAGACTTGCTGACGTTGATCAGCCGAAAGAGTAGATGAGATTGTAACATCATTCCATTTCTCAGTGGAATGGAGTGGTACAACTGGTATTGGTAGTTGTACATCATCGAAAGAAGATTCTTCTTCTTGGATGACTGACAAACTAGAATAGTGTTGAATAGGAGGTGTAGGATCGTCAGTTGCCTGGAACACTGACTGTAGATAATCAGGACGTGAGTAATACTCCTTCAACATGTTAATGTGGAAGGTTTTATGTTTACCATTAACATCAACGATGTAGTCGACATCGGATATTCTTGAGATGATCCTGAAAGGACCTCTCCAGGTAATTAAAAGACGATTGTTATGCGCAGGTAGTAAGACAAAAGCTTCATCACCAGGTATGAGCTGGCGAAGACGTCTATACTTGTTTGCAAATAGACGAGCTTTTTCTTTGGCTTGTTCAGATGATGCAGTAGCTAGTCTACAAGCATCTATGGTTCTCTTTCTCAGAGAGATCACATACTCATAAGAGGATTGAGTTTCCTCTTCAATATTCTCGTCAACCAATAAGTCGTGGATTAACGACATAGGACCGCGTGGTTGCATGCCAAAAACTAGCTGGAATGGAGAAAACCCCGTGGCTTGATTTTGTACTTCGCGATACGCAAACAGAGCCGCGGGTATGACCCGATCCCAGTCTTGGGGATGGTCTTGGGTCATCTTACCCAACAACTGCTTGAGTGTCCTATTGAGACGCTCAATTAACCCATTTGACATCGGATGATAAATAGAACTAAGAGATCTGTCTATACCTAATGTCTTCATAACTTGAGACATGGATTCAGAAATGAACTGAACCCCATGATCCGACAAGATTTTCCGTGGAAAACCAATGCGTGAGAAGATTAACATCAATGCCTCTGCTACACTGGCAGATGAAGTGTTCGTGAGAGGGATGGCCTCAGGCCAACGAGTGCACATATCAATGCACGTAAGAATATGCGTATGCCCTCTAGCAGATGGAAGCATCGGACCAATAATGTCTATAGCCATTTTATCAAATGGTCTAATCGGGATGTCCGTAGCTTGAATAGGAGCCGCATGAAATGGACCCCGTACCTTAACTTCCTGACATATCAAACAAGACCGACAGTAGAGAGTGATGTCCCTATGGACGCCTGGCCAGTAGAATGCCGAAAGCACTCTGGATTTGGTACGCGAAAAACCCATATGGCCCGCACATTGCGAGTCATGCGCATGTCGTAATATACGAGATCTCATAGAGGATGGGACTAAGATCTGATAACATAAGGATGAATCCTTTTCCCGTATTACTCTAACCAAAATCCCATTTTTAAGTATAAAGTCATGTCTAGATTTTGCAAGTTTGTTGCTGGTATTCTTTTTGTTCACATAATGAAAAAAATTTTTTAATGAATCATCATTCTTTTGCAATGTTGCAAACAACTCCCGTGAAATAGGAGCATCATCATCACTGGTAGTATGAACTGTAGGTTCAATAGGTGTATCATGCGACATATTAGTAGCTTGCGCTCTAGTCACTACTGCATTTGCAGTTTGAATATGTCGCTCTTCCCATTCAGCAATTTGCTGTGGTGTACACTCTTTAATACCATGTATGCGACCAAGTATTACGTCACAAATTGGATTCGGAAGGAGACATGCCTGGATCTTTCCTGAAAAAAATGGTGTATTAAGGTCAATAATAGCGGTGGGAAATGTTTCAATGGTGCCACCGAAAGTCACACACTTGACAACCCTGCCCGTGGCACAACTTGGGTTGATCAGCGAAGTCCGGACGCCCACAGTGCTACAACCTGAGTCAAATAGGATAGAGCATGAAATGTTATTGACAAATCCCTTGTTAAACATAAGAGAGCCCTGTCCCTGGTGTACTGACGCAGCAGTGGCCGTACAGACTGCAGGTAGACTAGGCAAGGTATGTCCGCAACGCAGCGTCGTGATCGCCTTAGGCTGGAAAAGAGTCGAGCATTCTGGACAGTCTTTCACCTGGGTACAATCAAGAGAACAAGACATAGCATTGTGAGTTTCAGCTACTTTACCCTGTTCAATGTTAGCCTGTGTATCACTTAAATCGACATTAGAATGTCTACGTGTATTACTCGACGATCTATCTCGTCGGCGCGATCGATTGTGATTATTGTCATTAACATTGCCACAATTGTAGTTTCTGCCTGAGTTAAAATTTGGATGAGTCCGATAATTTGTAGAATGATCGTTATCTTCTTCTTCTTTGATCCATAACCGCCAACCGTCAAAGCAGTCAGCGGCCATCACGCCTGGTGGCGTCTTGTAGGGCAGCAACAAATTGATTCCACTTTGCTCGGTCGGCGGCCATCCCCCGCACAGTGCCCCAACTGTGGTTCATTCTCCGCATCTCAGCTTCCACAGTTCTCCGCCAAGTTGTTTCCGGTCGGCCTCTCTTTCGCTTTCCCCCGGGGGTCCACAGCATAGCTGTTCTTGCGATGGTATCAGGGTCCCTTCCGAGGACACGGCCAACCCAACTCCAGCGTCTGCCAGCTATGATGGTGTGCATGTCCTCCTGGTTACTCCGAATAAGTAGTTCTTGGTTGCCGATGGCGCCCGGCCAAAAGACTCGGAGAATTTTCCTTAGGCAGATTGTGTGGAAGGAGGACAGTTTCGACATTTCCTTCTCTGTTACTCTCCAACATTCCGCACCATAGAGAAGCACAGAAAGTACGCAGCTCTCATACAGTCTTAATTTGGTGTTTGTGCTGTACTGGGAAGACCTCCAAATGTTGTTGAGAATAGCAAAGGCTGTTCTCGCTTTATTCACTCTGCCGTTAATGTCCCTGCCTGTTCCGCCGTCAGGTGTTACTATGCTTCCTAGGTAAGTAAATGTGTCTGTCTGTTCTAACTTCTGGTTCCTTACTGTTATTGGCTCAGGATTGCCCACATTTAGCGTCATGACCTCTGTCTTCTTCAGACCGATGTTCAGGCCAACCTGCTGGCCACACTTATTCAGTCTATCAGTTTTGTCTTGAATGTGTTGGTGTGAATGCGCGAGCAGCGCAACGTCATCCGCACACTCCAAATCCTCCAGTGTAGAAAACGCTGTCCATCCAATTCCCCCTGGACCGCCCTCTGTTGTCCGGCGCATCACCCAATCCATGACTGTCAGAAATAATGTTGTTGACAAGGGGCATCCCTGTCGTACTCCTGTCTTCACTTCGAAAGTTACATTACTCGATCCAACACTGCACGTAAAGTTAGAATAGAGGCTTTTTATAATGGAAACAATGCGGCTGGGAATTCCATAAGCCCTCAGAATTTTCCATAGGCTGTCCCTGTGTATGCTGTCGAAAGCCTTTTCAAAATCAACAAAGTTAATGTACAGCTGTCTCTGCCATTCTGAGCACTGAGGGCAAATATATGATAATGATCGTTATGATGTTGGTTAAATGATTTATTTCCAAAAAATTGTCTGTTTTGTGAACCCTGAGATTTTGATCTCCAGTTTTGTTTATTATAATGTCCTTGATTATTTTTAAAATTATTGTTACCAAAATCTCGCAATCTGTGAGCTTGGTTCCAAGAAACATTAAATGGAGCAGATTGTTGAAATTGCTTCCCTTTGTAAAAGTTATCATTGTTAAAATTGTAATTATTTCCCTTATTGACATATCTATCAGCACTAAAAGAACGATTGCGTGAAAAATTGTTTTGTTGTGCTGCAAAAGCAACAGGCAATTCACTCTTAATCTGTGCATTACTCAGATCCATGGTTGGGTGAGCAGTGCAAAAATTTTTTGCATGTTCTTCTAAGTCTTTCATTGATAAAGGTTTCCGTTCGTGTAAAAATGCGAGAAATGTAGGATTTACAGACGATAGTACCTTATCGCGCATCAGTAAATCGAAGAGACCTTCATACGACTTTTCAATTTTGGATAATTCGATCCATCTTTCGAGGGTGAGTCGTATTTGTGACAGAAAATCACTGAAATTTCTGCTTGATTGCGGTAGCAATGTACGAAATCTTAATCGGTATTCATCTTCTGACATTTGAAATTTCTTCAGAAGTGCGGCTCTAAGAGCATTATAATCATTCTTCTCATTAATACTGGTAGTATGATAAACTGCTAAAGCATCCCCAGTAAGTAACCTGGATAAATATGTGCAATACAGTGTTTTATCCACGTTATAAGACACACAAGTGGCCTCAAACCTATCTAGGAAGAATATCACGTCATCAGACGGGGGATTAAATTTTGGTAATTTAAGGTGAATTTCCTTAAAATGGTCATGTCTGGATGAAGTTTGGCTTTCAAAAGTTCTCTGAGAATTAGCTTCCTGAGTTAACCTAAGTCTCTCATATTCTGACTCTGCTAATTTCAGTTCATGCTGTCGTTTTCTATTATTCTCTTCCATCTCAAGCTGAAGTCGTAATGTATTTTGTTCAGCTATTAATCTTCTTTCTTCCATTTCCTTTTGTTTAACTTCTATTTCAATTTTAAGTAGTCTTTCTTTTTCTGCCGCATCTCTTTTAAATTTCTCTTCAGCCTCGAATTTTTTCTGTTCGGACTCACGCTGAAATCGTTTCTCTTCTAATTCAGCGGCTAGTCTCATTTTTTTCTCCTCTTCCTCAGCTATAAATTTCCTCTTCTTTTCATCTTCCTCAGCAGTTAATCTCATTTTTTCTCATTCTCCTCAGACTCAGATTTCAAATTTTCCAAACGTAACCTTTCAGCATCCAATCTTTGAGATTCCAACCTTTGAGATTCTTTATATTCTGTCATAGCAAATGATCTAATCTCTTCCGGAGGTATATTAAGCGCCTTAGCTTGCTTAATAAAATAGTCTAAGGTAGACATTATTTAATATTATTATGTAATAATACTACTTAAAAGTGTTACTACAACTAGTGGTCTTCGTTCCTGTCCTAGAACGGTAAAATCAAGTTATTTAATAGGCAATAATATTAATAATTAATAATGTAATTTATAACATTTAATGGTGTGAAAGCAATAACGTGACAGACAGTAGCACAATACTGACACGACACGATAATCAAGACAAATGACTACAGTCGTAGAAATCAAATAAAATAAAAATGTGGAACTAAAATAGAATGTCGTAAAAAATTACGATGACATCTACGATCCAATAATGCACAAGACAATTGACAACACAGTGTAAAAACATATGCTTTGTAAAAAACTGAACGACAGGAAGATTAGACGGACGCATAATACAAACAAAATTCATCATAAAACTAAATACGAGTAAAAATAACTACGAAAACAACAATTAAAAACGTGACGAAACAGCTAAACAGATACTGTTATAAGGGACAACTAGCGATCGGAACTTCGGCAAGGTTTCTAGCCTTGTACCGGAATTATCGCTCAATTGAAACTTACAAAATGAGCCCTACAGAACGTCTGACGAAGAGCCCGAATTGGCTTCGAGATGGATCTCGTTCGTCAGATCAACCTCCCTACCTCCCACGAAGAATACAACACATATAACATGTAACATGAAAAATATAAATGTGGACATAACTACATGAGGCACAGCTAAACGTAATAAAGTGTACAACGAAAACACGTTATACTCATCTCGCGTGCAGGTAAAAAATCAATGTGCCTCGTCTCCGTGGATGTACGTTTGAGGATAAAATACTTCGTTCTGAGTATTAGACCACAGCTCGCACGCAATACTGACGAAGAGGTGATTCCAAGGTAGTCAGTCACTGTACAACCTGACGTGGATGTTGATTGATGACCTTGACCCTGTCCGTAAGTTGATTGTGATTCACCAACACAGTAGATTCCAAGATGTTGTCGCCTTGAAAGTTCAGATCTTCCATTCAACCGATACTTGTATAGGGTACGTTTCCTTTGAAATTATTGATTTCCAGACCACACTGGCATACCATTTACTGTTGAGCGCTCTTTTCGGGTAACATGATAGCTAGTAGCAGATGTACCAATGTACTAGCATCTTGACGCGAATGTAGAATGAAAATTAGATGAAGAGCTATCCAACAGAACTTCAACGAGTGGAAGGCAAATCAGGCCAACATGATCATACTCAACTCGTCGGTAAAGTTATTATAATTTATTACGTGGTACGAAGACGTTTGACAAGACGGTACAATGTTCCTTGACAGGTACGATGAACAATTTATACATAGTAGTGACAGTTCCGATAAAACGATACATCTCTGGTCATTCATATCTAAAATCCTCTCTCACGTAAGTAATAAGAATCCAATAATATTCATACTAGGTTTTAACAGCAAGGGAATGTCCGTTGACCTTTACGAAGGACATCCAATTGGGTACACAAATCTCAAACCCACTGAATCCTGCATTCATGCAATAAAACTGTCTTGATCCAAGACTTCAATTCTCATTCCGTCTGTTCAACATCATATTAAGGGTACATACATAGAGATACATCTAGGTTAGTATTTTTATGTTGGCTAACCTCTCGGTATCCATGCCACGACTTTGGCATTACAATAAAGGCGTTTACACATATGAATACATTAACTTCTTTCCCACTCGTATGAATCCTTCTTCTACGATACGAATCCTAAAAAGGCTAACGACTCTGTAGGTCCATTCTAGGAATAACATATTCCCGCTAGACTAGTATAAGAGCGGCCTTCAATACAGCATACAATAAGAAGTGGGGCGATAACTTACGTGACATTACTGCTATTGGTTTCGACCTGAAGACCAATACAGATCACTAGAATAAATGGCTTCCATAAACGTGCCATGAATACAATAATAATCTAAATCAATCACGGACATAAACAAGGTCCATGTTGCCCCTCCAAATCATGACGTCAGAAACTACTCAACTAGGTTACCCGTGCGTCCCAAAGCAACTCACACTGCTTTGTGCACGTCAGTGCGCGAATCATTCGACCGCACAAATAATATAACTATATTGAGACTGGTGCGTACATTTGGCAGGACCGAAGACTACCCCCTTAGGTAATAAATGTACGTAACAAGGGTACAAGTGGCCTGACATCAAAGCTAGATACCATCATCAGATGGGGCTACGTTGGATCAACTTTGTAGACACTCCCTGCCACTTCTGGGAACGTGCTGCACCCTACAACCTTGACCAGTGACGAGCGTGATAAGCGATCCAGTCTACCAAGAGCCAAAACATCAGAAGGAGCAGAAACGTCACTGACAGCTAAGTAACACATAAAAGCTGCAAAGTGACCTTTACAAACTACCATTACATCACACAGTGATGATAATTTTTCTGATAAATAGTTATTCATTTTTTTTAAACCTTGTTAAAACCTAAGTGATTATTAAATCTGTTATTTGTAAATATACAAAATTTAACTTCGATTTAGTCATTTTGAATGTTTGTCTCACTCAATTTACTAAATACACTCTAAACTGAGCTATACCATAATAAGAAGAATTCCACTGAGTAAATCAGGGCGAGGGCTTGAACGAGCTGAAATTAATCACTGCTTAATTCTTCATAAAAGGCGGCAGATCAGATATAAGTTAACAATTGCCCTGCCCAATGCAGCATTGTTCTTGACTTCTGAAATATCTTATGAACACTGCCTTGAGATAGAAGCATCATTATCCTTCTATCTACGAGGGTTGCTCAGAAAGTAATGCCACACATTTTTTTTTCCCTTACTTACTACTTAGTCGTTCCCCTTCTATCGTGAGGTGTACAGGTTTGGAAGAGAGAGCGCCAGACTATCCTATCGGCTGTCTTCCTCCTGGCCTGGTTCCATTCTAGTCCTCGGTCCTTCAAAGATTGTCTAATGTTGTCCTCCCAGCGGACTCTGGGTCGTCCTGGGGGTCTGGATCCCTGGCTCTTTGTTTCCCATGCTTGTCGTGGTAGCCGATCTTCTCCCATTCTGTAGACATGGCCAAACCATCTTAGTTGGGACTGTTCTACTTGGTCTGCAGGGGGTAGTATTTTAGGCCTTGACGTATCGTCTGGTTGCGGACCATGTCTCTTCTTGTTACTTCAACCACCTTCCTCAGATACCTCATTTCTGAGGTTTGGATCTGGCTTTTGTGGGTTGTAGTCATTGCCCATGACTCGCATCCATATGTCAAGACTGGGACATAGGTGGAGCGGTATACAGCCATCTTCGTTTTCTTACCAACCTCTCTCTTGCTGAGGAATCCTCGATTTATGGCCTGAAAAAGTCTCCCAGCTGCTGCTTTTCGAGTGGCCAACTCTTCTTTGATGCCTCCCTTTCGGTCTATAATAGCTCTGAGGTATTTAAAGTGGTCGACCTGCTCCAGGACCTGTTCTCCCAGCTTAATCTGATGTCTTCTTTCTTCTCGTGATATCACCATGGATTTTGTTTTAGAGCTGCTTATGACCATTCCTCTCTTCTCCAGCTCTTCCTTCCAGGCGCATTTTTTTTTCTCTGAAACTATTTATTCACAATGTATGAAATTCACGCACAGTATAATTGGATGTATCCTTTACACATGCTAATTTTCCACATAATCTCCGCCCACTTCTACGGCCTTACGCCAGCGTAAAACAAGGGCATGCATGCCTTCCCTGTACCCGCTTGTTTCCTGTTCACGTAGCCATGTCTTCACAGCACAAATCACGCTCTCGTCATCTTCAAACCTTGTCTTGCGCAGTGCATCCTTCAGTGGCCCAAAAAGATGAAAATCGGAGGGTGCCAGATCAGGACTATAGGGGGGATGGGGAGCACAGTCCAACCAAACACCACCACCCCCCCCCACCCCCCCCCCCCAGCAGCAAAGCGCTCCAACAATTCAGAACAGATGGTTTTCCTTTGACATCTGTGGTCAGTTGTGAGACTTCGAGGAACCCATCTTGCGCATACCTTCGAATATCCGAGAGCGTTGATAATTGCCATCGCACTTCCATTGCTGACTGAAATCTGTAGTGCCCATTGTCGACTTGTGATGCGATGATCCTCACAAATAATGGCATCGGCGCGCTGCAACATGTCTGGGCTGGTGGCTGTGGCAGGACGCCCAGACTGCAGCCGATCATGCAGCTCCGTCTCTCCACTTCCTGAAGTCTTAACTCTCTGAACCCACTGTCCAACGGTGCTCCTATCAACTGCACAACTTCTATACACAGCACACAAATGTTTGTGAATGTTCCCTACACTTTCTTTTTCCGCCACCAAGAATTCAATTACAGCTCGTTGTTTGTAATGCATGTCGCACACAGATGCCATTTTCACACACTACTACAGCAGCGCTATCTGTCGGACGACTGTGCAATTACGCACAAGTACATGGGAAACATCAGTGTTACTATGTGTAAATTTTTGCTTTGCTATCTTTATTCTGGGATGAGGGGGAAAAAAAATATGTGGGGCATTACTTTCTGAGCAACCCTCGTACAACTCTGCCAAGTGTAATCTTGTGCGAATGTAGACACCTTTGAAGACCCATATTTGATACTCTTGAGTTTTGGCCCTGTTGGGCTACTACTGCAAAGCAGGGGAGGCAATTCCATGACAAGGCTGCCTGCAAGAGGACCAGCTACAGTGGTGGCTACATGCTCCGTAAGGAACGCAAAGGTAAATGACGATGATTCTCATAACATGCTTCCTGTCTTTCCCTTCACAAGTAGTTTTTGTCTACTTGCTTCTGGGCTAAGTTGTTTAATGTCACATTCTATGTCACCAAATTTTAACAGAAACGGAAACAGTTGAAGAAAGAAACAAAAGCCAGAGTCAGGAAGAATCCTCGCAAGAGAGACATGAAGAAAGCCATTCAATGAAAGTCAGACTGCCGACACCTCTTCTAACAACGAAGGCAAGAACTAGAATGGGCACTTGGAACATACAAACAATGCATGAAGCCGGAAGGACAGCACAGGTAGCTGGAGAGATGAGACGATAGGAAATAAAACTGTTAGGACTAGCAGAAATTAGAATAAATGGAACTGGTGAATTCACGACCAATACAGGGGAAAATGTCATATATTCAGGACACGAGGACGAAGACCACACATACAGAAGGGGTTGCTATTATGTCCCAGGAAGCCAGAAAAGCATTAATAGAATGGGAACAAATATCACCCAGGATAATAATGGCAAGATTCCAGGGAAAAGGAAGAAAAATCACCATCATTCAGTGTTATGCCCCTACTAACAATGGAGATGATGATGATAAGAAGCAAGATTTCTATGTTGAACTCCAAGGAACACTGGACAAAACACACAGGAGAGACATTAAGATAGTAATGGGAGATTTAAATGCAAAAGTGGGAGCAGACAACAAAAATTGTGAACTAATCATGGGAAAACAGAAGTGAAAATGGGGAGCTTTTTGTAAACTTTTGTGATTTGAATGATCTGGTCATCGGAGGAACTATCTTCCCACACAAAGACATACACAAGATTACATGGAACTCCCCAGATGGGCACACGCAAAATCAGATAGACCACTGTACCATAGAAAGAAAATGGAGACGCTGCCTACAAGATGTTAGAGTAAAGAGAGGAGCTGACACAGCGTCAGACCACCACCTTCCCCTGGCATCACTGAGGATAAAATTGAGGGTACACAAAGACAGAGCAGAAAGATCAAGCCTGAAGTATAATACCCAGAACCTTATGAACAAAGACACAAGAATTCAGTTCAACCTAAAGTTGAGAAATAGATTTGATGCACTGGAGAACTTGGAAAAGGAAAGTATAGATAACCATTGGTGCACAATTCAGGAAGCATACAGGAATCCATGTGAAGAAGTTTTTGGCAAAAGAAATAAACAAAAGAAGGAATGGCTCACAGAAAACACATGGAACCTCATAACAGAAAGGAGAGACATCAAACAGCAAGTAAACAACTGTAAAGTGGCAGAACTAAAAACATAACTGCTCACAATATATTGGAAGCTACAGGAAAGTGAAAAAGAGTGACAGGCAAGATAAGAGAATTTATTGAAAAACTAACAGGCAAGATAAGAGAATTTATTGAAAAACTAACAGAGGAAGCCGAGATTGCGACAAAAAAGGAGACTTGAAAACATTATATAATATTACTAGAACTTTATCTAAGAAACAGCTAAACCACAATATAACAGTGAAGAGCAGAGTGTGACGCAAGCGTTTTCGTGCATTATTTTTTCTTGGTTAAATGTTTTGGTTTTTCTTTCTCTCTATCTATATTTTCCTAAGTTTTCTCTCTATCGCGATCCCTTTCAATTATTAAGCCCTTCCCACGCAGGTAATTTAGCATCTGAGACAGTGGGCGTTACCTTGCCCACTACCTGGACAAAATTCCCTTTACAGGTGTGAGGAAACAAATATCGGGTTTCCAGCCTTAGTCATGTAAGATCAGACTGAATTAGGTGTCTTGAGTTTATTGTTCAGGGAAGGTGGAACATCTCATTTTTACAGCACACATTAAGGTGCCAGAGACCACCCATTCGCTCTCACGGAAACCACATAAAAATCCAGAACATACAATATTCACTCACTCTCAGTTAACTGCCTCCAATGAGCTCCATGTCACTAGTGCGAAAATTCAGAGTAGCTATAAAACCATTTTTGTAAGCTTTGTTCATAGCAAATTCTAAAACACTAGTTAATTATCTAGTGCATTCCTAGCTAAAAAAATTTAGCAAGAGATAAATTCTGAAAGCTTCTTCAGAAGAAATAGCTATAGACCAGCCGACCAGAAACAAGTTCTGGGGAGTTCTGAGATCATCAAAGTGTCTCTGTTGACATCAGAAGCTGGTGTTCTTAGCACATTGTCTAGGAAGGCAAGATATGCAGAAGAAAACAAATAGATTAGTAACAGAAGCAGCAAAGATGGGACTACACATAAAGGTAAATAAAACAAAGGAAATGAGAATAAATAATAGGCAGATGGACTTGATGAAGATCAATGATCAAAACATTGAAGAAGTAGAAAGCTTTACATATCTGGGGAGTAACAATGACAAAGGAGGGGGAACAGCTGGTGACGTGTGCTCAAAGATAAATAAAGCCACATGCGCTTTTAATGCCCTTCGATTATGGAACTCCTCAGCTATATCCAGAGAGAATAAAATTAGAATCTTTAACTCAAATGTGAACTCAGTCTTGCTGTATGGCTCAGAGACATGGCATGTCTCAAAGAGTATCACCTCCAAGCCACAAGCATTTGTAAATAGATGTCTCTGACGGATCATCCGTATAAGATGGCCTGATGTAATAACAAATATAGAGCTAAGAAAAAGATGCGGGCAACAGCCAACACAACCAGAAATTAAGGTAAGAAAGTGGGGATGGATAGTACATACACTCAGAAGAGAAAAATCAAGCATAGCCAGAATTGCCCTTGACTGGAACCCACAGGGGAAAAGAAGAGTGGCGAGGCCAAAGAGAACTTGGAGAAGAACTGTTGAAGAGGAGGCTAGGGAAATTGGAATGACTTGGGCACAGCTGAACAAGACAGCCCAGAATAGAAATCGATGGAGAGCAACTGTTTCTGCCCATGTTCCACAGGGAACTAAAAGGAATGATGATGATGATGTCACCTTCCGCAGCTGTTTTATGTATCACAATTACAACTGTATTATCGGCATATCACAGCACCCACAGTGAGGACACTGTTTTTGGATATGGGAGAGATACCAAGGGCAATTACTGATCACCTGTTAGAGAACGACACTGCAACATATGAATCATCAAGTCTAAGACTGTGAGAATTAGGCATCAAACATAAGACTAGCAGGGATGGACGTATGAGAGGATGCATTCGTTGTGTGTACAACCAGCACGCTACAGGAACAATTAGCATTCATACCCTTCGACATTTACTGAGGGAGACTGAGCACCTATGGGTTTGCCCAGAGTGCAGTGATGTCGATTCTGATCAACAATAACTGTAAAGTATAGCTGCAGTTATAAAGTCTGTGTGCAGCTTTAAACTTTGATAACTTTGGATGTGAACATGATAGTAGCACATTGTTGGCTATATAAAAAAGGGTAAAGGTAGTCCCATAGAAGAAACTGCCGTGTATAAGCGAAGTATTTGAGACTTCACCATGCAAGGTTCAGCTTTTTATGAGGTGGAGTGGCAAAAAAAAATGAAAGCAATGTATTAAGTTATAACCGGGGTTGTGGAGTCGACCAAAACATTTTCTGGCTCCAACTCCTGAAATTGTAGAAATCTGACCCCGGCTAGTTTTTTACTTGTCATATGCATAATATATTCAGAGTCCAGACATTTGTTACCGACTCTGACTGCACTAACAAACGACCAACTCCACAACCCTGGTTTTAACACAATCCAGTTCACATTTTTAGGCTTCAACACAGCTGCCATCTTGTGCGACACATAAATACAATCTGATTTTTCATCTCATTGAAAACATTCTCCAGTAGCTGCTTACTGAGTTGTATTTTTTATCCTAACCTCAAGTGCATCAAAACAAAAAAAACTGTGGGTTTGATGAGTAGACAACAGTTATACCTTTATAAATTATGCTTTTAAATGCCTTCTACAGAGTGCAAAGTTATTAAACCTTCAAAGTTACACAAAGACTTTATCATCCTACCTGTTTTATGTCTGCCCATATTATCACTGTACACGGATACAGATAACTAAGTAAACAATGTAACGGAATTTCAGTTAACCCAGCAAATAACATCCTTAAAAATATAACAGGCTAGTTATGGCAATTCGTATAATAAAGTACAAATCCACATAGGTAATAAAGCAATAACCAAACATGAATAAACACTACACAATGCATGTATGCTAATTTAACATGCAGTGTTGGGAAGAGCAACCTAACTTATGAGGTGAAAACAGGAGCGCGGCAGGGATACCCCTTATCAACCACAACATTTTTAACTTTCATAGACTGGGTTATGCACCAGAAAACAGCTGATGCCCCTAGAGGAATAAGATGGCTAGCATTCTCTATGCTGGAGTATCTAGAATATGCAGATGACATTGCACTATTCGCACACTCACATCAACACATCCAAGAAAAAACAGACTAAATAAATACAGCCAAGAGGTGGGACTAAACATTAATCTCAAGAAGACAGAAGTTATGACACTAAATGTAAGAAATCCTATACCCATAAAAATAAGGGACCAAAAGCTAGAAAATACAAACACATTTACATACTTAGGAAGCATAGTAACACTAAATGGCAGAACAAGACATCAGTAGCTGAATGAATAAAGCCAACATAAACAACATCTGGAAATCCTCCCGGTATAGTACAAACACTAAATTAAAAATATGACAGCTGCATAATTTCTGTATTTCTGTACGGTGCAGAATGCTGGAGAGTAACAGAAAACGAAATGTCCAAATTGTCCTCTTTCCATACAACCTGCCTAAGAAAAATTCTTTGAATTTTCTGGCCAAATACCATCACCAACCAAGAACTGTTAACTCGAGCCACCACGAGGATATGCGCACTATCATAGCAGGAAGACGCTGGAATTGGGTTAGTCACATCCTCAAGAGACCCTGACACCATCACCAGAACTGCCATGCTATGGACTCCAGAATGAAAAGGCCATTTTTTTTTTTTTTTTGCAGCAATACAAGACAACTATCCATTCATCTATATTAACATTTTCTGTTACAATCCACCATTGTGGCTGGTCCCATTGCAGGAAGTTTGCACCAAGCAGTCACATGGTATTTCTGCAATTCTTCATTAAAGGCTGTATGTTACTCATGTGCATTTAATGTTTGCACTTCTTTACAAAACAGCATTTAATGTCTCCACTTCATTATGAAAACAGCATTTTATGTCTGCACTTCTTTATGAAAACAGCATTTTATGTCTCCACTTCATTATGAAAACAGCATTTAATGTCTGCACTTCGTTATGAAAACAGCATTTTATGTCTCCACTTCATTATGAAAACAGCATTTTATGTCTCCCACTTCATTATGAAAACAGCATTTTATGTCTCCACTTCATTATGAAAACAGCATTTTATGTCTCCCACTTCATTATGAAAACAGCATTTTAATGTTAGCTCCTTAGAATGAATAGGGTCTACAGCACCCCTAAGGCATATAGTACAAGTCAACTAATATGAGGTTTCACATGTGGCTGCCAGCCTCACTCTGTAATACATATTGCCACAGAAAACACTGCTGCACCAGCATGTGAATGCTTGGTGTCAGCTTCCAGCATGGGGACCAGCGACAGCGGTGGCCACATGCTCCGTAAGCAGCACAAGGGAAAATGATGATAATGACAAATAAGTTCACATGATACTCTAAAATGAAATGGAATAGTAGTTAGACAGCCAGTACATAAAATCACTGAGAATTTAACAGCCTAGTTATGGCAAGTCATACAACAAAGTACACATATACAGAGCTTATGAAGCAATAACCAAACAAAAATAAATATTTCACAAACACAAGGTGAGAGGCATTAGAAGAAAATTCTAATATAGCTGACAGAAGATGTCTGACAGACTTACTGGATGATACACTAGCCAGTTCTTTAATATCAACTTTTCTCACGCACACAAAATAATTAATAAACAAACACAAACACCAAATAAAAAACTATCCCAAGGCGTTATTCCCCTTGATGAAGTCTGTTAGGGGAACTTTAAGGGATGAGGAATAAAGGCCACTTGCCCATTGCTGTCGCCACGCAGTGTGCAGGCTAGTGTTTCATATTTATCCCTGATAGAAAAAATCCTAGACCTAACCGTGGTTCGAACTCACATCACCAGACTTCACAGACAAGTATCCCAACCACTCCTCATCAATAAATAAAAGCCCTACTAAAATGTAGCTCGCCATGGTGAATGACAATACTTGAAATAAAATGCTGAGGATTTATTCTGTATCTTCATCCTTTGAGATCCTTGCGGAACATGAAGCCACCGTTTCATGAAAAGCTGTATGTTGATCACGTGCATTTTCAGCAATTCTTTATGAAATCAATCAATCCTTGAACTCCACAAGGAGAACATGCCTTCAACAAACACATGCCAAGTTGTCCTGTCACGTGTCATCAGCTAAAGTTCTTCCTCTCATCTGTTTCACTCCTGTATCCAGTTCTCTTTTTCTGGTTTTGTTTTGTGTCTACCTCTGCCTCTCTTTCTCTGGGGATTTCAGAACAAGGACTGCCATGTAATGCTATCAACAGGTATCCCTCAATGTGTGTCCTATTTATCACCGGTGTCTTATCTTTTGTCTGGTTATTGTCATCAGTTCCACACTGGTAACCTTGTCATACCACTTTAACACTTCCACTCTCCTCAAGCACCCATTTATGAATGTAGCTTGTTGTTTTTGTCCATGTTCCAGAGTCATAAAATAGGACTGACTTGACATTTGAGTTGAAGATGAAGATGCCTATTTTTGTGATGGACTTGATTTCCCTTGATATGCTTCCTAATTTATGAAATATATGTTATTCATATGCAGTTTATTCCTGCTATTCTATGTGAAAATATCTTTTAACTATTAGTTCCTTTTCTTAATACACATTAAGGGTAGAGGTGCAGTACCGTCTGAAACAACAGAAGCTGGGCAGGTTGGACTCAAAATAACTTCTTTTTTTTTTAAATAAATAAAGGCAACATATCTAGGACACAGTATATGAGACTATATGAACTGTGCACATGACAGAAATGGATGCATGATGAATTTATGACTTGGGAACGACTCCACATGTTCACAGCTGAAGTAGACGAAGAATCATAAAGTACTCACAGGAGAGCAAACAACAAGGTAACGGCCACCGACAAAACAATTTGTTTTCTTTTCCACCGACAAAACAATTTGTTTTCTTTTAAATGTTGTCTCGTTTTTGGTGAGACAAGGCCTATTCAACCTAGACACAAGGTCTATCGATTATATTAGGGCAACTGTCCAAATATAAAAGACCTGGTGGTCTGGTTATTGGATAAATAAACCAGTAGCAACAGTTTTAGCATAATTTAATGCATTTTTTTTCTTTAAATATGTGTGGTGTAAACACTACAGTACATTTTTTTTTGTGTGAAGGTACTTTTGATGATGCCTTGCGGTAAAAATTAAAGTGTGCAAACAGTCCTTTCAAATATTGGAGCACATTCACTAGGTTCGACTTAAATTAATTACATTTTTTTCCCCCTGGCACTATGCGTTCCTCCAATCTGCTTAAGGGTAATTCTTCAAATTGTTTGGCTGAAAACCTCAACCAACCATGAACTGTGTCCCCAGAGCAAGCAAGAAAGTATGAATACCATCATAACAGGTAGACACTGAAATTAAGCTGACCATGTCCTCTGAAGCGACCCTGACATCATCACCACAACTGCTATCCCAGAAAGAAGGTGACAAACAGGCTGATCAAAAACAACTTGGCAGAGAATTGTGGAGGCTAAGGTGTAAAGAATGAGTTAAGGCATCCCACAAAGGATGGCTACAGAAAAAGCAAAGAAGAGTTTGTTGCTGTCAATAGGTGGCCATGGTCCGTGATTACTTTGTCAGTCAGTAACTAAGGATCCAAGATGAAAATGACACGACTGCTCCCTCTTTATGTTTCCTTAGGTCAATACTCTCTTGTGTTTTTCTGAAGCATTCCATCTCATTGCTATGTGAGTACTGCTGTTAGTATGCTTTCCCAATACCCGCACAATTTTCAACCCATTTTTTAAATTTCCACTTAAAAAAAAAAAACTCAAAGCAAAATATGCCTAGCAAATATTACACAAACAGACAGAAAGAGATTACTCACGGCTCTCTCTGAATTTCCAAAGTCAATTTTTAGTTGTCCCATGGCCTTGATAATTGCTATCAGAGACTGGATTGTGTTACTGTAAACCACTGGTTTGTACTGTAAACATTCTTCTTGTGAATATCCTTTTTCATGAATAATTCTGACAGAGGGAAACAAAAAGATCGACATATGAACAAATGAGAAAGAAATGTAAAACAGGAAACAATGTACAAAATATACAAACACTATTGTGAGCACTGAATATGCAATAACTTCAATAGTCATAGCACATGTATTTTAGTAGTAAACAGGGCATCAAGCCGTAATAGCAAAGAACTGCTCAGACAGCAGCAACCAGCTGCTTAACCAGGAGATTATCAATAAGCAGTTCAAACACAAAAAAACTAAGACAAACTCTACAGCATTTGTTATCTGCTGCCCATGTTTTACTTCACGCTCTAAAAATCTAAAACCATGTTTTGTGTGGGTTTTTTTTTTTTTTGGTTTGTTTTGTTGGTTAAAGATTAGTTTTGAAAGAACTGTAGCCACAAGCTTCATTTTACTTTTCAGTTTTTACTCTGCATGTAGCCACCACTGTAGCTGGTTCCCTTGTAGGTAGCCTGCATCAAATCATTCATGTTCTCTTGCAGCTGTCTTTCTTCTTCTTGCGATCGCATCTTTGATGTTTTCACCGTCAGACGAGTTCTCATGATGAATTCGACTGTTGTTTGAAGTTCCTCTTTAGCTCCATATAGCTTTGAGTTTAGTGTTGAGTCATTGGGCCAGTATATCTTTCTTAACTGGTCATACAGAGGACAATCCTGTAGAACATGCTCAGCAGTTTGTTCGTTTAATCCACATGTGCACAGTAGTGACGCAGACAATCGTAGCTTGTGCATGTGTTTATTCAGTTTGTTATGCCCTGTCCTGAGGCGAAAAATAGTTATCTGTCCCTGCCGGTCAAGATTGTGGTAGTCGTCGTTGGGTTGGTTCTGTTCTCTTCTGTCTTGCAGCTGTGATTTCTGTAGTAATTAGTTTCATATGGTGAGGTTACCAGCCCCACACACATACAACTTCACTGTTGTTTATATTCAACAAAACGAGAGCAGCAGCATGTACTACTGTACAGAAATTAGGTTTACAAATTGTAAATTGCACAATTTTATGGACATCAATGTTGGTGAAGAGAAACTGAGGTAGCCATCCAAGTTCTAAATACTAAAAAAGTATCATCATCCTCATCATCATCATCCTTAGCGCTCCATACACCACCAATGTAGCTAGTCCCCTTGCAGGAAGCCTGCACCAAGCATCCACATGCTCTTACAGCAGTAGTTTCTGTGGTAATCTGTTTTATACTATTAGGTTGCCAGCCCCATTACCTAATTTTCATTACCAATTCTGTTGTTGACTTAATTTCACACTAAATTAATTATCAAACCCCATCTCTTTTACTTTGAACTAATTCTGTCAGTCGTCACAATGTTTTTTAACTTTTTCTGAAAACATGTCCAATAAAAGTGAACCACTTCTTTAAGACCTTTAAATAACATCCTCTTCCACGCTAGCCCCTCTCGTGATCTTTTCATTTTTTTTTTTAAGTGGATGATGCATGACATTATAGTGTAAAACCCCATGTCTGACCTCAATGATCTGTCCATAATTTATTTCCATATGACATTATCAGTTATATGTATGAATTATGATCTCTCTTTTACTTTTACTTACTAGAGTTAAAAATAGGTACTTCTGTATAATACCTGTTATGAGCAAGTAAAGTGGTGAAAACAGAAAAAAGACACTTTTAATATTGACAAGATATCTAATTTCCACATGCACTGATAATTTACTTCCTGCTTTAACTGGCCACACTGTTTGTGGATTCTTACTCACTCAACAACCATATCTGACATTAATTCAAGTATCACCATCATCATATCCTTTTTTTTTTTTTCCTCCTTATCAAGCATGGAGCTACTGCTGCAGATGGCACCCTTGAGAAAGCCTACACCAAAGAACAAACTCTTTCAATTGGGGTTTCTGTAGCAATTTGCTTTGCATGATGAGGTTGTCAACCCTCCACCCCTGCACAACCTCATATTATTCACACTTTTACAACATGCCTGAAAGAGCAGTAGTTCTATTCTTTCTGTCTCTCCACAGAGACCTCCAGGATCTACGTCAGGCTACACCAAGTATCACTTCATTAAAACTTCATATGGTTTTCCCAACAAGCGCAAAGTCCACTTCTTCGTGACCCAAATGTGCGGTGTAATGCTGCAAGTTCAATACTCTGTTTCTCTAAAAATGTGCTGTGTGGTTGTCTGATGTGTGCTGTATTTGTTTTGCAGAAAATGTGCCTGCTCCTCCATCTAATAACTCAATGAAACTTTTAAAATGCAGAATTAAAGAACCCCAAGATGTTTAAAAACCTGCTGATAAGCCCTTTTTCTGGAATTCTCAGGGTAAGACCTGTAGGGGAAGACCAAAGAATACATGGAAAAGTAAACTGGAGACAGACATGAAGAAGAAATGGAAAGACAATGAGCTGCTGGTATGGGACAGGAAGATTTGGCATACGTTTTTTGAAGGCCTTTGCTCCTTGGTTAGTGGAAAGGTGAAAGGAGAAGAAAATATTTCAAGATCTGTCACACAAAGAGTGTTCATGCAAACAGTCAACAACAACAAAAAACCCAGACAAATAAATGTACTTGGGCAATTCAAGTATGTCAGTATGACAACAATAAGCTAACCAAGGACATGTCTGTAACATTAACAGTGAAGTGTGGGAAGCTGTGAACATGAGTCAAAATAAGAGGATTGTGGGACACTTCTTAAATAATATAGTGTGTATATATATATATACAAATGACACCATTCTGAACAGCCAACAAAGGGGACCCACATAAAACAAAATGAAAAGAAAATGTTTTCAGTTACAGAAACAGTCATCATCACCCTTCACCTCCCCTAGGAGCATAGACCTTCAACAAGCTTATGCAAAGTATTCCTGTCCCGTGCCATCAGCTCAAGGCCTTTCTATGTCGTCTTCATTCCTTTCATATCTATCTCCAATTCTCTTCTCCATGTGTTCTTTGGTCTCCCCTTACCTCTCTTACCTTGAGCATTCAGAATAAGGACTGCCTTGTGATAGTATCAAAAGGTTCCTCGGTGTGCCCTATCCATCGCCAGTGTCTTCTCACCTCTTGTTCTACTGACACTTGTCTGGTTCGTATCCTCCGTTCCACATTATTGATATTGTCATACCACTTCAATCCTTTTATTCTACGATAGCAGCCATGAGTCTGTAGCTTCTTGGTTGTTGTGTTGTCCATGTTTCACAGCCATACAATAGGACTAACTTGACATGAGTTACGACAACATAATTATAAAACACCATGAAATACAAATGCTACTGCACTTACTTCATTTGCTTGACAATAGTACTCTTTCCTGATTCACCCGCACCTATGGAACAGAAAATGAACAAACAGCAATATTAACTGGCATTATCTACTTGAATTTTTTTTAGAACAAACACAAAAATGAAGACAATGCAGATTTTCATAAATAGGCAGCTGTGCAGGACAGAAAGTTTAAGATGGCTTAAGAGGTTAATTAATGTGGAGCTGATGGAAAGGAATTACTAGTGGAAGATGAGGTGGTGGGGAGGAGAGAACAATGATAACGGGTAGGACATACAATGAGGAAACCCATCTAAAAACATTAGAAGGCTGTCTCATTCTGGACTCCCCACAGCAAATGAAAAATAGGGTGACCAAAAACCATATGGGAAAGAGAACTAATGAAGGGCAAAGAAGACTTGGAAAGGACTTGAACAAGCCACAAGACAGAGAGACTTGGCATCATCCAAGTCATGTTTCTTGACCATGGGTGCATGCACACCATGGGAGTGAGTGACCCAACATATGGGAGTTGTTTGTGTGTGTGTGTGCATGCGCGCGCTAGACATGCCAGATATTTTAATACACACAATTCAAATGTTTCCCATTTTTCCATGCTCACTACGTGCGCTAAACATGTAATTAAAATTAATATTTTCCTTCTTCCTTCATGTTAAAAACAAGACATACTTTTATCTCTATTTTGCATTTCTGGCATATTCTATGAATGAGAAGATGATGGGGGGTGAGACTTCTGAAAAGTTAAGAAGCACAGATCTAAGTGAATGCCCATACTCTAATTAAAAAAAAATGAAAAGCAGAGAATGAGATAAGGAACACAACCAGAGTAAAGCTAGATGATTCACTATGAAAATGAATGAACATCAATCACAATGGCACAACATGAATTAAATAAAACTGATGGAAGGCACCACATCAGTGTACGTACTATGAAGAAGTAAGCTGCATTTGGAAGACAGGTTTTAAAAGACTTGAGATGAAGAAACTAAGACAGATGATCAAAGACTTAGATATGAAGAAAAAACGGCACGCTTGAAATGACAAAAGACCAAGACAACAAAAAAGACTAAAGGTGGTATTACCTATTAAAGAAAACTATAAATACTTAGCTTCCCCATATGGTTTGTGAGAGTTTATAAGATGAGAAAACTGAGAAAAAGAAATGAGCCACTGCTTCTCAGGTGTATCAAAAGAGGCAACCAATGTGAGATTGTGCATGGGTGTGGTAATTTCATCAAGTAAAACTAGCTGCTACAGAAACCGTCACTGCAAGTCCACATAAGTGCTTTTAACCCCTTGAACCCGCAGTGCCGGTATTTCGGTTTCTTCAGCTATTCCTAATCCCTGCAGTCCTGGTCAGTTTATATCAAAGGATTTTCACAGGTACCTGATTTCCCATAAACCTGTCATAAAGCTGCTCGACCATGGGGCAGTGTTTAGTACCTGGCTGGGGAAGACAGACAGATGGTAATGTCCAGATAGATAAACAGTCATTTGCTTCAGCAGCAGTTTGTTCTTTCTTGACAGGAAAATAAGTGGAACGTACTCTGTGTGCTAGTGGCATAGTAAAAAGGTAGTCCCTTAGCAGATACTACCGTAAGGGAGTGAAGTGTTAAAGACCTCACTATAATCGGTCATGTATAGAGGTGGGGTGAGCAGTACCCTTCCTCGCTGCCTTTTCCTTCCCTAACTCAAGAGAGAAGTCAGGTACCCATTTACAGATGGGTAGACTGAAGCGTGTCGATACTGTGTATCTTTTTACTTTTCAAATGCTGTATAACACTAAGTATGGGAGTTCTGGAGTGAAATGGCTGACTTTACTATAATATTGTAACATGTCAAATGTTATATAGCACTAGGGAGGGAAGTCTGGAGTAATGTTATTGCCTTTACTATAATGTTGTAATTTGTCAAATGTTGCCTATCAATAAGGATGGGAATGGGGAGTAAAATTACTGCCTTTACTAAAATATTGTAACTCCTAAATTCTTGTATAGCACTAGAGAGAGAAGTCTGGACTAAAATTGATGCCTTTACTATATTGCAATTTGTTAAATGTTGTATATCACTTGGGACTGAAATTTTGAAGTGAAATGACTGTCTTTCTTAGAACATTGTAATTTATTAAATTTTGTTTAGCACTTAGAAGAAGGAAAGTTCTGGAGTGAAATTGCTGCCTTTCTCAGAATATTGAAACTTGTCAAAATTGGCATTGTGGTGTGAGGTTGTGCAATGAAATAAATATTTATCTTAGTAAGTGGTGGTGATGATGACTAATATAAAACTGATACAATTTTGTATTGTCCGTGCAGGCCGGGATCTCCGAGGAGACAAAAAAAGAATATGTTTACTTTTCCCGTTCATGTCGTAAGAGACCAGTAATATGTGGTTTATGCATGGGTCTGGCAACCTTATCATGCACAATAGAACCACTCCAGCTGATCCCCTTACTTGAATCCTGCACGAAACATTCCCATGTTCTTGCAGCAGTGTAACTGTGGCAATTTGTTTCACATTTACACAACTTCACATTTATACAACTTCACATTTACACAACTTCACATTAGTCTTATACGACATACTCCAGGAAGCAGTAATCCCATTCTTTATTTGTCACATCAGAGACCCCCGTGAACCACTTGAGGCATTTTCTAAACTTGTGACTAGAAAATGTTCAAATATGTCTAACGTCAATTTTTATTGTTCTCATGAGGGAACACAATTTTTGAGACCAATATGTGAAGACTGGCCATTCAGAATTCTTGTTTCCTATCAGCCGGTAATCTCACAAAATGAGAACGGGGAGACTTTCATTTTATTTTGACAGATTTTCCCAACATTTGTATAATGCTATTGTGGCCAGCAATTTGAGCTCAGTTAGCAGAATAGTGACTAGTGAATACTCCACCGATTAGGAAAGTTTCGCGGTTTTCAGAGAGAACCACACTGTGAACTCTTTGCATGTGGGAATGAAATAACAATAGCCTAGCTATTTGATTTTTTGCATGTAACTGTTTCAGTTCCCTTTCTAACCCTGGTCGCGATCTCTGATTGCAATTAACCCTCGCTCAGGTGAGAAACTGTTAAACATGTATTAACCGTGCCGCTGTTTTAAGATTCTGACCAGGAAGCTCGGGGACTGGGTATAGGTGAAAGTTTTGCTGCGTGCTGCGGGCTCAAAGGGTTAACACCTTTAGCACAGGCTTCATGTCAGGGGACCCAGCCATGGTGTTGACCTTTGGTTAAAGCAGCATACAAGAATGATACATACTAGATATTAAAGAAAAGCTACAAATATTATCTCTGCAGATGCACCCACATAGTGGCACCATCAGCACCAACAATGAAATTTACAACAAACATAAAATATTTTTTTTAAAGCGGAGATGGTAATGGTTACAGTGGACAAAATGAAGAATGCACATAACCTGCTGTTACACTCACACAGGTTTGTTACTGAACCCAGAAGAATAAACTAAATAAGAACCAATGACTGTGAGCTAACTGGAGCAGGAAAGATCTGGCTCGGGTTCTCAAGAAGGTCAAAAGGGGACAATATGACTACACTTTATGCTTCAATAAGAGAAATGGAGATAAATCTAAATGCACCAAAATTTCTGTCAATAGTCGCAGGGGCTATTGGTTGTGTTCTTCTATAAAAAGATGTGTTAATTATTGATCTAATGTATCCGCAAATATAAGAATCTTGAAGAAAAATTGTTTTCAGCTTAAAGAAAATAGAACTTCCTTTGGGCAAGCAACAGTTTCATATCTTTAAGTTTATTAGTGCAATTTTTAATAAACTGCATCAACAGGCAGTCTCCTTCGAACATCCAGTTGCTGCAGGAAAGAGATCAAATGCAACATCCAGCTGGTGCATGAAGTTCAGCCAATCAGTTCATTTTCCTGTACACTCCTTAAGCCACTACTTTAGCTGGTCCCCTAGTAGCAAGCCTTCACCAAGTATTCACAAGCTCTTGTAGCTGTGGTTTGTGTGGCATTTGTTTTATATAATGAGGTTGCCAGCCCCATAAACAACCTCATATTAGTCACCTTGTATGAAATGCCTGACAGTGCAGTTGTCTGATTATCTCTTCAGAGACCCCCGGGAGCAATACGGGGCCACGATATGATTTTTCTTTAAAAACAAACACAGGAAACAGCGATAAATGTACCACATAAATGAGTTAGTCTAAGATTTTTTATATACGTATTTTCATGGATGAGTTTACAATTAAAATCAAACCTTTTTAATCAGATCACTAGACCAGCTCTGCCATCACCGGCGTCAATACCTTGCTGAGGTATGGCGGCTTGCTTACCCTGATTACCCCCAGAGCTATGCCAGCTGGAGTTTTACTCCTGGAAGGTTCTACCAAGCTGGACACGTTTGCGCGGGCAGGGGTCAGACTAAAGCAGACACCCTGGTCCTCCAGGTTGGGGGTTTTAGCATAGGGCTGACACCCCTGTCTATGTAAAAAGAAATGAAGTTACGGAAACGACAACAAATGAACAAACTGTGCTGCAGGACGGACATCCGGAGTCTGAGGCTTGTCTGACTGTCAGTGGTGAAAGCCGAAAGGAAGCCACTGACATGAAAATGGATGTCCTGACCGCAAAACGTGAAACAAGAATAGGATTTTGGAATGTCAGGACAATGAACGAGACGGGTAAACTAAAACAGGTCACAGCAGAAGTGAGAAATTATAGATTACACATTCTAGGGATAAGTGAGGCAGATGGACAGGGGCAGGAAAAGTTAAAACAGCAACGGGAGAGACAGTGCTTTGCTCTGGGGGAGAGGATGGACGGCACAGTGAAGGTGTGGCCATTGTTCTACAGAAAGGAATGGAGGGGACATTGCTGGAGTGGAGGCCCATCAGCAGCGGACTGATAGGAATAAGATTGAGAGCGAGATTCACCAACACTACAATAATACAATGCTACGCACCAGCGAATGACAGCAATGGTGAGGTCAGGGGTGAATTCTGTCTGCAGCTGCAGAGGGAAATGGAAGAAACACCTAGATATGATCTTATCATAGTGGTGCTAGACTTCGGCGAGAAGGTTGGAACAAACAGTGCATATAGTAAAGGAGTAGTGGGGTAATGCGGCAGCGGAACAGCTAACGAAAATGGGGATAAATTAATAAGTTTCTGTAGCGTTGGCGGCCTGGTCATTGGAGGAACACTTTTCCCACACAAGGGGGTTCACAAATTGACATGGGAATCGCCAGGTGGTCAGGACAGAGACCAGATGGACCACATTGTGATTAACGGTAGATGGAGACATGCATTGCGGGATGTGAGGGTGGGAAGCGGTGCGGATGTGGGAGGTGATCACCATTTGGTAGTGGCGGGGTTGAATGTGGGGCTCGGGGCAGCTGGACCAATTGTTACTGCACAGAAAAGGTTTGACATCAGCAAATTGAAGGACCCCCTTGCCGGAAAGGCTTTTGCGGCTGATATAGAGAAGCGATGTCAGTTTGCCAGGGGTCAGGAAAAGACATTGACTGATGATGTAGACCAGAGGTTCAGCGCCATTTCAGCAATATGTAGGGAAGGCGGCGGGTCATGCTTGGGATTCTGGGAGGGGGGGAGGCGGGACTGGATAGCACCAGAGACATTGGACACCATAGCGATGGGAGGGGAAGTGAGAGGAGGGGGAGCAGAGGCGAAGTCCCCCAGGTTAAGGTAGTAGACTACCTTGTAGGGTAAAAAACTCAAATTTTCCTTTCAGAATCAAACAACCATGGGTATAGTGTTAGTATGGACTTAACATTTTTGTCCACATAATGACCTCATTAATTATGCAAATTAGCTATCCAATATGGCCGCCGTAGTGAATAAATTATACACCTTTTTTAAAACATCATAACTATGTTATTTTTACAAGGATCTGACTGAAACTTGGCAAATTGAATTAGTATATATAGCTTGAGGTTTTGACCTAAAATAACAGATATTGACCGAAAGGTTGATTTGTAATGAATTTTCAAAATTTATATTTCTTGAATGTTTGATATTTGTGCCTCATTATATATGCATGATGGTCATAAAACTAAAATTTTGAATTCAACTGTATCCATTTTAGGTCATAATCTGTAAGATTATATGATAACCAACTGTGTTAATTTTCATGTCAATTGAATGTACAGATCCAGAGATATCTTGTTTCAAAGATCACCAATTATGCTAAAAAGACAATTCCGAGAAAACAAAGAAAAACAGAAAAAGAACTCACAAAATGAAGTTTAATGAGCTCCTGTTGAATAAAGGTCTCCTTCTACTGCAGCTGCAGTGTCTATGAATCCCATTTTCAGTGCTCTCAGGGTCTTTCCATTGCAATGTCCTTACTTGCTGAATAGATCCTGTGCAGCGTTCTCCTGTATGCTTTCTTTGCCATGCGTTGACTTGTGTTCATGTATATCGAAAAATTCTGCAATGCACTGTGGCCTTTCCCAATAGAACGCACAAATGCCACCATTCGCACATTTACTTCTTTGTTTGTGAGTAGCTGAAGATGAAACATCAGATGTATTGAAATTGGCAGTCCATTCGCCACTGTTTGTGCGATTGATACTGATTTCATGACAAAAGCCATTCCGAGTCTCTTCGACGATCTCACAGGTCAGTGAGTACTGATAACATTTGTCACATCTAAAGTTAGCGCATAAAAACCCAAACAGTAGTTTTACATCCATAAGGATAAACCCATTTCCTTTGTTGTCATTTTTAGCTTGTCCTTCACTTTCTTGGACCTTTATGACCTTTATTTTCTTTGCTGAAGAGCACAGAGGTTTTATAGCGTCACTATCGACAATAGGTGTCTCATTTTCAGGCAACGGTTTGTTGGTGTACACGCCTCCCAGTCTTTGTCTTATTTCTCATTGTGAACAAAAGAAGCTCTGCTAACTACTATTATACAGAATCAGTATAAAACTAGCAATAAATAGAGTTGATGTTGGTGAAAATGCACTATGCATGTAACAAATGTTGAAATTTACGATCAAAGCTTTCTAGACACACACTTTTGAAAAATTCACAAGAAATCATTGAGTGATTCCCCGTGGAAAAGTTATAAATATCTTTTTCCTGTTGCCTATGTATAATTATAATTTCGCAGTTTTACAATTACGCACCTTCTTGTTGGGTCATTATTCACATGGTAACCAACTATAAACATTGGTTGCTATGCAAATCACTCAAGGGGGCGTGTGTAGAAAAACACTGATTCCTATCAAACTAGAGTATCTCTAAGCTTCTATGAATTATTTTTAGTTCAAGAACATGTTGACGATGATTTAAAGCATGAAAATGAAAATTGTTGGATTTTTATTTTTTTTAAGCTTTTCTGGGTATACTTCTACCTTAAAGCAACTATATAGCGAACAGTAGTCAGCTGGACAAGGAAGTTAAACGCCAAACCCGAGCCAACAAGGGGAATTTCCTGGACGATCTTGCAGGACAGGCGGGGAGGCAGCACTGGGAAATGGGCACAGCACAGTATACAAAATAACTGGTAGGGTCATCAGCAGAGAACGGGGTGCACACGGTATTGCACTGGTGGGAGATAGGCGGGGAGGTCTCATCACGACAGCAGAGGGACAGGAGACGGGATGGAAGGAGCATTTCAGGGAAACTCTGAGCAAGGGGCCGAAAAGAGGAAGTCAGCATAGCAATCGAAGGGTTGGGGAGTGGAGGGGCTCCTGGCCACGATAGCTTAAAAGCAGAGCTGTTTAAGACAGACCTGAGCTAGCAGCAGAGCTATTGAAACCACTATTTGCACAGGTCTGGAGGGCAGGGACAATGCCAACGGAGTGGAACAGAGTAATGGTTGTCAAATTGCCCTCGGGGGGGGGGGGGGGGGGGGGGGTTTGGGGGGAGGAATGGGTGGGGGGGGGGGGGGGGGGGGGGAGGGGGGGGGGGGGGGGGGGGGGGGGGGGGGGGGAGGTCGGGGGGGGCGGGGGGGGGGGGGAGGGGGGCGGGGAATCTTGCGGACTGCAATAGTTGGAGAGGGGTCGCTCTTCTCTCAGTTCCCAGCGGAATACTAGGCAGGATCGTTGTACAGAGAGTTTCAAGAGCAGTGGACCACGGGCTGAGGAGGGAGCGGGCAGGATTTGGAGGGAACAGAGGATGTGTAGATCATATATTTACCCTCGGGGGGCCTTGTAGAGCGGTGCTCAGAATGGCAGAGACAGCTGTACATTAATTTAGTTGATTTTGAAAGGGCTTTTGACAGTATACATAGGGACAGTTTATGGAAAATACTGAGGGCTTATGGAATTCCAAACTGCATAGTGTCAATCATAGGGGGCCTCTATGCCGGCTTTGCGTGTGTCGTTGGGCGGAGCAACCTAACCTTTGAGGTGAAGACGGGAGTATGACAGGGATGCCCCTTATCAACCACTCTAATTTTAACAGTCACAGACTGGGTGATGCGCCGGACAACGGAGAGCAGTCCAAGAGGAGTAAGATAGACTACATTTTCTACATTGGAGGATCTGGGGTATGCGGATGACGTTGCACTACTAGCACATTCACATCGGCGCATCCAGGAGAAAACGGATGGACTTAATGGGTATGGCCAGCGGGTGGGCTTGAACGTCAGTCTAAAGAAGACAGAGGTCATGGCGCTCAGTGTGAGCAACCATGAGCCCATGTCAGTAGGGAATCAGCAACTGGAACGGACGGACACCTTCGCATACCTGGGGTGCATGGTGACACCAGACGGCGAAGCAAGCAAAGACATCAACAGCAGAATGAACAAAGCAAGAACAGCCTTTTTTAGTCTAAACAACATCTGGAAGTCCTCTCAGTACAGCACAGAATTAAGATTATATCAGAGCTGTGTGCTTTCTGTGCTTCTCTATGGTGCGGAATGCTGGAGAGTTACAGAGAGGGAAATGTCGAGATTGTCCTCTTTTCACACAACATGCATAAGAAAGGTTCTCCGAGTCTTTTGGCCGAATGCCATCACCAACCAAGATCTGGTTACTTGGAGCGAGCAAGAGGACATGCACACCATCATAGCTGGCAGACGCTGGAGCTGGGTTGGCCATGTCCTCAGGGGAGACCCCAGTGCCATCGCGGGAACAGCTATGCTATGGACCCCTGAGGGGGAGCGAAAGAGAGGCCGACCAAAGACGGCTTGGCGGAGGACTGTGGAAGCTGAGATGCAGGGGGTGAGCAGGGGTTGGGGCACTGTACGAGGGATGGCCACCGACCGAGCAAGGTGGAATCAGTTTGTTGTTGCCCTACAGGAAGCCAGCAGACGTGATGGCCGTTGACTGCTTTGACGGTCGGTGGCTAAGGATCAAAGAAGAAGATAGAAGACTTGACCAGCTGTATTATAGATGGTGACAGTCTATTTCAATGACCAAAATAAGACAGGCTAGTTTGGTTTGGACTATCTTCATTGCACACGGACTACTCCATCAGTGCTCCAATCTCCCTTAGATCATACAAGTAGGATCTCAGCACAGTGCACAAACTCCGTAGCACCGGTGAGAATCCCAATGTGTGCATATCACACATTCTATAAATATTTTTGTTGCGGTAGGTTTCTAATTTTTAAATTTTGCCAGGGCAGCAGCCTGATAGGCCTACTCTTTACGATTTCCAACTGCGGTGAAATTTTTAATGTGCGCAACTTGCACACGGGACCTCCAATTTATTTGCCCTTATCCAAGAAGGATAGGAATCCGATCTCACTGCCCTGGAGACCAGGAGGGAGTATGACACTGGCTCTGAAAAAAATTTTCCATAAATTATTTTCCCTCAACTGGGAATCGAACCCGGTACCTCCAGAACTCGAGCCGGACACCATACCTCTTAGCCACTCTGACCAAAGACAGGCTAAAACTAGGCCATGGAGTAGACTATATAGAATGTTTGACTAGACTGCATGCAATGACTGGATGTTGCCAGACATCAAGTTTTTAATAAAATGGAATATGTAAATTGCATGGCTTTAATAGGTTGAAATTAAGAGCAGTTGACTGCCTATTCGATATAGGCTGGCTTTAAAAAAGAATTCAAAGACACAGTAAAAAGGGGTAAGAGTTTGGTATCTTTAAGCTAACCTTCATACTAACAACACTGGTGACTTACTAGGATGACATCAGAGAACACAGCCCAATGTTCTTCATTTCAACCACTCTAATATATGTAGCGTTTCATTGTGTACAAACCAATTAAGATCCACATTACCATTTCTCATTCTTCAATAATTTAGCTCCATTTAATATGGAAGATGGCTAATATTCCGCTGCCGATTTACTTCAAATGGTATAATTCTTGTACAATTATTAGCTGAATCAGTGCAGTACATACGCCATCTCTGTCGCAACAACGGCCGGGCTTAGGGTTAAGGCTAGCGTTAGTGGCTAGGCCTAACTATTTAACGCTGAAGCAAAACTTCTATTTCATTAGCACTTAGACTAATAGCACTTTCAAATTAGGCTATCACTAACTGCAGACGACATTTAACAAACAAATAACGTTAACCCAAACCTGACCCTATTTGCGACACAGATAGCATATGTCTAAACTGTGATTCAACCGAATTCCCTTATAACAATACAACTTACCAAGCAGCAGCAACTTCACTTCCCGAGCTGCTTTTTCTCCATCCATCCGCAGCGATTTGTCGATTTGTTTTGATCGCTCTTGGGCAATTTTATCCTCCTGGCTGTTAACACACCCCATTTTTGCAGAATTGGTACACAGTTTGCCGTCTAACAAATTAAACAATTAAAATATATCCTAAACGAAACTAACTCAAACGGTAACGTCAAACTGAAATGTGTAATCATTCAGAACTATAAAGACAAGACCTCATTGTAAACTCTACATAGAAATGCCGCCTGTGTCGGCTTTGCTTCCTCTTAACATTTGAAAGAGATGCCCGGATGAAATATCTGCACTTGCGCACACATTGACTGTTGTTATCTAAAAAAAACAAAATAATAGTTACAAAACACCATTTCGCTTTGCGTACACGAAACAAATCTTAAACATTAAAAATGGATGATGATAACTTCGTAACGGTTCATAATTGAGTCTTATAAGGCTGTAGCACCATATAGGGCCGTAGATACGGGGAGGGGGGTGTTCAAACACCCCCCCTCCAACCCCCCTCCCCCTAGGGAGGATATTATACTGTAATAATAATAATAGCCCCTTAAGTCATAACTGACTATGGGAATGCGCCTCCGAGGTGACAGCCCTCAGCTGCTTATTTTCCTGGGGCTCCTTTCGACGTTTTCTCCTCACCTCTGCTTCCTGTGTGAGCCTCTCTTCGCCCAATCAGAGGTGGCGCCGTAAATAGCATCGCCACTTAGTGCGATCGGCAGCTTCATCCTCCCATGTTGCCGGATCCATGTCCAGTGCCCTCATATCTCTCTTGCACACATCTTTGAACCTCAGCTGTGGTCGCCCAACTGTTCTCTTGCCATCTGCTAATTGTCCGTAGAAGATATCTTTTGGGATGCGACCATCTTCCATGCTGCGAACATGGCCAAGCCAGCGAAGTCTGCGCTGTCTAAGAAGCGTATACATACTTTGAAGGCCAGCACGTGACAACACCTCGACATTTGTCACTTTATCTTTCCACGAGATGCCGAGGATGCGGCGTAGACACCGCAAATGGAAGGTATTGAGCCTTCTTTCTTGCTTAGCATAGGTCGTCCAGGTCTCGCTGCCATATAGGAGTGTGCTGGTGACGCAGGCATTATATACCGCAGCTTTGGTCTTCATTGTGAGTTTAGAGTTTCCCCAAACACGCGATGTGAGGCGGGCAAAGGTAGCTGCAGCTTTGCCAATGCGGCTGTCGATTTCTGTATCCAGTGAGAGTTTGTCATTGATGGTAGACCCTAGGTATGTGAAGTGGTGCACCACTGCCAATTCATAATTATCGATAGTGATAACTGGTGCAGCACCCACATCCTGACTCAGCACATTCGTTTTCTTTAGACTTATTGTGAGGCCAAAGTCCTTGCATGCTTTAGTGAAGCGATTCATCAAGCTCTGAAGCTCCTGTTGGCTTTGAGTGACGACTGCAGCATCATCAGCGAACAACAAGTCTCTTATAGTGACCCTTCTGATTTTTGTTTTTGCCTTCAGCCTTGAAAGATTAAACAGACGGCCATCTGACCTAGTGTGACGGCATATTCCTTCAGTTGCATCTCTGAATGCATGTTTCAAGAGTAAGGCAAAGAAGATTCCGAAGAGGGTCGGAGCCAGAACACAGCCTTGTTTAACGCCACTTCGTATATCAAAGGGCTGTGACGTGCTTCCAGCATATTGGACTGTTCCCTTCATGCCGTCATGGAATGACTTTATCATTTCCAGCATTTTAGAAGGGCAGCTTATTTTCAGGAGGATTTTAAAGAGTCCATCCCTGCTAACCAGGTCGAATGCTTTTGTGAGGTCTATAAAGGCGATATATAGTGGTCTTTTCTGCTCTCTTGATTTTTCCTGAAGCTGGCGGAGAGAGAAGATCATGTCTGTTGTTGATCTGCCAGCTCGGAATCCACACTGTGACTCTGGATATATGCGCTCAGCTAACTTGTGTAGTCGCATTAAGATGACTGTCGTGAAATATTCTAATCCACATATATAAATTATCAGGTAAATATAAAGCCTAACAAATAAATTCTAATAAAGAAAAGAGCAATGGTAAAATAACAGTGCTGTCACAAAGAATGTACTCGAAATCCCCCTTTGTTTTATGCTTCGTCTGCAAATTGTAACGTTTCCACGTTAAATATAAGCCACTGCATAAATACAAGCGTTTCCACAACACATTAAAACGGGTATTGCATTTCTAAGAAAAACATTGAGAGGCACACTGCGTAATGACCTAAATTAATCCTAACATTAATTATACTACGTTACCAAAACGAACGAACAGATGGACTCAAATAGAAAGAGAGAGGGGCGAATGAAAACAAGGACACATGCAACACTAAACTCGCGTCGCGCGATACACAATTACTACTATCACGCGTGTAAGGCCACATGCACTAACTTTTTTTTCAGACGGACAGTGATAAAAACACTAACCTTCCCAGAGTTAGGTTTTAAAATCCTGAAAAACGCTTATTAGAAAAGATGACATTAGATGGGTTTACGTTTGAAAACATTACAGTACCCAGACAGCACATCTTCGAAACAGGAGGTAGAAGAAATTGCATATTTTGAACGCAGCCACTTAGCTCTTTTAAATTTGTATATTTGGGTTCCTTAGGGCTTGCTGACAAAGAATATGTAAAACGTTACGCAAATAGTCTAGGAATTAATAAATTATAACCAAAATAAAATAGTGGGGGTGCCTGACAGCATGAAATCATTTCTGCTCATAAAATTTTTGAAAAAACCTTACGTTACGGAAATAGCCTACCATGTTAACTCCAAATTGATTGGAGCGCAACAAATATAAGACTAAACACGATTGGTCGGGCTATAAATACTATCTTGTGTTGTTATGGGAAACGAATAGAAGGGGTACTTTTTTGAAAAGATGGTTAGACGTGGTTTCATTGGGTAGAGCTGCGAATATACTTGATTCAGAGCGTCTGTTCATTGCCACATCTTGTAATAATCCTACTAAGAAGCAGTACGTTGAGCACCAGTGTATATTTTATATAAAATAAAGCCTGGGACATCGGCAGATCGGAGTTGTGCTATATTCATTGCCAGTCAACGAAACTGTTTATTATTCTATGAATTGTGGTAAGCTTGAAATATTCAATATCTTTTAATGAAAATTGAATGTAAATTGTTAATTTATGCCTGTATATATGTGTAGTTCAGTAGCGAACATGATGTAAAGCCTATAATGCTCCAGCCTGAACAGAAGGTGTCGGAGGAAAGTAAAACTGCATGGAATGGCCAAACAGTACACTGACACCTAGATTATTGATTAGACAGAAATAATGCTGGAATTGCAGAGGCGTAGTAACCATTAGGGAGGGAAATACTGGTATAAAGTATTTCAGATGAAGCTGACAGTTGGCCTAACGCTCTGAACTCAATGTTTGTGATGTATTGTGCTCAGTGTAGAACTAGAGTATCAATTAGTTATGAAGTAGAAGGTACATCCTTCTTGTTTTCAGGGACTGTGGTCTTAAAGTTATTGAGCAGCACCTGGTCAGAGCTTTGCTGAATCCAGAGTCGGACAGCATACTCCTTGGTCCATTTAGCTATCAGTGAGGTGTCTCCAGAGCCCAGGGGAGAAATCGAGCAGAGGAGTCTTTTCCTGCCGCCATCACGCAAGATAAGCTGATGTGGCCAGCTGAGCTCAACATTATGTACCCCATCTTAAAATGACAGTGTAAAATACAATTAAGAGGGGAATTTAATTGTTTTAATATCAGGAACTGAGAACATCTCCAATACTAGTTCCTATAAAGACAAACTATTGAAGTCATGATGACAAATACCAACAGAGCTTGAACAAAACAAAACCAGTATTACCTCATATTACTACTACACAACTAACACACATAGGATACTATTAAAAATAGATGTCACTACAAGATTCATATTAATAAATTCTGTACATATAACTTGTAATTAAAATTGATTGTGATTCCTGGTTCCTTTGTATTTGAATCAGGACACATATACATTCATGACAGCAATGAATACATATTGTTATTTGAAAAGTTATCAGTGACTCCTTTAAGATATCCTTGTAGAGTGTTTTATGTATGTGAGTGTCACAGTGTTGTCAAGTGTAGTGGAATAAATTAAATTGTTTATCTGTCTGTTGTTGTTTTGACTTACACTTCATCATACACATACCCTAGACATATAACGTAGTCATCACACTATTCCAGAATAATTCTGACTGAGGTATACATATGTGGCAGCAAGTAAGGTTATATATAATACACTACTCTTATTAGATATATATATACCTTCACAGCTGATCTCAGTCAGTACACTAAGTCCCCTATAAATATTTATAACATCCCACTTCACCACATATATTGGGGTCTCGCTCTTGGGATTTTGAATCTTTCCCTATTAAAAATATTGGGGGTAATTCACTTCAGGGAATATAAGAATTAAAAGGTATCCTTGGGTGGAATTAAATAAGGTTGAGCTCTCGGTGCCTGTGTTGTCCATTAGATATATATTTAGAGATTGAATTGTTAGTTAGACATTGTATAAACTTACCTGATAGACAATGGCGGACCTAGCCAAATTTCGATCTGCTGCTGTTCAGACTGCAAAAGAGTTAGGATTAGATGGGCAAGTTATGGTTGCCTATGTCACTACTGAATGTGACAAATTTATTGAACGCGAAGAAAGAAGGTTTGAAGCCGAAAGAAAGTTAGAGGCTGAAAGGGAAATTAAGAAGTTGCAGATTGAGGCTGAGGCTAAGAGGTTGCAGATTGAGGCTGACAAAGAGGCTAAGGCATTGGAAGCCGAGGAAAGAAGACAGGCTGCAGAAAGAGAAGAGAAGAAATTAGCTGCAGAAAGGGAAGAGAAGAAATTAGCTGCAGAAGAAAGAAGATTGACTGCAGAGAGGGAAGCAGAAAAGGAGGAGAAGAGATTACAAAGGGAACATGAGTTACGACTAAGGGAGTTTGAGTTTCAAGGCCATGCTCCTGAAAATGGTGCCAGTCCCTTTGCCTCTGATGCCACCGCTAGCCAGGGAGCCTCAACCTCAGCTATGAATTTTCATTTAGATCATTTTGTTGAGAAAGACGATGATATAGAGAGCTATCTAAATAGGTATGAACTATTAGCTACCACATATGGGTTAGAGAGAGAAAGATGGAGCTTAAAGTTATCTCAGGGACTTCGTGGGGCAGCTTATGAAGTTTTTGCAAAAATGAGCAGAGGTGATCAGGAAAATTATGACATGCTAAAGCAGGCTCTTTTGTTAAGGTATGAAAAGAATGCAGAATTTTATAGGAAAAAATTTAGGAATGCTAAACTACTGTCAGGTGAAACCTATCACCAGTTCTCTGCACGAATAGAGACATACTTGGAGAAATGGACTTCTCTGGGGAAAACCCAAGATCTTAAGGAAATGGTCCTTATAGAGCAATTAAGAGAGTCCATGGCTCCAGACCTGAGAAAGTTTCTCATGGAACAAGGTGCAGAGAGGCTGGGTGAGTTGCTAAATGTTGCTGAAAGGTATCAAGCAGCTCAAGCAGAGGTAACAGGTAATAAAAAGAACCAAGTGGATAACTTTAGGGCACCACAGAACTTTAATAAATTTGATCCCTAGGATCAAAACAAAGGTAAGCACCAATTTGATAGGCCACGGTATGAAAATAAAAATAAATTCCCACAATTCGATGAAAGGAAATATGATGAAAGAAAATCTTTCAACCAAGGAAAAAGGTGGTGTAAAAATTGTCAGATGGACAATCATGACACTGACCGTTGCAGAAGGAAACCTGTGTATATGGCAACCCTTCAGGTCAGGTCGACCTCAAGACAGGAGGAGGATATTATGTTGGATACCACTCCAGAAGAGATGAGGAAGGCACAGGCTGGGGATAAAACACTCAAGCCTTGTTTCAGAAAATTGTCAACTTGTCATACAACTCCAGGCAAGGGAGATTTTTACATGAAAAACAAGTTGATGTATAGGAAGACTGGAGCTAGATCCAAAGGTCAGGGACAACTGGTACTTCCTAAAAGATATAGGGCAGACTTAATAAGGAGCCTACATGTGAAACCAGATGGGGACCATGAGAAGATAGGTACCATCATTCAAAAGGTGGCTCACAATTATTATTGGCCTAAAGCAAGATGGGACATTGAGAATTTTGTAGAAAGGTGTAGCATAGCACATGAGGGAACACCCACAAGTGGGAACATTGATCAGGACCTGGACACGCCACGGGGCAAAATTAGGCCTGATAATAAAAAGAAAAATAGATTTGATAAAGTGGACCAAATGGAATGGGAAGCCCCTTTTCACGGACAAGCTTCACTTAACTGTTTTACAATGGCCACTATGCGGAGAGTGCAAAAAGATGTCTTACCCCAGGATAAGCCGACAATCCCTCAATCGGACTTAAACAAACTGGAGGAAGAGGATGTAGAGAGGAAATCTCTCATCAAGAATTTTAAGTGGGGAGAAAGCCCCAAAAGAAAAATTGGTAGCGGTCGTTTTGTGCATGATAATTCTGGGAAGAAAAATCATCACTATAGAGCTTCGAGTGGAAGAGACCATACCGGTGCATGGACAAATAGGTCCACAAAATTAAAGGTCCATATGTAGCTTTGTTAAGAACGTGGACTGATGAAAGGCAGAGGAAAACATTACATCTTCATACCAATATGTGAATGAGCTGACCACTCGTTTAAAAACTGGCTGGAAACTTGCCAATGAAAATTTGAAACAAGCCAGGAAGAAACATGCTGCCTATTATAACAGGAAAGCTAAAGACAGAGATTTGGCTGTGGGAGAGAAGGTACTGCTTCTTCTCCCCGGGAGTCAGAATAAGTTACAAATTAGATGGCAGGGTCCATATACAGTTCTAGAGAAGGTGTCTAGAACAAATTATAAGATAGATAAGAAGGGGAAAGAAAAAATCTATCATGTGAATCTCCTGAAGAAATATTTGGAAAGAGAACATCAGGAAGAGACACACTTGTTGACCTTGTCCAACGCCATGGAGATGAAAAAGGAACCACTTTCATCATTTGAATATCCATTACACCCCTGTGAGACAGCAGCACAGGTGAAAATCAGTACACATTTAACGAAAACTCAGAAAGAGAGAGTGCAACAGGTTCTAAATAATCATGCAGAGGTGTTAACAGACCGACCAGGGCATACACACCTATTGGAATATGATATGAAACTGATAGACCCCACACCTGTCTGTATGAAACCATATTCGATTCCGTTTGCTAAGGAGAAAGCTTTGAAGGAAGAGATAGACTATCTGTTGAAGGAAGGAATTATTTCGCACAGTGAATCTTCGTATAGTTCCGGTGTTGTACTCTTAAGGAAGCCCTCTGGAGAACATAGACTCTGTATAGATTACAGGAGACTGAATGCTATTACAGAAGGACAGGTGGATCCATTGCCGGATACAAATCAGCTGTTTGCCAGACTAAATAAAGCTAAATATTTCTCAAAAAGTGGATCTGAGTAAAGGATACTATCAGATTCCAGTAAAGCCTGAGGTTAGACCATACCTAGCTTTTAGTACCTCAGAAGGACACTATGAGTTTAATAGATTGCCATTTGGATTGAAGAATGCGCCTAGTGTCTTCTCTAGAATGATGAGAAAATTGTTGGATGTAAACATTTCGGAGGAACGTAAATGAATCCCTGAGTTGCCTCTTTGATTGAGGATATTCCGAATGTTTCATACAGGATAATAAGAAGATTATGGGATCCACTACGAAAACTCTGCTATCACCAGGTATATGTTATCTCCTCATAACGTACATTTTGAGGGAAATATAATGTTCTCTGGACATGTCATTGCGCAGACTCAGAGAAGAGAAATGGTGAATACGGGTTGCGAAGCAGCATTAAGACAAGCACTCACACTTGCGGCTGTTCAGTAACATAACCGAAATATATTATTGGTTGTAGAAGTCTGAGGCAGATTTCATGAGTAGTGCCTACTCTGAATGGACCCAACTACATAAAACCATGATAGCACCACAGCAGAGTAAAGTCAAGTTGACTTACATTTATCTATGTGTATATAGAATAAAGGACTGACATATAATGTCTGTTTTAAGAGGGGAGGTGTCGTGAAATATTCTAATCCACATATATAAATTATCAGGTAAATATAAAGCCTAACAAATAAATTCTAATAAAGAAAAGAAGAATGGTAAAATAACAGTGCTGTCACAAAGAATGTACTCGAAATCCCCCTTTGTTTTATGCTTCGTCTGCAAATTGTAACGTTTCCACGTTAAATATAAGCCACTGCATAAATACAAGCGTTTCCACAACACATTAAAACGGGTATTGCATTTCTAAGAAAAACATTGAGAGGCACACTGCGTAATGACCTAAATTAATCCTAACATTAATTATACTACGTTACCAAAACGAACGAACAGATGGACTCAAATAGAAAGAGAGAGGGGCGAATGAAAACAAGGACACATGCAACACTAAACTCGCGTCGCGCGATACACAATTACTACTATCACGCGTGTAAGGCCACATGCACTAACTTTTTTTTCAGACGGACAGTGATAAAAACACTAACCTTCCCAGAGTTAGGTTTTAAAATCCTGAAAAACGCTTATTAGAAAAGATGACATTAGATGGGTTTACGTTTGAAAACATTACAGTACCCAGACAGCACATCTTCGATTGTGTTGTTATGGGAAACGAATAGAAGGGGTACTTTTTTGAAAAGATGGTTAGACGTGGTTTCATTGGGTAGAGCTGCGAATATACTTGATTCAGAGCGTCTGTTCATTGCCACATCTTGTAATAATCCTACTAAGAAGCAGTACGTTGAGCACCAGTGTATATTTTATATAAAATAAAGCCTGGAACATCGGCAGATCGGAGTTGTGCTATATTCATTGCCAGTCAACGAAACTGTTTATTATTCTATGAATTGTGGTAAGCTTGAAATATTCAATATCTTTTAATGAAAATTGAATGTAAATTGTTAATTTATGCCTGTATATATGTGTAGTTCAGTAGCGAACATGATGTAAAGCCTATAATGCTCCAGCCTGAACAGAAGGTGTCGGAGGAAAGTAAAACTGCATGGAATGGCCAAACAGTACACTGACACCTAGATTATTGATTAGACAGAAATAATGCTGGAATTGCAGAGGCGTAGTAACCATTAGGGAGGGAAATACTGGTATAAAGTATTTCAGATGAAGCTGACAGTTGGCCTAACGCTCTGAACTCAATGTTTGTGATGTATTGTGCTCAGTGTAGAACTAGAGTATCTATTAGTTATGAAGTAGAAGGTACATCCTTCTTGTTTTCAGGGACTGTGGTCTTAAAGTTATTGAGCAGCACCTGGTCAGAGCTTTGCTGAATCCAGAGTCGGACAGCATACTCCTTGGTCCATTTAGCTATCAGTGAGGTGTCTCCAGAGCCCAGGGGAGAAATCGAGCAGAGGAGTCTTTTCCTGCCGCCATCACGCAAGATAAGCTGATGTGGCCAGCTGAGCTCAACATTATGTACCCCATCTTAAAATGACAGTGTAAAATACAATTAAGAGGGGAATTTAATTGTTTTAATATCAGGAACTGAGAACATCTCCAATACTAGTTCCAATAAAGACAAACTATTGAAGTCATGATGACAAATACCAACAGAGCTTGAACAAAACAAAACCAGTATTACCTCATATTACTACTACACAACTAACACACATAGGATACTATTAAAAATAGATGTCACTACAAGATTCATATTAATAAATTCTGTACATATAACTTGTAATTAAAATTGATTGTGATTCCTGGTTCCTTTGTATTTGAATCAGGACACATATACATTCATGACAGCAATGAATACATATTGTTATTTGAAAAGTTATCAGTGACTCCTTTAAGATATCCTTGTAGAGTGTTTTATGTATGTGAGTGTCACAGTGTTGTCAAGAGTAGTGGAATAAATTAAATTGTTTATCTGTCTGTTGTTGTTTTGACTTACACTTCATCATACACATACCCTAGACATATAACGTAGTCATCACAGTATTCCAGAATAATTCTGACTGAGGTATACATATGTGGCAGCAAGTAAGGTTATATATAATACACTACTCTTATTAGATATATATATACCTTCACAGCTGATCTCAGTCAGTACACTAAGTCCCCTATAAATATTTATAACATCCCACTTCACCAGTAGCATAGTGGTTAGTGCACTGGCTTCCTAGCGCAGTGGTCTATGGTTCGATCCCCAGATGAGGCGGAAAAATTTTTAGGCCACAAACGGCTCCTGGGTCGACCCAGCCCCAAATGGGTACCAGAGCTACTCTGGGAAGGTTAAGGCGGCCGGCGTGATGCCGACCACATCACCCCTCGTGTGCCGACGGTCAAGATAATATGGGCCTAACACCATATTCCCAATATGCCTCAATGGGCGTGTAACGGGTTCCTTTTTTTTCTTTTCTTTACTTCACCACAATGACTTTGGCAAAAACCTTACCAACAATACTAAGAAGAGAGATGCCTCTGTAGTTATTGCAATCACTTCTGTCTCCTTTATTTTTATACAGTGTTACAATCTTGGCATCTCGCATGTCTTGAGGAATAGTTGTCTCTTCCCAGCACTGGCACAGCATCCTATGCAGGGGATGTAATAGCATGCTCTTACAGCATTTGATTAAATCAGGAGGAATCCCATCACTGCCTGGTGCTTTGCCAGAGGCCAAGCTATCAATGGCCTTGCTGAGTTCCTCTAATGTTGGTTCGGCATCCAGCTCCTCCATAGTTGGCAGACTGTTGACACCATCAAGGGCTGCAGGCGTAACGGTATTGTCTCTAGCGTAAAGCTCAGAGTAGTGCTCGACCCACCTCTCCATCTGCTTACCCTTATCGGTTAGCTTCTCTCCGCTGATGGTTTTTAGCGGTGCCGTCTTACTTTTATGGGGGCCAAGTGCTTTCTTTATACCGTCATACATTTGTCTAATGTTGCCTGTTTGCGCTGCGATCTGGATGCTCTCACTGAGCTGGAGCCAGTAGTCATTTGCACAGCGTCGAGCAGTTTGTTGAACTTTGCTTCTCGTAGCCCTCAGGGTCTGTAGGGTTCTGGCACTTGGTGAACGTTTGTATTCATTCATAGCACTGCGCTTAGCTTCAATGACAGGTGCCATCACATCTGATGAAGCATCAAACCAGTCATTTGACTTTGCTGTTTTCTTACCAAAGGTGGCAAGTGCAGTACTTTGAATGGTGTTCCGTAGATGCTCCCAGTTCTCTGTAATAGCATCACCATGCTGAGGGCTACTGAGCACTTTCTCGAAGGTCGCAGTGAATTGAGCGATCATGAAAGGGTCTGACATCTTGCTGGTATCAATGCGTGGTTTCCCTTCATGTCTGACACGATAGAGTTTTCTTGGTTGTGCTCTGATTTTGCAGCAAACCAAGGAGTGATCTGTATCACAGTCTGCACTATGGTACGAGCGCGTGGAGAGCACAGACCTGAGGAGTGGCCTTCTGACGAGAATCAGGTCAAGGTGGTGCCAGTGCTTGGATCGTGGGTGTCTCCATGACACCTTATGCTGGGGTTTTGTCTGAAAGTAGGTGTTGGTCACGCAGAGGTCATGGTGGACGCACAACTCTAAGAGCCGTTGTCCATTTTCATTCATCTTGCCAATACCAAACCTGCCCAGACATGAAGGCCATGAAACATTATCGGCACCCACTCTAGCGTTAAAGTCACCAAGGAGAACAAGCTGTTCTTGCCTAGGTATGCTTTTGATAATTGCTGTTAGATTCTCGTAGAACTCATCTTTAGCTTCTGAGGCAGAGTACAGAGTAGGAGCATACACACTGACAAGGGTGATGGGACCTGTGCTAGTTTGCAGGCGGAGCGTTAACAGGCGTTCTGATCCATTCTCGCCTGGTTCAACCATTTTAGTTAGCGATTTTTTGACCGCAAAACCTACTCCGTGTTCTCTAGCTTTATTAAGATCTTTCCCTTGCCAATAAAATGTGTAGTCCTTCTCGCTCACCGTTCCAGAGCCCGCCAGGCGCGTTTCCTGAAGTGCAGCTATATCCACCTGAAGTCGTTTAAGCTCATCATTAATTATGGCTGTCTTCCTTACATCATTGAGATCCTAGAACCTCTCCCACTGTCGGAAGTAGCCCCTGGCGCCATGCCCTACGCCAATTGGGCAAAATGCTTATAACCGGTAACTGCTACTTCCCGTGTTTTGCCGACACCTATAGGGTGAAGCTGGAGTGTCCTCTCCAGGGCGCGAGCTTGGGCACAGTTATATGGAGATCAAGCTGTTGCCCATGCAGCATGTTCCCCCTCTCCACACAGCCGGTAGATCCAAAGGAACGGCAGTAGCCGATACAGTTTGGTACCAGCCATGTCGCAGGAGTTGCCAGAATAATGTCGATTCGACATTATTCTGTACCGGTACCAAAATAGTTAGTTGCTTATCCTTTACAGGACGTAGCAATCAACCCCAGCTTTTATTGGCTGTTTGTGATTTTTCTAGGCAATTTTTTCATTCAGTAGTTTGCCATTGCTTTCTGAACGGTACGGCGCTTATACCATTGTTAAAAATCCACACCAAGCGATCTGCTACAAAACCGCCTGCAGCAGGTTTCGAACCTGGTATATCTGGATTATGAAACTGCGTTCATATCCATTTGGCCACAGACGCCTTGGTACCAAAATAGTGCATTAATTTTTTTTTTTAATTAACCCTCCCCCCCTTTTTTTTTTAAAATTAAGTCCTATCTACGGCCCTGGCACCAAAGTATAAATATTTTATAAATATATGTGTACACCGATGAAGGAAATTTCTCGTTCAAACCCTGATAATGATTTATAGTGTCTCTACTCTAATGTTATCTAGGGAAGCTCAGAAAGCACTTACAGAATGGGAAGTTATGAAACCTCGAACTATAGCTGCAGCGTTCAAAATTGCTAAAAAGAAAATAAAGATAAACGCAATCAAGTTTTTTTTTTTTTTTTTTTATTAATGAAGAAAAATATCCCGTTCAACCTCTGATGGGTTATAATTAGGATATATATTGTTTTCAATTCCAAATAAAATGAACAACTGCCGATATGAGAAAGTAGCATCACATTTGTCAAATAATTGTAAATATGGACAATCACAATTGTGCTTATACGTTAAATAAAAAAACATATAAATAAATAAAACAAACAAACAAACAAAATCAAGAAGAAACTCTGAACAAGAATAATATTAAAGTGGAGGGGTGTAACGGCCTGGTGGTTCCAGTTATATAATTGACTTTAACAGATATTTAATATCGTAATCAAGTGTTATGATAACACGTTATCAAGTGTTATGCACCAAACAATGATGAAGCAGAATGTGTGAAAGGATTGCAATGGTATGACAAGGTCACCAATGTGGAACTGATGACAAGAACCAGGAAAGTGCCTGTGGGACTAGAAATGAGAAGAAAACGCTGTCGATGGGAGGACACGCATTGAGGAAACCTGTTTATAGCATTGCAAAGCATTCTTTGTTCTGGAATCCCCATGGACAGAGGGGCAGAGTTAGACGGAAAACACATGGAGAAAAGAGCTGGAGACAGAAGTGAAAATGATGAGGAAAACGTGGTAAGAACTTGAGCTGATGGCACGCGACATTCTTCTTCTTCCTCGTTCGCCTTCAGACCTCCACATTTATGACTCTAATAAAGGCAGTAGTCAACTCAAGGTTCCCGACATCTCCAAACAGTTTTTCGTTGACAGAAGTGGGTTGTTGCCATATGCTACTCCGTTCATTTCTGTAAGTTGGACAGTACCTGCAGCAAGCGTTCGACTGTCATCGGGCTGGTACCGCAGGTGCAGAGATCTGTTGCACAAATTTTGTATTTGTGGTATAGATGGTATCTCAATTTGTTGTGTCCAGTGCGTAGCCGAAAAATGATGACCTGTTCTTTCCTGGATAGTTGATGATATGCATCATTTTTCAAATGGCCCGGGTGCTCTCTTTCCCATTTGGACCTGAATGTAGCCTTTATAGTAGTCTTTGCCGTTGCGTAAGTTGTCTCTTTATCATTTTGTTGTAAGGCACCTCCTTCCTTAGCAAGTTTGTGTGCCTCCTCATTTCCTGATATGTTGCAATGGGCTGGTATCCACTGGATAGTGCACTTGTTGAAGCATCTGGCCAGTCTTTCAAGGGAGATTATCAGATCTTTCAACCCTTTAGTTTGGTGGCTCTTCAGCGCTGATATTACTGAGAGGGCATCTGTAAAGATTACTATCTGTTTTTCTGCCTATTTTTTTTTTTAAATTAATGAAGAAAAATATCCCGTTCAACCTCTGATGGGTTACAATTAGGATATATATTGTTTTCAATTCCAAATACTATGAACAACTGCCGACATGAGAAAGTGGCATCACATTTGAAAATAGGGATACTCACAATTGTGATTATGCCTATACGTTAAATAATAAAATAAAAAATAAAAAACAAACAAACAAACAAACAAAATCAAGAAGAAACTATGAACAAGAATAATATTAAAGTGGAGGGGTGTAAAGGCCTGGTGGTTCTAGTTATATAACGGACTTTACCAGATATTTAATTGACTTTCATCTGTTTAAAGTCACATGCATTGTAAGAACAGCATCAGACCTTCACATTCCCAGCCACTATATATTACCATGTGTTCGTGTTAAATATTGTTTGACTATATTATGCAGTTCCCTAGGTCTGTCTATTCTCAACACCTCCTCTATATTTATAGGTAAGTTGGATGCCTGCAAATAATCCAATATTGGTATTCTCATTTGGTCATACCTCTTACACTTTAACAAGAAATGTTCTATATTATTGTCTTGAAGACATCCTGCACAGTAAGGTTCTTCTATTCTGAAATAGCCTTTTCCCAGCTGTAGTCTGAGAAGTTTCTTATTACTGGGAATTTTCAATTCCCTAGATATCTGACATTTTCTTGTTGGAGCCCTGAACATCTTATATGCATGTCTTCCTTTCAGATTTTTATCCCACTCTGCTTTCCATTCATCTGTTATTAAATCTTTAATTAAGCTCTTAATTTCTGATTTACTCATCCCTACATTTATTAGATTTTTATCAGATCTACCTTTCTTGGCTTCTTTATATGCCTTTTCATTTCCTTCTATGCCAACATGTGAAGGTATCCAAGCAATTAATACTGAACATCCTCTAGAATATAAGTATATAGTAGCCAAAAAAATCTCCTCTGCTATATCAGGTCTACTACATTCTCGTAAGTTTCTAAGTGCTTTAATTGTTGAAAGAGAGTCAGTTAAAACTGTTAATTTTTTGGGAGGGTTATTAGAGAATATTTCTAGTGCTTTTAGTATTGCCACCATCTCTGCAGTGAAAATGGATGTATTTTCCGTGATGCTATATTCTTTTGCCATTTTCCATATTGGAATATATATTCCTATCCCCAATTTGCCATCCTCTCCCTTGGATCCATCTGTGTACACAGTAATGCTGTCTTTTGATATTTGTTGTATATATTTATTGGCTGTGTTTTTAATATTTTCTATATTATTTGTTTTCTTAAGTACTTCTGCTAGGTGGTAGTCCGTGTCTGGTTTCTTGATCTCCCAGGGCGGAATCACTGGCTTGTATTCACAACTGTTATTAATTGATGTAATTAATGTACCCAGATGGACAATTTCCTCCATACACTTCCATCCTGTAGGGTATCTAGTGGTATTCATTGGCTTGGCCTGAGTTGTTAGTTGGCATCTGGTAAAAGCTGTATGTGCTGGGTGAGACTTATCCAACATAACTCTGTTCATGTAATTTAGTCTTAACTCCTTTCTCCGTAATTCCAAGGGTATGATTCCTAAAGCCACCTCTATAGCTCCCATTGATGTTGATCTGATTGCACCTGCTATTGTACATAAAGCCTGATGCTGAATTCTGTCTAATTTAATCTTGTTACTGTGTGCAGCAGAGTCATATATTATACTTCCATAATCTATTTTTCCTCTAATAAAAGATTTATAAAAAGTGAGCATTGTCTTAGTGCTTGCACCCCATCCATTACCTTTCAAATATCTTAATAAGTTAGTCAATCCTCTGCAAGACTCCACTAGTTTATCTATGTGTTTATGTCCAATATCATTCCTAGATATCGAGTGGTTTGAACTTTTTTAATGTTTTGCCCTTGGATATTTATATCTATAATTTTATTTTTTACAACCCTACCTTTACTGAAGATCATTCCCAATGTTTTATTTGAATTCAGCTGAAAACCCCATTTTGTCATCCATTTACATACTTTATTTATTTGCTTCTGTAGATCCTTATATAATTTTGGCAGATGTCTCCCAGTCCTCCATATAGCAACATCATCTGCAAACTGTGACAATTTATTTATTATATCATTAAATTCCTCACCTAAATCATTTACCATTATTGTAAAAATTGAAGGAGACATTACTGATCCTTGGGGTATTCCATTTTGTTGTTCATACAGTTCTGATCTATCACTGTTTACCCGAACAGTGAAATATCTATCTTGCAGAAAATTCTCTAAATAATTATACATTTTACCGGTTACTCCTATCTTCTTTATTTTAAATAAGAGTTTCAGCTGCCTGTTTCAGGGCTTCTGCTTCAGCACTGAAGTTATTGCAGTATTTGCCAGTGGCAATTGCCATAGAGAGGATTCTATTCTTTAATTTTTTTTATTTTTTTTTTTTGAGGATGCCGGCACCCCCATTTTCAACTGCATGTTTTGCTGAACCATCAGTATATGCATGTGTCCAAAGCTTTGCTGGGAATTTTTGGTCAATATACTTGGTTGCTATACACTTTCTTTGTGTTTCTGCCTGTGTCCCCTTACTTTCAATGCCTGGAATATTAGATTTTAACTCAGGAAAGCATCTTATTTTCCACAGTGGGATAGTTGAGCTTGTTGGGATTTTCTTTGCAACTGAGCTTGCTAGCATGGTATTTTTACTAATTTTTTCTTTTGCTTTGGCCACAAAGTTAGTTCGCTTCAGCCCGCCTCTTCCTAGCCTATTCATTCATTGGAACATGGGGTGTCCTTCGAGTCTCTTAAATTTTTCAGCTTGTTGTAGGACTCTGCTGTCACGTCTATCCTCCATTGACTGTAGCTCTATAATGTTTTCCATATGGTTGATTTGTGTGGACTTTAGGGCCCCTGTTATAATACGTGCTGCTTGGTTTTGGAGTCTGTTTACTCTGTCAAAATTTGACTTTGGCACACAACATGAGGACTTGGCATGTGTTTGTTGAAGGCCTCTGCCCTTTGGGGGGTTAAAGGGTATTGATTTATAATGTCTCTATGTTCGTATAATATGTTCAACTGCCGATATGAGAACGTGGTTGTAGCGAGATTTGGTCCCTCTTGCTTTGTTGTGGAAAAAAAATGTGTAATGCGACGCACACACACACACAGCGCAGTAATAACACTCGGCGGATCTTGCTTTGAAGTTTGAAGACGGCGGAAATGTGAATTACGGTTAAGCCAGACAATATTACTGAAGAATGAGGAAATAGCTAATATAGGAATGTATGGCCGACTTTAAACATTTGCATTTACAGGAAATTAAATTTTAAACTACAGGAGAACGCCTGGTTGGAAATCAATTAAATAAAAATAATTCACTAAAGGAGATAGACGAGGAATTATATTCAAAAGGATATTATTCAAATATAAATAGTTTTAAAGATAATTAATATTTGTCACCTTCATCACATTAGCTAAAAGTTAGCTAATAATCTTTAAAAATTTATTATACGTATATGTCTCAACGGATTTGGATAAAACTTATATAGAATGAAAGCCTCATATGGGGAAAATGAAAGGATACCTAGGAAGGAAGGATATAAGTGTGTAGTGAACAGAAGAGAAAACAAGTACAGGAAAAGCACATATTGCCTCAAATCGCCTCAAACCGAGAGATTAAACGAAAATCTTTTGGGACTTTAGGAGGTGCTTTCTCGTACGGGCGAGAGACTGAAATATAAGGACAGAGCGGCGTGTTGAAAATCACACACACCAAATCCAGAAGCCAGAGTGAGAAACTGGAAGACAGTATCTGCAAGAAAAGTTATTTTTCACGCTGCATGCAGGGCAGATTAACTTCAACCAATATAGTCTCACCGTGAGCTTATAAATCCTAAGATGGTTTTTATGATCAATGTTTATGATCATTCCTGATCGAGAAACTAAAGACTTGAAGACCGTTGATCCTGCTAACTGAAGCCTAGAGGTCAACCAATCTTCAACACCTTAGTCCCCCGTAGTTATAGGGCGGGTTGAAGGACAGTCTGTGTATTCAAGTGTGTCCCAGGAACCTCGAGCATACGTGGCTAACATAAGATGAGTTTTATGTGTATCCATCCAACAAACACTGTGAGCAGTTTCTAAAACGACGGTCTATGATGACAACTAGATGACAAGAGATAATGTGACAAACTTTTTTTGTAATTTCAGTGGAAGATAAATCCAAGACTTTTTCTATTAATTATTTTAATTTGTAACTATAAGTACTCATACATTGTACCATCTTCCACCAATCATTTCTCATTACAAGAATATATATATAGATGTACATAATAAATATTGAAATTGTACTCATTTGACTTGGTAAATTTTTAACTGTTAAATTTTGAGTTACTTTTTCTAATTTAATTATATTATCACATAGGGTTACTATAGCGAAAGTAGCAACTTATACTTCTGAAGCCTAAATCTATTGTCCAGCTCAGAGTATTCACAGCTGTAACTCACTTGTGATACCAGTGTACTTCTCGGGCACTGGAACTTCATCCTTTCTGGAGAGAGATTCCACTTCTCCTATACCACTATTATCATACTAGAAAAACCTTTCGCTACATTGGGGGCTCTTTCGCGGGATATTATTTTTTTATCCTGAGCCACTATCTATATATTCTTCTATCTTGAGCCACAAATAGTTTGTAAAAATAAATTTTTTTGAAAAATTCTAAAACTTAGAAATTTTTCGTAATAATAGTACCATTGAGTACGTAGTGAATAGGAAACGCTCACAAGGTTTTAAGGAGTTGTCTTGTTCAAAGTAATTAATTGATTTTAATTAAGTTTGTTGGTTATTGAAGATAAAATTATATACCCTCTGGTAAGTAAGCATCATGACTGATTTGGTGAAGTTTCGATCTGCAATCATGCAGGAAGGAAAGGACGTAGGATTGACAGGTGATGCTCTTATCCAGTATGTCACAACGGAAGTGGACAAACATATGGACAGAGAGGAAAGAAAACTACAAGCAGAGAGAGAAGCCAAAAGCTTAGAAGCAGAGAGAGAAGCCAAAAGAATGGAAGCAGAGAGAGAAGCCAAAAGAATGGAAGCAGAGAGAGAAGCCAAAAGAATGGAAGCAGAGGATAAGAAATTAGAAGCGGAAGGAGAAGAAAAGAGACTAATGTTGGAAGCTGAAGCTGAAGAAAGAAGGTTACAAAGAGCTCATGAGTTAAGTTTAAAGGAACTTGAACTCCAGGGAGCAGCTAGCAATCATGGTGCTAGCTCACCTCACTCTGAGAGTAGCTCCAACCAGAGCACGGCAAATGGAGCCATGAGTTTCCACCTGGATCCATTTATTGAGAAGGAGGACGCCATTGAGTCGTACCTGGATAGATATGAGAGACTGGCCACTACCTATGGATTGGAAAAGGAAAAATGGAGCCTTAAGCTATCTCAGGGGTTGAGGGGAGTTTCATACGATGTTTATTTAAAACTCTCAAAAGAAGACCAGGAAGATTATGAAATCTTAAAACAAGCTTTACTGGTCAGGTACGAAAAGAATTCTGAATCTTATAGAAAGAGATTCCAAACTGCTAAGCTACTTCCAGGAGAAAACTATCACCAGTTTTCTGCCAGATTGGAAACTTATCTGACAAAATGGATTAGCTTAGGAAAATGTCAAGATATAAAAGAAATGGTCATGACGGAACAACTGAGAGAATCCATGCCTCAGGAAATGAGAAAATTTCTTATGGAGCAAGGAGCTGAGAGATTGGAAGATATTTTAACCATGGCTGAGAGATATCAAGCAGCTCAGTCAGAAGTATCAGGAAATAAGAAGAAGCAGGGTGAGAACTTCAAACCTTCACAAAACTTTACCAACTATGAACATAGGGACAATTCCAACAAGAACAAACACAGAACTGATTATAAAGATAAAAACTCTCTAGGATCAGATAAGAAACCTTCAAGAAAGGAAGGAAAGTGGTGTAAATCTTGCCAAATGAGTAACCACAATACTGCGGAATACATACGGAAAAACCCTCCTCATCACGCTGCATGCCTTACAACAGGAAACAAGGGAAGGAAGCACCTGGCAGATAGTCAGAAGGACCTCCATCATCCCCCTGTCTGTGAGGAAGTGACCTTGAATGGCACCCAAGTACTGTGCTTATATGATACAGGCTTGGACTTTGACTCAGCAGTGTGCTCTTCTCTTGTGAGTCCGGAACAGATAACCACAGAAACCGTGGAAATCAGAGGACCAGTCAAGGGAGCAGGAACCATGACACTGCCCATAGCCCGTATCAACATAAGATCTCGCTATGTGGAAGGAGAGATCAAAGCAGCAGTGATTGACAACCCTATCTACCCATTAATACTGGTATGTAGATATGTCTTTCTAGGAGAACCTATAAGACCCATAGTGATGGCAACAGTCCAGACCAGGGCAAGCTCTAAGAAAGAGGAGGACACTATCATCAATACTCATCCAGAAGAGATGAGAAAGGCTCAAACCACTGACAGTACATTGAAGCCTTGCTTTGGCAAATTACCTAAAAGCCATAACCCTCCAGAGAAAGGAGACTTATATATGAAAAATGGCCTACTATATAGAAAAGCTGGAACAGGACTTAAAGGACATGGACAGCTTGTAGTGCCAAAATCATACAGGGAGCAGGTTATGAAGCTAGGACATGCTATACCCTTCAGTGAACATATGGGAATAGGGGCCACTGGACAACGGATAGCCTGTCACTACTTTTGGCCAGGGATCACAGAGGACATAAAGAGGTATGTGAGATCCTGCCCAGAATGCCAAAGAGTAGCTCCTAAACATAGGACTGCGCCAGCAACACTGGGAGAAATGCCCATTATGGGAACGCAATTTGAACGTGTTGCCATTGTGGCGTGAGGTTTTATTTGGCTCTTGGATCAGTATAGTACTGACAATTACAGAAATAGAATTTCTGCAGAAAATGGTGAAGTCCCAGTGTCTGAGAGGACTACTGGTATCACACATTAGTTACGGCTGTGAATGATCTGATCTCGAAACAATAGTAGAGAGGAGACTGCATAAAGTGCCACCTCCGCTGTGTAACTAACTGTGATATTAAAAAAAAACAAGGAAACAGATTATGCTTAACAATGATAAAATTGACAAGTCTTCAAATACAATTTCCTTATTATTTATTTAGTATATACACTATCTACTCTTGTGCTGAAGGGTGAATGTTGAAAAATGGAATGTAATGAATTTGTAAGTTTACATATGATGTACAAATATTTATATTTATATAGATATGTAAATAAATATTACAACAAGTTTTCCAATTATAGGAACAAAATTTATATCAGCTGTGCTGTTATTCAATTATAGTACATGTATCAGCTGTGCTGTTAATTAAGGATATAACGTTTATCAGCTATGCTGTTATTTACGTATAATTTATCCACACGATCTTATTATTGTCTCTTGCTACGCTAATTCACGTTTTCTTCATTGACTTAGATTTTGCTCACAATGCCGACAGAAATGGTACTAATGTGTACTCATCTCTTAGAAGTGCTGTCCTTCTTGGTTTGGTTGACACAAAACACCAGCTGTTGATCGTTTCGTTAGCCCACCCAAGACTGAGGGGGACTAAAGATGTAGAGTCTTGACAACCTCTATGCTCCTGCGGAGTTCCAGGCAGCTGGATTGACGACCAAAGATCTCAGTTTTTATGACACGTATAAAACCTGTAACAAGCAAAAATAGGGGCTAATTTCTGTCCTCAAGCCCACCTATTTCTATTGTATATGATATGAGCGTGTCTCAGTGTCTGCATGTAGGATGAATGACAACATGGCTCAGTATGATTTAGCAATAGCGAGACAAAACAGGTGTCTACTTGCAAAACATTCTTTCTGATAAACTAATACATGGATATCATTCAATAATATAAATTCAATGCATGAATACATTCAATACATGAATACATCCCATAATATAAATTCAATACATGAATACATCCAATAATATAAATTCAATACATGAATACATCCAATAATATGTACACCTAGGTGTGATAACGGTAGTAGAAAATGCATATTTGAACGCAGCCCCCCTAGACCGCCCCATTAAATTTGTATATTTGGGTTCCTTAGGACTTGCTGACAAAGAATATGTTAAACGTTACGCAAATAGTCTAGGAATTACCAAATTATAGCCAAAAGAAATAGTGAGGGATGTCAGACAACACCCAAATCAGAATCGCTCAGTGGCAGATTTCACCCCACCATTGTACGGGAAATGGGTCTCCATGTTAAATCCGATTTGATTGGAGCGCAATAAATGTAAGGCTAAACACGATTAGTCGGGCTATAAATACTATCTTTTGTTGTCAGGGGAAACGGGAGTAGGAGTACTTTTTTTCAAACGATTGGGTAAACATGGCACGATTGGTTAGACCCGCGAATATAGTCAATCAGAGGCGTTAGGTCAGCACCATATGTTCAAATAAACTTACAAAAGAACCAGTGCGTTGAGCGCCAGTGCATATTTTTCTAAATAAAAGCCTGGGACATCGGCAGATCGAAATTGTGCTATATTCATTGCCAGTCAACGTAATTCTGTGTTATTTCCATGAATTGTGGTAAGCTTGAAATATTTGACATCTTTTTAATGAAAATTGAATGTAAATTGATAATTTATGTCTGTATATATGTGTGGTTCAGTAGCGAATATGAGGTAAAGCCTATATAGTGCTCCAACCTGAACAGAAGGTGTCGGAGGAAAGTAAAACTGCATGGAATTGCCAAACAGTACACTGACACCTATCTTAATGACTAGAAAGAAATAATGCTGGAATTGCAGAGGCGTAGTAACCATTAGGGAGGAATATACTGGTGTAAATTATTTCAGATGAAGCTGACAGTTGGCCTACCGCTCTGAACTCAGTGTTTGTTATGTATTGTGTTCAGTCTGTAAATGGATTATAAACTAGTTATGAAGTAGGAGGTACAACCTTCTTGTTTCAGGGACCGTGGTCTTAAAGCTATTGAGCAGCACCTGGTCGGAGCTTTGCTGAACCTAGAGGCTGACAGCATACTCCTGGGTCCAGATAGTGACCAGTGAGGTGTCTCCAGAACACAGGGAGGCTATCGAGCAGAGGAGTCTTTTCCTGCCGCCATCACGAAAGATAAGCCTATGTGGCCGTGGAGCTCAACATTATTCCCGCCCCCACCCCCCCCCCCAACCCCCCTCAAAATCTGACTTTATAATAAACCAGAGGGAAAATACAGTGTTTAAATTGATAGGAACTGTGAACTTTTCCCCATACCATTTACAAGATAAACAAACACTTGAAGTCATGATGACAAATAACAACATAGCTTGAAAAAACAAAACCAGTATTACCTCATATTACTACTACACAACTGACACACATAAGAATATTAATAAAATATGTCACTACAAGTTTCATATTGATAAATCCTGTACATATAAATTGTAATTAAAATTGATTGTGATTCCTGGTTCACTTTGTAGTTGAATCAGGACATATATATTAATGAAAGTGCTTAATACATAGTGATATTTGAAAATTTACAAGTGACTCATTTAAGATAGTCTTATAGAATGGTACATGTGTGTGAGTGTCACAGTGTTGTCAAGTGTGGTGGAATAAATTAAATTGTTTATCTGTCTGTTGTTGTTGTGACTTACACTTCATCATATACATACCCTAGACATTTAACGTAGTCATCACAATATTCCAGAATAATTCTGACTGAGGCATAATGTGGTAGCAAGTAAGGTTATCTGTAAAACACTACACCTATTAGATACAGATACCTTCACAGCTGATCTCAGTCAGTACACTAAGTCCCCTATAAAAATTTATAACATCCCACTTTACCACAATACAACAATGTCCTTCCCCCTATAATATACCAGGCCCTCTCTGACAAGTGCTATAATATATCCTAACAATAACGTTATGTTCTTATGATAGGAGTATATGCGACTAGGACTGTTTGGTGATATATCAGGTGGGAGTTATAGGAGACAATAGATTGGAGTTAGATGAGACAAGAGATTGAGTCCTAACAAGGACTGTTTTGGTTATATTGCAGTTGGTCTGAGATAACAGATTGAAGTATAGGAGAAAATAGGTTGAGTCCTAACAAGGACTGTTTTGGTTATATGGCAGTTGGTCTTATCGGAGATAATAGACTGAAGTCATGTGAGACAATAGATTGAGTTATATGAGACAATAGATTGAGGTATGAGTCCTATTAGTCTTTGTCTATTCAATCATAATAGGAAATACAATCATTATACTTAATTTCCCCAAGATACAATCAGTAACCAGATAGGTAGTATAAATTACACACAACAAATACCAACATTATAGACCTGCTGAAAGCTATTTTCCTAAAGGTTATCGTAAATATATTTACCCTCTAAGATTCAAACCGGCCAGATTTTGACTCGACTTAGCAAAGCAGACTGCAGGTCATTGCACTCCAGGTAAGCTATAAATCAAGGTGACAACTTCTCCTCTTCAGTCGGTCGGTATCTCTGGCGTCGCGTCGGTGATGTGTGATTATGCATAAAATCAGCCCTATTATATAGGTAGGTGAATTCTTAAGCAAGGCTTTCGGTTGGTTCCTGGCGGAGCAAGCTGATTGGTTTCCTCCGGTTTAGTCCCAAGTGCTGTACAGCCTAATTTTATTCAGTTTTAATCCGCCATCTTGCGTGAACATGATGGCCGTTAATTTATTCTGTCTCAGAGACTGGTGAACGGTGCTCGTTGATTGGTTGAAGCAAATCTGTATCTTGACATAGTGATTAACAAAGTAGTGGTTACACTCGTTTCATGACAGCCATGGATATTGTTGGACCCCTCAGTAGGACCAAGAAGAGAAATGCATATATCTTAACCTTGGTCGATACTTGCTCTATGTGGGGAGAGGCAGTAGCAATGTCATCGATAGATTCGAAACATGTGGCAGAGGCACAGTTAACAATATTCACCCGATTAGGTTTCCCACATCAAATATTGACTGACAATGGTTCTCAGTTTAGAGGAAAGCTAACACAAGAAGTATTCAGGATATTTCAAGCTAGACATTATCCCTGTAGCCCGTACCACGCCCAAGGGAATGGTCAAGTAGAGCGATTCAATGGCACGCTCATTTCAATCCTTAGAAATTTGGCTAGCGAGAAACTTGAAACTTGGGACACATACTTACCCTCAGCACTATTTGCATATAGGGAAGTCCCACATTACTCCACAGGATTGGCTCCAGCTACGTTGTTGTTAGGACGACCAATCAAAGGTCCACTGGAAGCATTGTTGCGGACATGGACTGATGAAAAAGCAGAAGAAACCGTGACTTCTTCATACCAATACGTCAGCGAGTTGACATCTCGATTGAAAACAAGTTGGAAACTGGCAAATGATAACTTGAGACAGGCCAGAAGGAAGAAGGCTGCTTACTACCTTGTACAATAAAACAGCAAAAGATAGGGAACTTGAGGTGGGAGAAAAAGTTCTGTTACTGTTGCCCAGCAGCAATAATAAATTGCAAATTGGATGGCAGGGTCCCTACGTCATATTGGAAAAACTTTCCAGGACCAATTATAAGATTGACAAGAAAGGAAAGGAGAAGGTATATCATGTCAACCTTCTTAAAAAGTATTATGACAGGGAAACACCAGAAGTTGCACATATCATGACGCTGTCCATTGCAACAGAAATGCAGGATGAACCAATTTCCTCCATGGAATACCCCCTAACAACTACAGAAAGTTATGCTCAGGTTAATGTGAGTGAACATTTAACTCTTGAGCAGAGGAAAAAGGTTCAGGAGGTGTTAGAAATCCATGCTGATGTACTCACAGATAAGCCGGGGTGTACTAATCTGTTAGAGTATGACATGACGATTACTGACCCTATACCAGTTTGTATGCGGACATACCCCATACCTTATGCAAAAGGACAAGCACTCAAGGATGAGATTGACTATCTCTTAAAAGAGAAAATCATTTCAAAGTCTGAATCTCCCTACAGCTCAAGTGTGGTGTTGTTAAGGAAGCCTAGTGGTGAACACAGGTTATGCATTGACTATAGGAAACTAAATGCTGTCACTGAATCTCAGGTAGACCCATTACCTGACACCAATCAGTTTTATGCTACATTGAGTAAGGCACGGTATTTTTCAAAAGTAGATCTAAGCAAGGGATACTACCAAATACCAGTGAAACCAGAAGTTAGGAAACTGTTAGCCTTTAGTACACCGGATGGACATTACGAGTTCAATGTACTCCCATTTGGTTTAAAGAATACTCCGAGTATCTTCTCCAGGATGATGAGGAAATTGTTGGAACCATTACAAAATCCTCATATCACCAACTTCATGGATGATATTCTGATTGCTACCGCTACCTTCGAGGAACACGTAGTAGCACTCTCCATGTTGCTGGATAGACTGAGAGAAACGGGATTGACAGCACGTCCAACTAAGTGTCATATTGGATGTGAGACATTGGAATTTTTAGGTCACACTATCTCTACAGGGCAAATGTCTCCTGACCCAAAGAATGTAGAGAAAATGAGAAAAGCACCAAGACCCCAAACTAAGAAGGATGTAAGATCCTTTGTGTCACTGTGCGGGTTTTATCAGAAATATATACCCCATTTTAACTCATTATGCGCGCCATTAACCGACTTAACCAAAAAAGGGCAGCCGGATAAAATACAATGGACGGCGGAGTGTTAACAGGCTTATACAGAGTTGAAAAATAAGCTGACAAATAAACCTATACTTGCCCTTCCCGATCTCACACAAGAATTCGTACTAAGAACGGATGCTAGCGATGTAGGCATCGGAGCAACATTATTACAGCGGGCAGACACACCACCACATATGCTTCTACCAGTAGCTTTTGCCAGTAGAAAGTTAAATACAGCTGAAAGAAATTATTCTACTGTTGAACGTGAATGCCTCGCTTTGGTCTGGTCAATCAATAAATTTGCCCCTTTTCTTTACGGGAAACACTTCATTGTGGAAAGCGATCACCAGCCTTTGATGTTTTTAGCAGTGTCTAAAAAATTAAATTCACGACTTTTAAGGTGGAGTTTACTGTTATCTCCATATTCGTTCAATGTGAGATATATTCCAGGACGGGACAATCTTGGACTTGATTGTTTAAGTCGTCATCCTATCAAAGGAGATACAGAGAGGCAGAAAAGTAAGGAGAAACTGCAGCATGAGTTACCAAAAAGTTAACCGTGCAGGCACTGTTTTAAAGAAGAGGGCTCTGTAGCGAGATTTGGTCCCTCTTGCTCTGTTGTGGAAAAACAATGTGTAACGCGACGCACACACACACAGAGCACAGTAATAACACTCGGCGGATCTTGCTTTGAAGTTTTGAAGACAGCGGAAATGTGAATTACGGTTAAGCCAGACAATATTACTGAAGAATGAGGAAATAGCTAATATAGGAATGTATGGCCGACTTTCAGGGCCGGATTAAGCTAGTACGGGGCCTGTAGCATATGTTAAGAAAGGGGCCCTATATTTAAAAAAAAACAATAAAACAACACAAATATATTTGAACACATACATTTTTAATTTGCAAAGTAATTATCATTATTAAAAGTAACAACACAGTCAACATTATTGTTTAAATATTAATGTTTCTACATTTCGCATGAGCAAATTTGTTGATGATATAGGATGTATCAATTTCAAGCAGAAGTTTATGTTCAATGCTCATTAGTGTGAGATTGTTCAATCTCTTTTGACCCATGGTGCTCCTTAGTTCATTTTTAATAAGTTTCAGTTTTGAAAATGATCTTTCTCCACTGCAGTTGGTTACCATTAGTGACAAATAGATGCGCAAGGCGATTTCTACATTTGGAAAATAAGACTCCAAAGAATTGTCAATTATCAAACGGTAAAACTGTAACACTGCAAGGTTTAGAGTAGTGCCAATATGAGAAGCAAGATCAGTTTTCAATAGTTCTGTAAACTGCACAAGTTCTTCACAAAGACTTTCTTCCAGATCTTCCGGATATGATTTAATAAGATTCGATGATCTCATTACCACCTCTTCAGGTGTAAACGACTGTAACTGACGAAGGAATCCAAATGCATCATTCAACTTTTGATAAGCTTTTTGGCGTTTTGACAAGGCAGAGAGCAAGCTATCAATAAGGACAACAAATGTTCGGCTTTTAAACTGCTAAGAAGGCGTTTGAGATTCAACAAGTGGATCAAGTGTGCTGGAACCACTGAAATCATCATACTCTCGATTTCGTTTGTGTTTTCTTCGAGTTTGTTCTTGATAATGTTCACACTCAGTCAGATCCTTGGCCTTTTGCTCTATGTCTGCAAAAGTAGACCGCATAGCTTGAATATACCCCCGCAGGGATTCATAGAGTGCACAAGCTGTATTCAAATCTTGGTCAGAAGATTGCTAAGAAGCACTGGTCATTTGAAAACGCTGTAATACTTGATCCCACAGTATGATCATTATTCCTGTTTCTAACTTCATCATGGTTGAAAGTTGACCACGAGCCTGTTGACGCACTCTGCCTTCTGATCATTGTTATCTGAAATATCATCCAAGACTTGTTTTATTGTAGAAAAGCTGTGTAAAAGTGCTTTTGTTGCATCTGCCCGAGCGGACCACCTGGTATCTGACAGTCTTTTCACAAAGGGCAAATGGGACTTATTATGAGTACCGCCAGCACATAATGCAGTAGAAAGGAGACCCCACCGGTAGGTAGAAGCAGAAAAGAAGGTGTATAGGCTTTCAACAAATCCAAAGAAAATGACTGCTTCTTGACAACCTTCAACAGCACATTTTCCAACCAAATTTAGTGAATGTGCAAAACATGGAATGTAATGCGCAAACTTATTCATCTCTTTAATTCGCGCTTGTAATCCTATAAACTTGCCACTCATGTTGCTGGCGTTGTCATAACTTTGACCACGGTAGTCTTTAATATCAATGCCATTTGCCTTTAAAAAATTAAGTATACTCTTAGTAAGCTGTTCAGCACTATGACCTTCCATATCCAAATATGTCACAAATCTTTCAACTGGTCCAGATGGCAAAACATAAGTAAAAAAAAAAAAAAGTCAGCTGGTCCATATTAGATATATCTGGAGTAGAATCCAATGAAACGGAATAATACTTGTATTTCTTCACTTCACAGAGAATGTGATCCAGTATGCTGGATCCAATCAGATTGATGAATTCCTCACACGTTGTTTTAGATAGATATGATGTATGTCCAAATCCTTTGTTTGCATGAGTACTTATATGCTCTGCCAGAAAATGGTCAAACTTGGCCAGTAATTCTAACAACCCTAAGTAATTCCCGTTATAAGGGGACCCAACAATTTCATCACTGCCACGAAATGAAAGGCCTCGTTCTGCTAAAAACTTCACAACTTCAATTATTCGCTCTAGAAGTTTGTGCCAAAACTGTTCTTGAATGTCCATTTGTTTCACAAGTTGGGAATCGACACGTTCACCTTTGTTTTTACGCATCAACAGTGAAATTAAAGCTTGTCTATGTGAGGAGCTTTCTTCATGTCAACGCAATAGATTGCTTGCATTTTTCCAGTCATTAAACCCTTCTACAGTAAACTTTGTTGAATATTCTGAACTCATAAGCTTGCATGGGAAACAGAATAGGCGCCCTTTACTTTCTGAATAGCATAACCATGTTCTTGCATGTTGCTTGTTTGTAAGTTTATGAATATGTGTAAAATAAGACTTCTGACAGTATCGAGTTTTCTTTTCAGTGTCATACATTAGCACGGATGAAGAGAAGGCACTATCAACATGTTGACGTTTTTCACTTCCCTTGGATATCTAATATTCACACTCACATTCATCTATATTATTCGGCCAGTCACCAATATCATTAGAGTACTTCTTCGTTTCACTTATTCTTTCACATTCAGACTCAGTGTATACTGGGTTTTGCTGTATGTTTTCTGCTGCACAGCCTGCACTAGTACTAGTTGTTCCTGTACTTCCAGCTTCAGCGGTTAGAGTACCACCACCATGAACATCAAAATATTCTGTCAGCTTACGTGTTTTTGATATCACAAGTTGATCTAATCTTTCTTTTTCTTCGTTCGCTTTACGTTTTTCACTATCAGAAGCATAATTACGTCCAATATTTCTGTGTCTACTGCTCATTTTTTGAGTTTTCTAACCTTACAAATCAAGAAATTTTAATCAAGATCGAAAGAGAGTGCGAGCAGCACGCCGTATACCTCAATTAAAACAGAAAGTTTCCGTTTCCTAAATTCTAGTTTTTATTGTTAATGAAAATTCATTTCACAAAGAACGAAATAAAATTAGAGGGGCAGTCACATAGAGCCAACAAATTGGCTTCCGTCCAAACGTGACCAAATTTTCAACGCTACTTAAATGGCTTCCGTCCGCAAACAGTTAAGATAAAAATAATGAAGAGTCACACTAAAGTCACCCTCTTATGCTCTTTCTCTCACAATTTCGTGACACCAAATGAAAAGGCGCTAAAGATGGCATAAATCACAAGATCATTGGTTTAACGCTCGTATTAGAAGATGACCAAAAAATTATGTACATATTTATTGGCGCGGGGCCCCTAAAAGCGCGGGGCCCGTAGCATATGCTACTTTTGCTACTACGTTAATCCGGCTCTGCCGACTTTAAACATTTGCAATTACAGGAAATTAAATTTTAAACTACAGGAGAACGCCTGGTTGGAAATCAATTAAATAAAAATAATTCACTAAAGGAGATAGACTAGGAATTATATTCAAAAGGATATTATTCAAATATAAATAGTTTTAAAGATAATTAATATTTTTCACCTTCATCACATCGGCTAAAAGTTAGCTAATAATCTTTAAAAATTTATTATACGTATATGTCTCAACGGATTTGGATAAAACTTATATAGAATGAAAGCCTCATATGGGGAAAATGAAAGGATACCTAGGAAGGAAGGATATAAGTGTGTAGTGAACAGAAGAGAAAACAAGTACAAGAAAAGCACAGATTGCCTCAAATCGCCTCAAACCAAGAGATTAAACGAAAATCTTTTGGGACTTTAGGAGGTGCTTTCTCGTACGGGCGAGAGACTGAAATATAAGGACATAGCGGCGTGTTGAAAATCACACACACCAAATCCAGAAGCCAGAGTGAGAAACTGGAAGACAGTATCTGCAAGAAAAGTTATTTTTTCACGCTGCATGCAGGGCAGATTAACTTCAACCAATATAGTCTCACCGTGAGCTTATAAATCCTAAGAGGGTTTTTATGATCAATGTTTATGATCATTCCTGATCGAGAAACTAAAGACTCGAAGACCGTTGATCCTGCTAACTGAAGCCTAGAGGTCAACCAATCTTCAACACCTTAGTCCCCCGTAGTTATAGGGCGGGTTGAAGGACAGTCTGTGTATTCAAGTGTGTCCCAGGAACCTCGAGCATACGTGGCTAACATAAGATGAGTTTTATGTGTATCCATCCAACAAACACTGTGAGCAGTTTCTAAAACGACGGTCTATGATGACAACTAGATGGCAAGAGATAATGTGACAAACTTTTTTTGTAATTTCAGTGGAAGATAAATCCAAGACTTTTTCTACTAATTATTTGAATTTGTAACTATAAATACTCATACATTGTACCATCTTCCACCAACCATTTCTCATTACAAGAATATATATATATAGATGTACATAATAAATATTGAAATTGTACTCATTTGACTTGGTAAATTTTTAACTGTTAAATTTTGAGTTACTTTTTCTAATTTAATATATTATCACATAGGGTTACTATAGCGAAAGTAGCAACTTATACTTCTGAAGCCTAAATCTATTGTCCAGCTCAGAGTATTCACAGCTGTAACTCACTTGTGATACCAGTGTACTTCTCGGGCACTGGAACTTCATCCTTTCTGGAGAGAGATTCTACTTCTTCTCTACCACTATTATCATACTAGAAAAACCTTTCGCTACAGTGGTATCATAGCTCCTGTCCAAATATTGAAAAATAAAAAAATAAAAATATTGCACACATAAAGGTATATTTCAGGCACTCGTAAGAAATAAAGAAGTAGACAACTAGACAACACAAAAACAACAGAAGTGATAGGCTGGCTAGAGAATCGAACCCAGGACCATCTGAACGGCAACACTGTGTAGCTACGGAAGCGAATCACACTATTCTTTCTGCCAACTAGGCACCAATATTGTAAGTTTAATAAATTAAAATTGACAATCGGTGTGCTGGTGTGCGGTGTTGGGAAGTGGGCTTTCCTTAAATCTAAAATGGTAGTCTCGTCATACCGGAAATGATGTGACACAACAACAACAACAAAAGAAAAAGAAAACCCAAACAAAAGAAAATATGCCAAAAAAAACAAAACAAGCAAAAAGGGGGCGGGTGTATAAAAAGCTTGAGGTGTTTGGTTTTTTATCCTATATATATATATATATATATATATATATATATATATATATATATATATATATATATATATATATATATATATATATATACATATATATATATATATATATATATATATATATATATATATATATATATATATATATATATATATATATACACACACACACACACCCCACTCTTCTGCTGCAAGCCCCGGCTCGCCAGAAATAATCGATCTTGTTTCACTCAGTTTTTTTGTGTTATTTATCAGTTTTGTGGTTGACTTTGTCCATCTTATGACGCTAAACGGACCAGTACATCTTATCTTCTTCTATATGTTTTTAAGCCACTATTGTCCATTGTCAACATATACTTAAATATTCCACTGCTCATAAGGGAAAAAAAAAGGGGGGGGGGGGGGACAAAAAGCGGATTATCTCTTTTGGATGCACCTAAAAGCTGTCTTTGCACACGGGCCTTTAATGATATCCTCATTAGTTCTTAGAGGTCAATGACAATTAAAATTCTTCTGTAAAACCTCTTTTAATCTTACCTTCCGAGGTCTTATTTGTTTATTGATTGTATTGATTCGTTTCTTTACAGTGGGAAAGCTTTACGTAGCTGAGAAGAATTCTCATTCTTTCCGTCGACAATAGTTTGTAGAATTGAATACGAGTCATTTTCTGGAATGCTTTTTTTGCTTGACGAGCTGCATCTTCCATCTGATCTTGTCATTACAAGTTAACATCTGTCTGTCTGTCTCCCTCCCTGTCTCTGTCACTCCCTGTCTCTTTCTTTAAATTAAGTTCCATTTTTATTCAGTTGGGAGGCAGAAATAACCGCTACCCAGTGTTACAGTGTGTTACTTTTGTCGTACGAAAAAAAGTACTCTCAAAAATAAATAAATAAACGCCGTTTGAGGCCTCTGTGTTTTTTTCTGAAGAATTGTAAGAATATTGATCCTTCTTCTTCTTCTTAAACCATCCATGCACCACTTCGGAAACAAATCAGTAGTCAGTCTCAGATTTCTGGTATTTTCCAAAGTGTTTTCCGTTGAACGATACTGGCGACCATATGTGCTCTCTCTCTCTCTCTCTCTCTCTCTCTCTCTCTCTCTCTCTCTCTCTCTCTCTCTGCACCTCATATGCCAAGCGCACTTGGCAGAAGATTTCGAGCAGTCATTTTATCAATGCCACAGGTATACTCGTCACCAGTTCGTTTCCTATCTTCTGCTTTATTTTAAGAAACGGTGTCTCTGTTGTGGTCTGTGGGAAATACAGATAAGGTAAAAGCTATCTTGGACACCCATTAAAAAAACACGCAGACTTTTTAGTTGCTATTTTTTTTCGTTGCGTAATGACCGTTGACCATGATAAATCATGATATGTTTGACTACAAAAATTCAATGAACCTGAAATGGAATTGAAAGGAATGAAACCGTCCCAGAAGAATTAGTTCCGTCACCAGGACATGCACAAACAAAGAGCACATTATAATTATTTCCCGCCATCCATTGGTGGGTTGCTTGCTCGTTGTAATTATAATTCCTCTAATGGCATAGCCCACTCTAGACACCAGAGTCGCAAGTGGTTCTAGGTTGTTACAACGACAAATCGTACTAAGTCATCAGTTAAAACATACATAGCTGCGAAGCACGGAGAACAACATAAATTACAACCAGAAAGCTACAGACTTTCATAAATGGATGCTTGCGCTGAATAATAGGATTCAGATGTCATGGCAAGATCGTCAATGTGGAACTGATAGAAATAACTGGACAAATACAAGTAGGAAAAGATATGAGGAGAAGACGTTTGACTTTGGTATTTGTTTAATTTTTTGTCCATGCACAGTAAAACTGGTGTTTGTCATACGTATTGGATACATCGTTTAACCCCAAGTGGGTTATAACTTGGGTAGATAGTGTTCTTTATTCTATATAGCATAATGGATGATTATTTTCTTTCAGTTTTGGTTCTTCCAGGCTGTACTTTCTTAGTCATTTGTTGTCACGTTGCTTAATGTCTGTAGTCTTTATGGTGTATCCCATTTTGTGTTCCTAGGCTAATCTCTCTATACCATGTTGTATTTTGAGGGGTTTTGTTTTACTGTATCTTTCTATCATTTTTTCTGTAGCTGACATTATCTTAAATGTATCTACTGAACATTTGTTGATTATTTGAGTACATAGTGTTTTTATTTTTTTTTTCGGGGGGAAGGGATGAGACTTTTTTCTTCTTTTATCATTGCCATTTGGTCTAGTATTTATAAGCTAATTCTTGTTTTGGTAATATAAAATTTTGTTATGTTGTGTAGCTTCCTGTGGTAGGTCGTGTCCATTTTTAGTACAATTTCTAGCGAGTGTGATCCTTGTTCTTGAATCTCCTGTGTAAGAGATATAGGAAGCTATAAACAAACACACACACACACACACACAAACTTATTATTAGAGAAAGAAATGAAGGGGTTAAAGTCATGGAAAAACCTTGAATTTGTTGTGACAGCAAATAGCGTCACGCTTCAGTCTATCCAGCTGTAAAGGGGTACCTGACTGACCTTGAATTAGGGAACCGGTCACGCCACCTCATAAAACCGGACCTAGCATGGTGTAAATCCCTAACACTTTACTCACCTACGGCAGTAGATGCTTTGGTATTACTTCCACTTTTTGAAAACGAGGGACCAAAAGACGCAGCGATAGAGAATGCAGTCAGCGACCCATAGCTAGAAGACTGCTTGCGTCAGCGAACCAGAGCTGACCAAGACTCTACTCCACCTCCACGTGGTGGTCCTGGAAACAGGCTGCATCACTGCAGTCTGGCTGAGAGAGTAGGGATCGAAGAGGGAAGGCAAACCCGGTCCCAAAAAATGCCGTGCTGAAGTCGGATGTGCCGGCCGAAAGGCGCAGATATCGCAGCTCCGCTGTAAACAGACACAACGCAACCAACGTCCTTTTCAGGACGAACGAGGAAGAAGAAGAAGAAGAAGAAGAAAAAAACGAGGTTGCTTGCTCTGTGTACTAACTCGTAGTTGTCGCCTCAGACGAAATTACGGGTGATTACTTCAACTCTTGCACGAGACCTAAACAAATAAAAAAATTCACACGCGCAGAAGGGAATGAGACAAAGAAATAAAGGAGATACAGAAGACATGGAAATACCTTGAACATATATCACGTGACAGGAAGACTGCTGCTTGTTAATAGCCTGTACTCCAAGGGAGCTGAAACAAAATGGAAGGAATGAATGAAGAAACTAAGACATTATAATAATGTCTTTTCCCACTGAGTGCCTGGTCATACCTTTGTGTTGTTTGTTAATTTATTTACTGTTTACAGGCCTCGGGTTTCCCCTCCTTATATGTTTATACGTTTATAAAATACCAGAAACCTACATTCTGTCCTTTAGTTATTCTCATTCTTCTATCATTTACTAGACACAGTATTAAGGCCCTTGTCTTGTGTAATCTGGCCAACACTGTTTCATAGGGGAACTGCAGCAGTGATTGCGTCTATAATTAGTCTGGGTCGTCCTATAGTACATATCCGGGTTGCATGGGAGTTCGTGCTAAACCTCTGTCGGTGAAGCATTATTTTTGTAATGCTTAGCTGGCAGAGTGGATAGTGACGATTCGCTCCCGTGGCTAGGCGGTGGGTGCCGTTCGGAAGGTCCTGGTATCCCGGTAAGCCTATCACTTCTGTAGTTTTTCTGTTGTCTGGTCTTTCTACTTCTTTATTTTCCAACTGAGTGCCTGATCATACCTTTGTGTGTTGTTTGTTTATTTATTTTCTGTTTATAGGCCTCGGGTTTCCCCTCCTTATATGTTTATATGTAAATAGGAATCACACATTCTATAAATATTTTTTGTGGTGGGTAGGTTTCTAACTCTGATCTTGAGTGAGGGAACTGATCCATGCCACTGTCATAAAACTGGACCCAGTATGGTGAAGTCTCTAACACGTCTCTCCCCTGCGGCAGTACCTGCTGTGGGACTACATTAGTACATACCTCGTTTGTGTTTAAAACGAGGTTGCTAGCTCTGTATACAAATTCGAATTAGCCGCCTTATACGAAATGTCGGATGATTTGTTCAGTTCATGCGTACTCTTTTCAGCCATTCCCAATAACACAAAGTGTAAAAATGGGTTAGATAAATGTAAACTCATAGCAGAAACTGCCGTAGGTGAAACGAAGTGTTAGAGACTTCACAATATTAGGTCCACCGTTATGAGGTGAGGTGACCGGTTCCCTTCCTCGCTGCCTTTGCCCTCCCGAACTGAAGAGCAGAGTCAGATACCCATTTACAGCCGGGGCATGATGCTACCAGGTTTCGATATCGGAACTCGGGAACTTTGCTGCGACAGGCAATCGCTCTAATCTCTAAGCTAATCGACCTCTAAAAAACGGGTCAGTAATCAATAAAATATTAAGATGCTTTTTTTAAAGGTTATGTCCCTTGGCAAAAGACAGATCGTCTTAAGGGCATGCACTACAGTGAAAACTAACTTTTGTTCTAATAATATTTTCACACTTTTTATATACTCAAGTGTATGTCCATGAACCAAATTCTACAGTTTATTTAAAAAAACATGTGGTTATCATGGTAACCAAAAAACAAAAAAAAAACATCCGCCAAATAGGATTTTTAACCAATTTTCAAGAAAACATATTATATGTTTCCTGTTGTCCAAAGTTTATCAAATTGCACACACATGTTGTGTCTGACAATTAAAAAATTTGCACAGAAGCTTATTTTGATAAGTTTAAAATTCTTTCTATTTTAAGAAATTATCTGGAAAGCGAATAGCATACGGTGATGCGGTGGAGTAAAAATAACCCCGCCACCCGAAAATGCGCAGGGCCCGTAAGTAACTTCACTGATAGGGAAAAGGATTTAAGGGTTGAAAGAAGAGGCCTGATATCCGTTGTCGTTGTTAACTTCAAACAAACCAAACCATGATTATCGAGTTGTGAGGGCCCATTATTGATTATCTAAGTGAAACAGCTTCGTCTGACCGTCAAGTTGCAACTTAATTAATTTATTATTTTACAATAGCGTTTCAAACAGTTAGTTAAACTAAACTGTATTTGGGTTTTCGTGCGAAAGTGATTCGTAATGGCGGGAAAATTATAACAATACGAGCAAGTAAACCGTCAAAACTTGACGGTGGAAAATTACATTGCGCTCTTTCTGCTACATGTCCTGGAGACTGCACTAATTCTCCTGAGGTGATTTCATTCCTATTGCTTTCAGCTACATAAGATCGTTGTAGTCAAACTTATCATGTTATATGGTAATTCTTCTTCTTCAAGTACCATGCCTAGTGGCGTAGGAGATCATGTCTCCCCACAACTTCCTGTCTCCAGTACAGTTTATTAATTATGTTGTTGACTTCTTTCAATGCCACGATGTCAAACTATCCAGTATTTGTTCGCTTGCCCTTCCTCTATTTCTTTGCAAGTCAATCTTACCTGTTGTTTGTGCCGATATATTCCAGCTTTTCTCTTCTCATAACATGCCCCAAAAAAGTGGATTGCTTCTTTCTAACTTGTGAAAAATGTTTCCTTTGGGTATTCGCCTCTTTCACGACGTCCTCATTACTCGTCTTGGCTGTTCATAGAATTTATAACATTCTTCTGTAAAACCACATCTCTGTGGCCTCTAATGCCTTCCCTATTTGTTTACTAACGGTCCATGACTCCCTCCCATATGTCAAGATTGGTTCTTTACAACATTATGATCATTGCGCAACGAAAATAATTGAAAGACCTGCGCACTCGTTTATCGAGTGTTCAATTTTGCTTTTATGACGTAATGGGCGCCTTTTCAGTATTTTCCCGAGAAGATATTTTCATTGTACGTTACAACGCGTTTTTCTTGGACCAGCCTTTCCCATCCTTTCTAACCTGGAGGAACACTTAAAATAATGTTTAGGTCTCAGGGAACCCCTGCATAAAATGATTATACATAGAGCTCATAGTACGTTAGCATGATCAGTAATTTGTAAATATTATAATTCAGTAAAAATTGTCAACGCTGTTTTGAGTAGAGACTGAAATTTTTTTTAATTTTTATATTAGCCTACACTTGTTGCGTGGTTCCCACTCCAACAAGGGATATCACCTCTATTCTCTAATGCAAGTCAGTATTGTAGGTAGAAGGAATTTAAGTTTGTCCTTTTTTTTTTAAGTTTTCTGCTTGATTCTAATTATTTTTAACTACTTCATCCAAGCAGGCATGAAAGTCTTATCTCACAAATTT
>JAMPIV010008971.1:0-245113 GCA_024509875.1 Oreohelix idahoensis | reverse complement strand
GACGAAACCTAAATATTTAGTTTCTGTTTTCAAAAATTCGCCTTTCGCCAGCTTCAACTTTATCTGATGATGCCTAAGCCTGTTGAAAACCGTCTCTACTTTAAGAAGGTGATCCTCTATAGTGCCTGCCGTGTGTATTAGGATATCATCAATATATGCCAACGCAAATGGTTGCAATCCTTTTAAAACCTCATCCATTAGTGACATATTTGTCGCGGGGCTCCCTTTTAGGCCAAAAGGCATAAAGTTCCATGAGAAACTGCCAACATGGGTACAAAATGTGGATTTCTGTTTTGCCTCAGGTGTCATTGGGATACACCAAAAACCCGACCTTGCATCAAGTGTGGTGAAGTAGGTTGATTTTCCCAATGTCGCTAGCAGATAAGCTGTTCTAGGTAAAGGGTAAGAGATGATTTTTGTGATTTTGTTTAGAGCACGGTAGTCACAACAAAAGCGACTGGAACCATCTTTCTTTGATACTATTACTATGGGGGAGGACCATTGGGATCTAGATCTTTCAATAATTACCTCTTGTAACATCTCATTTATGGATCTTTCAACTAGTTCTCTGCATGTTCTTCAATGGTATATGATACGGTTTCAAATGTACTGGCTCTTCTGTTGTTTGGATGTCCATCGTTACAGTGTTTGTTCTGCCCAATTCCATGTCGTTTAATGTAAAAACATCTTGATGCTTTACGACAAATGTCTGTAACCGTGGCTTATTGCTATCTGTTGTATTTAGGGTTTCAAGTAGTTGAGATATCCTCTTCCGATACTTGTCATCCGCTGTGTCATTGACATTTTGCTTTGTGCTCTCTGTTTCTCTTCTGCAGTACTGGGGAACGTTTCATATGTCTTGTGACAATTTCTGCTCCTTGTTTTGAGTATTTCTTGGCGCATTTCTTGTTGGGGTGGTGGGCTGTATTCTGCCGGGATATGAGTAAGATGTGGACTGAATTTGGTTCTTTTGCCGTTGCCATCCGCTGCGTGAATTCTCGTGGGTTACTGCATTAACTGTGCGTATTATTTTTATTTTGACTGGTATAGTCATGGTTGTGCCATTTCTTCTGGTTTGTGACCTTGTAACTGCGCCTATCCGCGTACGTTACCTTATCACTTTCTCTCGTGATGTACGGTTGCCTTCTCCTTGTAGGCGAAGAACGCTCATTCTTTCTACTCATAACCTTATTACTGTAATATCCTCCTGTGGTGGAGTCGTACATAAATTCTTCCTTCTCTGCAGGGTATTCAATTGGTCTCTGAACTGCATAATATCCACCTGTTTCTGGATTATACGTATATTCCTGTTGGGCAGTGGGGCATGTATCTACGTCCTGTAGTTTAGGATATCCTCCTGGCAGGACAATTTCTGTTTCCTTGTCTCTCTCGGACAGACGGCACGTCGTGTATTTCTTTGTATACTGGGACGGGAAAACTAGTGGTTGCAATCTTGATTAAAAAGTAACATTTCTCGTTCCTCTTTTCTTATGTACGGGCGACCTCGTTTCTCCATCATCTGCCGTTTAAGGGGGGGGGGGGGGAAGGGGGAAGGGGGGGGGGCCGTGGTGCATAATCTCTGTAAATGTTCTTCCTCATGGTTTGGTGATTTACCCAATTTCTGTATGGTTTATCATTCCAATTTTTGTCTGTACAGGAGTGGTCACTGTTCTTTTTCTGTATGCCTTGGTTAGTGTTACAGTTAATACGTGCAGGAGATCTGGGAAGGGTGGGTGAGGCAAACTGGGCAGAATTGTTATCAGTGGCAAACTGTCTGAAGGACGATGTATCCACTTGTGCTACTATTGTGCCCCTATTTATTGTAGTGGTTTTCCCAGAAGTATTTAGGATCATTATAGGGAAATCTCTAGATGCAGAAACCTCAGCAATTCCTTCTGTGATTAATAACAATGGGTCTTCATTTATACCATCATCCACTAGGGGTTGGACCTTGATTGTCTGCCCTGGTGTAATATAAGAGGAGTTCTTTACTCGTCCCTTTGCTACGAGTAGTGAGTTTGGGGCTATCGTGACGGGAGCAGTGAGTCGCACTAGTGAAGCTATATGTATGTCGTCCTGGAGATCAATATACTCGTTTTGTACTCGAATTTTCTGTAGGTCATAATATATCCGTACCTGGTGTTTTCTGAAAAAATCTCTCCCCAAAATAAGGTTTCTGGACGTTCCTTTGGTGATGATAAATGGGTGTTCAAATGTTGTATTTCCTAATGAAAATGTTACCCATGCAGTACCTATTGATTTCAATTCTTGTCCAGTAACCGAGGCTAAATGTGTTTTAGAATGTTGAAATTTTACTACATTTTGGATCTTTCTGAACAATTGGTATCTGATAAGGCTGATTGATGCTCCTGTATCTACAACTGCCCTATACTGCTGACCTTGAATAGACATGAAGCAATAACTTGGGTCTGGGTGTATTCTGACTTCAGTGTGTAAAATTTTTCCTGGTGTCTTTGGGGCGGGCATACTTGTTCACATCTGTTTAATTCTGTTTCTTGTATGTAAGACCTATTTCTATGATTATAACCACCACTATCGGTCTTTCTTAGTGTGTGGCATGTCCGTTTCCCTGACGCATGAGGGGTTGTGGTGTACCTCTGGTGTACTGGGGCCTTGTGGGGTGACGTCGGTGTGGTGCGGGTCTCTGTGGTTGATAATTTCCCTCGCCTCTGAATGGCCCATTGTTATAATTTGCCCTGCATGTCCTATATCCATGGCCCATTCTTCCACATGTAAAACATCCGTTTTGGTTTATAGTATTCACCACATCTGGCCTCTGTGTGGGGGGTCTGTGAGTGCGGGGTCTGTCATCAAATATTCTCGGGCGAGTGTGATAAACGAGCGCAAAGGCCTTATTGCTCTATCTTTTCCTACATCTTTCGCATTGTATTTTCTCCGACATTTGCTCTTTCATCCCACATTTGCGATCCCACATTTGCTATTTCATCGTTGTGATTACTCGCGACCGGTATCTAGAGAACCACATTTGTTCTTTCATCGGGGGAAATAAAGTCCTTTGATTGAGTCCCCATACCTGACATTATCGTTTGAAGCCCACATTGCATCGTGATAAATCTGGTGAAAACAAATCTGGTCCTCCCAATCAGACATCTGGGCATGCTGTAATTTATGTGGACCATTGTTATCTTTGCGGCTAGCGACGGGTCACCAAATTGGACGCCCAGATTGGCCAGGTGAAAACGTCTCATGCTGTAATGGTGTTATCTTTGGTCGGCCGCTGTTTAGATAAGCGTTGGGTTACCACATTGGACGCCCAGCTTGGTCAGGTGAACAATAAACAATCAGAGAGTAAGGTGACAGCAATTTGAATGCACTTTTGCATTAGCCCGCCAATTATCTCCATACCTGTTTGTCAAACCACACCCACGTTTGGACTGACAGGGGACAAGAGCGATCCTGTGAATGAGTGACTAGAGGGGCTATTAAGGATTGGTTGGTATGGGCGGAGCTGGATGTCGGATCCAAGAAACCCACATTGGACTTCCAGAAATATAATCTACTGCATAGCTTGCTAGAGGAAGGAGTCCAGTTTTTACATTGTGAGGAAGAGATTAAACCCAAAAACGCCTAGCCTAAATACACGTGTTTATTCACAGTGGATATAATTCAGTTCTGTGATGAATTGTGTTCTTAAAGGATTTTGCGAAGGGAAAAGAAGTTCATCAGAAGTCTGAGTCTACACGCAACGTGTCTGACGTCTAACCAAAAAAAAAGTTATCAAAAACGGACATTTGGCTAGCAGAATTCGCCATAGGACATCTTTCATTCCTCAATTAAAAAGGAATATTGTCTCACCCACAAGTCAGAAGGTGGACGCAGCATTTTTCGTCACCTATATACTGCTAAATACCAACAGAAAAAGAACAAATGAAGAGATGGGCTGAGCACTTCATGGAGGTGCTAAACAGACCACCACCAACAGTAACACCTGATTTTAATAATGAAACACTCACAACCACCTTGCCAATAACTTGCGATGAATTCACGCTGGACGAGATCAAACAAGCCGTTAAAAGATTAAAAAATTTTAAAGCTGCTGGAGTTGACGAAATTTCAGGGGAAATGATTAAAGCAGTTAATGACAACAACCTCTTGAGAATTTTAGATATTATAAATGAAGTATGGAGAGAAGAACAACCACCACAACAATGGAAAGACAGTATTATTGTAAAGTTACCGAAGAAAGGTGATCTATCAGACTGTAATAACTGGCGTGGTATATCTCTATTATCAGTACCTGGAAAATTATTATGTTGCATGATGTTAGAAAGACTTAAATTGCATGCTGACGAAAAAGATCAGAGAAGAACAAGCGGGTTTCAGGCCGAAACGATCATGTATTGATCAAATATTTACACTAAGAACAATTATAGAAGAATCAGTGGAAAGGCAATCGCCACTTATTATCACCTTCGTCGATTTTCAAAAAGCCTTTGATAGTCTACACCGCCCATCATTGTGGAAGATACTTACAATCTATGGTTTTCCAACAAAATATGTGAATATAATCAAAGCGCTATATGACAATGCAAGATGTTGTGTTAGAACAAATAAAGGGAATACAGAATGGTTTACAGTAGAAACAGGGGTTAAACAAGGCTGTATTATGTCACCACTACTTTTTTGGAATAGCTATTGATTGGGTTATGAGAAACTATACCCACAATGAACAATTGGGTATAAAATGGACAAATGGAAAATTCCTGGGGGACCTGGATTTCGCAGATGATGTAGCATTCTTAAGTTCAACACCAAGACAATCCCAAGAAGCAATAAATAATTTGTGTCATCTCTCGGTTAAAATAGGTCTCCAAATAAATGCCTCTAAAACTAAAGCTATGAACTTTTCTAACGAGACCTTTGATATCATCTTGAACGGGGAAAAACTACAGAAAGTTGAAAGTTTCAGTTATTTAGGCAGTAAAATGACTCAGGATGGTGACACAACAAGAGAAATCCATACTAGAATTGCTTTGGCAGCTAGCGCCTTCAATAGATTATCTAACATTTGGAAATTACGATCATTGAATATACATACGAAGCTTCGTCTGTTTAATTCAAATGTTATCTCAGTGTTAACATACGGCTGTGAGAGTTGGAAAATAACAAAATCATTGGAGAACAAGCTGAATACATTCGAGAACAAATGTCTTAGAAAACTCATGAACATCAGTTGGAAAGAATTCAAGACTAATCGACAAATAAGAGAAGACTCTAGGCAGAAATATGTCTCCGACTATATAAGGAAAAGACGATGGTCATATATCGGTCATGTCCTACGAATGCAAAACAAAAGAATACCACTACAGGCGCTCACTTGGGTTCCTGAGGGTAAGAGGAAAAAAGGAAGACCAAAAGAAACACTCAGAAGAACAATAATAAGAGAAGGAAGAACATTGGGCCTAAATAATGTGCAAGAGCTGAGAGGAGTGGCGTCACAACGAACAACCTGGAGAGCACTGGTTTCTGCCTTATGCGCCGTGTTTGGTGCTTAAAGAATTTATTATTATTATTATTATATACTGCTGGCTCACAAGTTCAATACATCGTTATCACAAGTTCAATACAGAGTCATCATAAATTCAAATCACTCGAAAAATCATTATTATCTGAAGTCAAGCAAAAGAGCTCAAAAAAGGAATCGCATATTTATACCAAGTGCAACACCCTCTTAAGCGCATTCTATGAAGCAGACTCTAAAATATATTTTATGAATCACGACTACATACGCAAGATTATGAGTCTACATATCACTACTAATTCGTGAAGATATCCAGTCTGGCCAGTACCCTCGGGAGATTAGACAACAGACCTTTTGTTCATATGACAGCTATTAACGGTTGATCAACACTACAGAGATATACTCAAACAGTGAAGGAATATACATAGATATCTCGTCAGCGTTCTCCGTACGACAACAGTATTCATCAGAACGTACTCGACTTAGAGATACCCCACTCGACATAACGTATAGTCTAACAACTTGGGACATTGTATGCATACATGTGAATCGTCATATCAATGCGAAGCATTTAGAGACACATGGACTGTGTAGATTACTCACCATTTTGGTAACACGTATCATATCACATCATCATCATTTCGCTTTGCACCAGTTCATTCTTAATTAACCACTACTTAATTAACTGCAATTTTATTATCTCATCTGTGTGTTTTGTGTGAATCGTCTTTCACCATCATCACGTTTTAACCATTACTAACCCTGTATGTGTGGATATTTCATTAATAAACCCAACGATCGTTTGATCATTATCTGGTTTGTTAATGTATCACTCGTGCTGTCGGTGTTACATATTCACCTATAGGAACCTTTCTCTACTCAGATGAGGTTGGGGGCTTTTTCTTTACGGGATCTAAGGGCAGAAGCTAAGGTCGTGGGGGAAACAGTACTCTTTCCATAATTAATTAGAAAACACTGTCCAGTGGAAAGCATTCGCATTCCCGTCTTCTTGTCCCTATCTCGAATAGGTCTTTATTCTTTCTTAACGAGCCAATTTCTAGAGACCTTATACCTAATATCTCATAGACTATTCCTGGCAAAAACTACTGTCGTAGTTGCCCCAGTACTCACCACACGACAATTGTGGACTCGTCTTGGGATTAGTGAACCCGGACTTAGAAGTGTGATAAATCACATTTTCATCCCTGCTATACAGTTGCGATGATTGCAAAATTTGTTGGCATTTTGAGGGATTACCTTTTAGACTGACTCTTACTATAATTTGCCTATTTCATAAAGGGGGGGGGGGGGGGGGGGGGGGGCGGGGGGGGGGGGGGGGGGGGGGGGGGGGTGGGGGTGGGGGGGGGGTGGGGGGCGGGGGGGGGGGGGGGGGGGGGGGCGGGGATAATTTATATCTCTAAAGCACGAGTGATACTTTTTAAATTAAGTATCAAACGGACAGAGTAAACACTTTTTGAGAACAGAGCATACTGTAGGGAACTGATTTTTGTTTCTTTTTCTGTAACTGCTGGGAAAATTTTTATCATAAATATTTATTAAATTTTTCATAGAAAACTTCGAGATAATCTGTTATATAATTTTTCAGAATACGCTGATTGAGTGATTTTTTTAAGAACTATTTGAACTTGGTTACTAATTTAAACCTAACTGGTTTTAAAGAGATAATTACTTGTGCGAGTCTAATAAATTTGTTTGGAGGTCACTGCCAATTTTTCCCTTCGTGAACCCGTACTGCATATCATGGCAGATGCCACAAAAATTAGAACTAGTTTAATGGAGGCATGGCGTGAATACGGGTTAAGTGGAAAAGATCTGATGAAATTTGTGAGTGAGGAGACTGATAAACTCCATGCAAGGGAGATGGAAGTGCAGAAACTTGGAATGGAGAAGGAGAAGGCCGCAGCAGAAGCAGCGGAGGGGAAAGAAGCAGCAGAAGCAGCGGAGCGTTAAGAGAAAGCCGCAGCAGAGCATGCACTTAACATGAAGCAACTGGAAATCCAGGGACAGACCAATCAGATAGAGCTGGCAAAATGTGCAGCGGCTTCCAACTTTGATGGAGGGTACTCACCCCGCTCAGATGGTGTGCCTACTTCGCAACCGGCGCCACCCAATGCCATGAACTGTCCGCTGGAACCTTTTTCAGAAAGAAACAATACCATGGACGCCTTTTTAGACCGCTTCGAACGCTTTGCAACAGGGTTTGGACTTGAAGAACGGAAGTGGAACTTGAAACTTTTCCAGGGCCTAAGAGGAGTCGCCTACGAAGTTTTTAATAAACTTCCGGCCGGAGAGCAAGATGATTATCAGGCATTGAAAAAAGCTCTCTTAGTGAGGTACGAGCTTCATTCAGAGCCTTACCGGAAAAAATTTCGAGGTTTTAGGAAGGAGGCCGGAGAGACTTTCTCACAGTTCGCAGCCCGTATTGAAGAATACCTAGTGAAGTGGTGTACACTGGGAAACTTTACCGAGAACTATGACGGGTTGAAATAGCTGATTGTGATAGAGCAACTAAAAGAGTCTATGTCTGTGGAAATGCGTAGATTTCTCACTGAAAACGGTGCTGACCGGTTAGAAAATATTCTTACACTGGCAGAGCTATTCCAAAATGCTCTCATGGAGTCTCAAGGAGCCAGAAAGAAGTTTTCGGATCAGGCGCCAAAGCAACCTGCTCGCTCCCAACCAGACCAACAAAGCAAAGGACCCCACATCTCGCATAAACAGCACGCAAAACAAGATAACTACAAAGAGCAAAACAAGAAAAAATGATGCGCCACAACAGAGACAGGGAGATAAATGGTGCAAGTACTGTCGCTTGAACAATCACAACACTAATGAGTGCAAGCGCAGACCTCCTCCCCAACATGCTGCCTGTCTGCAGACAAAATCGTCACCCCGAAAGGAGCAGAGGACCGGAAACGTTTCTCATCCTCCCGTCATCGAATCAGTCATCGTAAATGGACAATCTGTGGAGTGCCTTTATGACACAGGACTTGCTTTCGATGCGGTGGTCAGGGCATCTCTTGTCACCCCTGACCAGATAACAGAAGAGAGTGTCGACATCCAAGGTCCGACGAAGGATGTTGCACCCATGACACTGCCAATTGCACTTATCAGAGTGGAATCTCGTTACGTGACAGGAGAGATTCGTGCAGCTATAATGGAAGAACCAATCTACTCTTTAATCTTGGGATGTAGATATGTGTTCCTTGGAGAACCTACTCAACCACTAGTCATAGCGGCCGTACAGACTAGAGGACAGTAAAAAAAGACGCAGAGCAGGAACCTCCTACCAATATCCTCCCTGAGGAATTGAAGAGGGGCCAAATGGAAGATTCCTCAATGGCGCCCTGTTTTAAAAAATTACCTAGGACACACAACCCACCTACCAAGGGAGACTTCTTTATGAAAAATGGATTGATGTATCGCGGAGCTGGAAACGAAGGACAGGAACACAACCAATTAGTAGTTCCTGCAACCTATAGGAACCAGGTGCTTGTGATGGGCCACTCTATCCCATTTAGTGGACATATGGGAATGAGCGCCACGACTCAAAGGATCGCCTGCCACTATTATTGGCCAGGGATCACCGGCGACATTGAACGTTTCGTCAAGTCTTGTCCTCAGTGCCAGAAAGTTGCACCAAAACACTGGACGGCACCCGCGAACCTTGGGGAGATGCCAATCTTGGGCACCCCATTTGAAAGAGTGGCCGTGGATATAATTGGACCTCTGCTGAGAACTAAGAAGAGGAACTCCCATATCCTTACCTTAGTGGACACCTGTTCCATGTGGGGCGAAGCCATAGCCATGCCAGCATGCGACTCAGTGCATGTAGCTGACGCTTTACTGAATATCTTTACTAGATTGGGCTTCCCGCATGAAATTCTCACAGACAACGGGTCACAATTTAGAGGCAAGTTGACAGAGGAGGTGCTTAGAATATTCAAGACTAGGCATATTCATACTTCGCCCTATCACCCCCAAAGTAACGGGCAAGTAGAGCGGTTTAACGGGACGCTCACCTCTATTCTTTGGAAGTTGGCACAGGAGAAGACAGAAACTTGGGATCAGTATCTTCCTACCGCATTATTTGCTTATACGGAAGTACCGCATGCGTCAACTGGAGTCACTCCGGCCACATTACTCTTCGGAAGACCTATTAAAGGTCCATTAGAAGCATTACTAAGAACATGGACAGATGCCAAGGCAGACGACACTGTCACATCAGCCTTCCAGTACGTCACAGACTTGAAACAACGCCTGAAGACTGGCTGGGAATTAGCCACAGCGAAAGTACGGGAGGCTAGGCGGAAACATGCCAAATATTACAATCGCAATGCGAAGGACCGAGAACTAGCAGTAGGAGAGAAGGTGCTACTTCTTCTGCCAAGTAGCAGTAATAAGTTGCAGATTTGCTGGAGGGGACCCTACAAAGTGGTGGAAAAGATTTCTCGCACCAACTATAAAATCGCCGTGAACGGAAAGCAGAAAATTTACCATTTAAATCTGCTTAAGAAGTTTTACGAGCGAGACAGCTGAATGCGTTAACACAGTTCCAGCCAGAACCGTTACCGGACCAGAACCAGCTATTTACTAAGCTGAGCAGGGCTCGCTATTTTTCAAAGATCGACCTCAGTAAAGGGTACTATCAAATACCGGTAAAAGCTGAGGTGAGGAACCTGTTAGCCTTCAGTACTCCAGATGGACACTTCGAGTTTAATGTGATGCCATTTGGACTAAACAACGCTCCTAGTGTCTTCACAAGGATGATGCGAAAGTTATTGGATCCTCTGAATCATCCCGCCATCAGCAATTTTATGGATGATATCCTAGTAGCTACTGAATCGTTTGAAGAACATTTATCAGCGCTATCCTTGCTGTTTAAGAGACTCAGAGAAGCGGGACTAACCGCCCGCCCAACCAAATGTCAAGTTGGGTGTGAACAGCTAGAGTTCCTAGGACATACTATAACCCATGGGACCAAGTTCCCCGAGACTCAAAACGTTGAGAAGCTGAGAAATGCCCCGAGACCGTCCACAAAAAGGGATGTCCGGTCATTTGTATCCCTCTGTGGATTCTACCAGAAATATATAAAGGATTTTAATAGCCTCTGTGCGCCGCTTACATCGCTAACCAAGAAAGAAAACCCAGATAAAGTGACATGGTCAGCAGAATGTGAACATGCACATGCACTCTTAAAAGAGAAACTCACCACAAAACCTATTTTACGGCTCCCGGATTTAACTAGAAAATTCATCTTGCGCACAGATGCCAGTAACATTGGAATCGGGGCTACATTACTACAGCCAGACGACAGAAGCCCACCAAATCTATTTCCGGTCGCATACGCGAGTCGGAAGTTAAACCGAGCAGAACAAAACTATTCCACAATCGAAAAGGAATGTTTGTCCCTTGTCTGGGGAACACACAAATTTCAAGCATACCTGTACGGAAGGAAATTTACGATCCAGAGTGATCACCAACCTCTGACCTTCCTCGCCAATTCAAAGAATTTGAATGCTAGACTGATGAGGTGGTCGCTTGTTCTACAACCTTACACGTTCCAAGTGGACTATATCCAAGGACAACATAACGTAGGAGCGGATTTTTTAAGCCGTCATCCTATGAGGCAGGACGGAGAGCACAGACAAGTAGAGGAAAGGGTGGAAACCGGAGAGAAAAACGAAGATGAGGACAAGGATTAATGACTCGCGAGCAAGAAGGCTAAGCTTTCCTGAGTATGATTGACATCACACTTGAGGAGGGGGCTATTGTGATAAACGAGCGCAAAGGCCTTATTGCTCTATCTTTTCCTACATCTTTCGTATTGTATTTTCTCCGACATTTGCTCTTTCATCCCACATTTGCGATCCCACATTTGCTATTTCATCGTTGTGATTACTCGCGACCGGTATCTAGAGAACCACATTTGTTCTTTCATCGGGGGAAATAAAGTCCTTTGAATTGAGTCCCCATACCTGACATTATCGTTTAAAGCCCACATTGCATCGTGATAAATCTGGTGAAAACAAATCTGGTCATCCCAATCAGACATCTGGGCATGCTGTAATTTCTGTGGACCAGTGTTATCTTTGCGGCTAGCGACGGGTCACCACATTGGACGCCCAGATTGGCCAGGAGAAAAGGTCTTATGCTGTAATGGTGTTATCTTTGGTCGGCCGCTGTTCAGACAAGCGTTGGGTTACCACATTGGACGCCCAGCTTGGCCAGGTGAACAATAAACAATCAGAGAGTAAGGTGACAGCAATTTGAATGCACTTTTGCATTAGCCCGCCAATTATCTCCATACCTGTTTGTCAAACCACACCCACGTTTGGACTGACAGGGGACAAGAGCGATCCTGTGAATGAGTGACCAGAGGGGCTATTAAGGATTGGTTGGTATGGGCGGAGCTGGATGTCGGATCCAAGAAACCCACATTGGACTTCCAGAAATATAATCTACTGCGTAGCTTGCTAGAGGAAGGAGTCCAGTTTTTACATTGTGAGGAAGAGATTAAACCCAAAAACGCCTAGCCTAAATACACATGTTTATTCACAGTGGATATAATTCAGTTCTGTGATGAATTGTGTTCTTAAAGGATTTTGCGAAGGAAAAAGAAGTTCATCAGAAGTCTGAGTCTACACGCAACGTGTCTGACTTCTAACCAGAAATAAGTTATTAAAAACGGACATTTGGCTAGCAGAATTCGCCATAGGACATCTTTCATTCCTCAATTAAAAAGGAATATTGTCTCACCCACAAGTCAGAAGGTGGACGCAGCATTTTTAGTCACCCATATACTGCTGGCTCACAAGTTCAATACATCGTTATCACAAGTTCAATACAGAGTCATCATAAATTCAAATCACTCGAAAGATCATTATTATCTGAAGTCAAGCAAAAGAGCTCAAAAGAGGAATCGCATATTTATACCAAGTGCAACACCCTCTTAAGCGCATTCTATGAAGCAGACTATAAAATATATTTTATGAATCACGACTACATACGCAAGATTATGAGTCTACATATCACTACCAATTCGTGAAGATATCCAGTCTGGCCAGTACCCTCGGGAGATTAGACAACAGACCTTTTGTTCATATGACAGCTATTAACTGTTGATCAACACTACAGAGATATACTCAAACAGTGAAGGAATATACATAGATATCTCGTCAGCGTTCTCCGTACGACAACAGTATTCACCAGAACGTACTCGACTTAGAGATACCCCACTCGACATAACGTATAACAACTTGGGACATTGTATGCATACATGTGAATCGTCATATCAATGCGAAGCATTTAGAGACACATTCTTCTTCTTCTTCTTCCATCCTTAGCCGCTGACCGACAAAGCAGTCCGTGGCTAGTACGCCTCGTGCAGGCGTCTTAGGGCAACAAGAAATTAATTGTTGTTCCGTTACGCCTAATGGCGTTTATTGGTACAACAAAGAATTAATTGCTGTTTCCGTAATCGGAATGGCTAGCAAGCGGGTGATCAGCCCGCTGTGCCCGAACTTGCCCTCGTGTGTACTCCTTCTCTGCCGCTATAAAACCGCCACACATTCGAGACGTCAGTCCAGCTAGGTAACTCAGGACCGTTAGGTCCAAGAAAAAGCAAAATCTGGTATGGGCACAGCACTTTGCACTGCCTCTACTAAACTGGGAAGACCCGGCATCCGGGGCCACACACAGCCTCGAGAGGACTAAGATCGCCTGAAGGAGTTAGAGACACATGGACTGTGTAGATTACTCACCATTTTGGTAACACGTATCATATCACATCATCATCATTTCGCTTTGCACCAGTTCATTCTTAATTAACCACTACTTAATTAACTGTAATTTTATTATCTCATCTGTGTGTTTTGTGTGAATCGTCTTTCACCATCATCACGTTCTAACCATTACTAACCCTATATGTGTGGATATTTCATTAATAAACCCAACGATCGTTTGATCATTATCTGGTTTGTTAATGTATCACTCGTGCTGTCGGTGTTACATATTCACCTATAGGAACCTTTCTCTACTCAGATGAGGTTAGGGGCTTTTTCTTTACGCGAGTCCATTGTCTTCTGGCATGGTCAACTTTTTACATCCCTTGTGGGAAATCCTTGCTCATCCACCTTGTCAGGCATGATCTGCCTGAATATTCTTAAGGGTAAAGTGTTTCCTTGGGCACCTGTGTCTATCTTGAAACGAATATATCTTTCTTTGTGCATTTTAATCCCTGGTATTCTGAATTGTACCTTGCAGAAAGCCTGCGTTCTCTTTGATTCGTTACTGAAAATTAGTACCTTCACAATATCAAAAGTGGAAGGATCACTTTTTTCACCGGAGTCAAAGTCCTCAGTCATCATAGAATGTGTTTGTTTTGATGACTCTCTGCTGTGAATTTTGTGTTGAGCACTGTCTTGTTTCCTCTTGAAACAAAATTTTGTCCAGTGGCCCCTCTTTCTGCAGTAATGACATGTAGAGTCTTTAGCTGGACAATGGTTTTGTATGTGGTTTAGGCCACAACATTTACACATAGCACCTCTGCTTGTGTTGTGTTTTCCTTGTTGCTTAATACCAGTTGCTTTGTTGTGTTTAGGTTTATAGCTTTTTACTGCATCCACCTGGGCTGCTACTGTACCTTGCTGAATTTGTTTAATGTTTAGTGTTTGTGCCTCGTGTTTCCTGCCTTCATCCAAAAGTTGTTGTAAAGTTAGTGTATCACTCTGGCTCAGTAGCCATTTCTGGAACTCTGGCATTGGTGTGCTAAGAAGGATCTGTTCAATAATTCGCTCTTTTTCCTCTTCTTTGCTAAATTTACATACACTTGTTTTCTCCTTAATGCGAGTGAAGAAATCGTCTAGACTTTCATCAGGTTTCTGTCGCAGGTGGTGAAGTTCTAATCTTGCCGCTCTAAAGTTTGTGTGCTTTATGATCAGACGTTTTTCAAATTCGTCCAATATGGCTACGGGGTCGGTTGCCGACTCAACGGGCATGGCGGTAGCAAAACTATTGTAGATTTTTAAACCTTCATCGTCCAATGCTTCTAGAATATATGGAGTTACGGCTTGACCCTCCAGACCAGTGGTCTTGGAGTAGAGATCTATGCGTTGGCGCCATAATAGGAAAGCTTCACTCTTATCATCTCGACCGGCAAATCGCATTTGGGGTGCGTTGCGGTAGTGTTTAGCCGCCATGGTTGACCTCAACGACGAAAGTTAGCCGAACAAACTGTACTAACGTGTTATCGTGTAGCTTTTTTTTTGCATCGATCCGGTATCGGAGGCTGCCACCATGTAATGTTATGATGTATGCATATATACGTTACTACGTCCTCTTCACAGGCACACACATGTTTCACAATGCACACAGTACAGCGTGATCAGTTTGCAGCTATCTTTATTTACAGAATATTCGTACGTGTAGTTTCGTATCCTAATGTATTATATTACAATGTGTAGTTTCGTATTTTAATGTATTATATTACAATTATATTACACTTGCAGAGTGCGTTGTACTTGTCCTTAGGATTTGATTCTACCAATCCTTTAGATCTGCACCATTTAGCCAATCATTATTCAATGGTTGAGTGTACCAAGTCTTTGTCTTACGTTTTTTACAAGGGCCTAGATAGGGATGTAGAATCAGCATTTCCTATTTCATTCCATCGAGCACGACTGAGATTAACAAGCACACGATGAGTACAATTACGATTTTTAAAATTTTCTAAAATATACACCAGGTCCGGAAGTTATAAACACAATCAAAGGCAGTGACTGTTAGTACAACAATCGCACGTAATTAATGTACTGTGCAGTAGGCATACATTTTGTTACAAATAGTTAGCTAGTTTGATACATCCCGTATCGGCAGTTATTCATCTTATTTGGATATCCTAATTATAACCCGTCGGAGGTTGAGCGGGATATTTTTCATCATTAAAATTTAAAAATGGACTGAATGACACTCTCAAAATGTCATAAAAATGCCAAGGTCCTCAGAAAAAATGTCAAGATCCCAAATTTTTAACGAAAAAGCAAATATCTTGGGAAGAAAAAAACAAGGAGTGGTAACACTGGACACCTGAGACCTTTCTTCTATCCACGTCATTTGCGGGAATCTCCTGTGATTTATTTTCCCAGTAATATTGCGTCGTTTTATTTCTGTTGCCCGGTGTCGTGTTTCCTAATGCTGAGTGCGTTGTTGTTTTACATATTACTATCTGATGTCTTGTTTTCTTGCGTCTCCTTTCTTTAACTACGATTTATCCCTTTACGGTACCAAGCTAATCAAAACAGGAAAGATTATAATCTACGGGGCCTCGGTGTTCTTCATACTTTTTCTTTCATAATCGTTAAAAAAAAACAACCGATTAAACTATTAACCACTCACCGGTGCAAATCAGAAAATCCATCTATACCAGTGTTTCTCAACGGGGGTTTCAAGATGTCTAGGGGCGTTCTGACGGGTCGCAACGATTGGGGGTCGCTACTTCCATTCAGGGGGGGGGGGGGGGAGCGGGGGGGGGGCGTTGTGTACATTTTTACAAGAATCAATATGAAACAATTACAAAAGATAGTCCTCTTCGCATAGCTTGTTACACGATAGTTTTATTTGCCCTGCGTCCCATGGAGTGTTACAAGGATTCCAAAAGCAAAATTTTAGTACCTGGGATGTTACCATTGTCAGGAGACAGTAGGCGGAGATTTACGTCCCTTCAACACTCGAAACATTCGTTAGCCTCTCGACACACACAAGCTAACCTTCTCTCTCCACACACCCAAGCTAACCTTCTCTCTCCAATCTCGACACACCCAAGCTAACCCTCTCTCTCCACTCTCTCCACACCCAAGCTAACCTTCTCTCTCCACTCTCGACACACCCAAACTAACCTTCTCTCTCCACTCTTGACACACCCAAGCTAACCTTCTCTCTCCACACCCAAGTTAACCTTCTCTCTCCACTCTTGACACATATTTTCTTCTGGAAACACATTCCCGTCAAACATATATTAGCCCGTGAACACATCACAGCCCCTTCCCTACTCTGTTCACTTCCACAGCACAACTACCTCCCAAAACATTTTTAAAAAAAAAATAAATGTGTGCCTAGTTTAGGCGAGGCGCGTCCCATTCAATGTAGCCGGTTATATTAGGGCGCATGTCCAAATATAAAAGACCTGTAGGTCTGGAGAATTGTTACACCCCAAAACATGTTGCTACTACAAAAGCAACGAAACCGACTGCAGATTTGTAACAGGAGATTTGAGACTTCTTTTAACAAACTTAGAACCAAATATTAAAAACTGGCTGAGTCACACCAAGCGCAAGGATCTCATTTTTCCAATTTTTTCATGTTTAAAGTGGTTACATAAGGAGAGGCTTAAATATTCAGATTTGAAGATATATGTTCAGTCATTTAGGCGCTATTAAAATTATACGATTATGATAGTTATAGAGTTGTAAGAACTAATTTTATATCATTTGCTCTGCCAATTTGTAATTCAAGGATAATGAACTTGTGGTGTATATAATTCCGTACTTAAACACATATTTAATACTGTATAACTATGCTTTTATAAATGTGCTTTCTCTTTTTCTTTATATTATAAGAAAAGATAACTCATTAACTGCATTGCTTTTTTTAAAGTATGGTGGAATATATGTATATGTCACATGTGTGTGTTTGTGTATACACGATAAAGAGCAAGGTGATGTTAAAAGGGTGGGGGGGGGGGGGGGGGCTTTTTAAAATAATAGTTGTCAAAAGGGGGCGTTGCTACCATCAGGGTTGAGAAACACTGATCTATACTTACCTCAGTCCCGTAACAGCGTTCAGGTTACACGTTGTGTAGAGAAACCAGAGTATTGATATTTTTTCATCATCAATTAAAACCAAAAAAAAAGTGTACAGGTAAGTGATTTATTATTATATACATATACACGCATTCAAAGAATAACTTATTTTATTTTAAGAAATGAAACTCACACATTGCTCATCATTTATGAAGAAAAATCAGATCAACATCAATGGGAGCTATAGAGGTGGCTTTAGGAATTCTACCCTTCGAATTACGGAGAAAGGAGTTAAGACTAAATTACAATAACAGAGTTATGTTAGATAAGTCTCACCCAGCACATACAGCTTTTACCAGATGCCAACTAACAACTCGGGCCAATCCAATGAATACCACTAGATACCCTACAGGATGGAAGTGTATGGAGGAAATTGTCCATCTGGGTACATTAATTACATCAGTTAATAACAGTTGTGAATACACGCCAGTGATTCCACCCTGCGAGATCAAGAAACCAGGCACGGACTACCACCTAGCAGAAATACTTAAGAGAACAAATAATATAGAAAATATTAAAAACACTGCCAATAAATATATACAACAAATATCAATACTGTGTACACTGATGGATCCAAGGGAGAGGATGGCAAATTGAGGATAGGAATATATATTCCAATATGGAAAATGGCAAAAGTATATAGTATCACGGAAAATACATCCATTTTCACTGCAGAGATGGTGGCAATACTAAAAGCACTAACAATATTATCTAATAACCCTCCCAAAAACCTAACAGTTTTAACTGACTCTCTTTCAACAATTAAAGCACGTAGAAACTTACGAGAAGGTAGAAGACCTGATATAGCAAAGGAGATATTTCTGGCTACTACATACTTATAGTCCAGAGGATGTTCAGCCTTAATTGCTTGGATACCTTCACATGTTGGCATAGAAGGAAATGAAAAGGCAGATAAAGAAGCAAAGAAAGGTAGATCTGATAAAAATCTAATAAATGTAGGGACGAGTAAATCAGAGATTAAGAGCTTAGTTAAAGATTTAATAACAGATGAATGAAAAGCAGAGTGGGATAAAAATCTGAAAGGAAGACATGCATATAAGATGTTCAAGGCTCCAACAAGAAAATGTCAGATATCTAGGGAATTGAAAATTCCCAGTAATAAGAAACTTCACAGACTACAGCTGGGAAAAAGCTATTTCAGAATAGAAGAACCTTACTGTGCAGGATGTCTTCAAGACAATAATATAGAACATTTCTTGTTAAAATGTAAGAGGTATGAACAAATGAGAATACCAATATTAGATTATTTGCAAGCATCAAACTTACTTATTTTTTTTTTTTTTTTTTTTTTTTTTTTTTTTTTTTTTTTTTTTTTTTTTTTTTTTTTTTTGCGTTCGCCCGCTAATACTCAAGGCGAAATCTCAGGTTATTATTTTATGTCTAACCTGACATTGATTTTACGTGAGTATCCCTTTATTTCTTGTACAGAGACAGGTGTCCCTCGCCATTCAGGCAAATACTCGCCGATTTCGGAGGTACCCATTGCAGCTGGGTCGGCTCAGGAGCCGCCAGTCCCTGGTCGACGACACTCCTTCAAATGTCCTCGCCAGGTCTCGAGTTAATCCAGTCCAAATCCCGGTCGACGAAAAATCCTCAAATGCCGTCGCCCGGGTTTGATCCTGTATCACCCGGTCGCCAGAGCGGTGTTGTAACCACTACGCTAGCGCGGCTCCCAGACTTACTTATAAATATAGAAGAGGTATTAAGAATAGACAGACCTAGGGAACTGCATAATATAGTCAAACAATATTTAACACGAACAAATGTTAATATATAGTGGCTGGGAATATGAAGGTCTGATGCTGTTCTTACAATGCATATGACTTTTAACAGATGAAAGTCAATTAAATATCTGGTAAAGTCAGTTATATAACTGGAACCACCAGGCCTTTACACCCCTCCACTTTAATATTATTCTTGTTCAGAGTTTCTTCTTGATTTTGTTCGTTTTTTAAAATTTTATTTATTTAACGTTTAATCATAATTGTGATTGTCCCTATTTACAATGATTTGACAAATGTGATGCCACTTTCTCATATCGGCAGTTGTTCATATTATTGGGAATTGAAAACAATATATATCCTAATTATAACCCATCAGAGGTTGAACAGGATATTTTCCTTCATTAATTAAAAAAAAAAAAAAATCCCGTTCAACCTCTTATGGGTAATAATTAGCCTAGGATATGAAATGAGCAACAGCAGGACGTATTCTTCAGTGTCATCCAGGCTGAAATGAAGAATAGTGGGCTGTGTGCTTGATACGGCCTCAAAAGAAAAAATAATAATTCAGAGATGCAGTAATAAGGAATTTGAATCGTAAACCTTAAAAAAAAAATCTTAGTCCTAACCCTAAGGACGTGGGCAACTTATTTTGCTTACGGTAGAAGTTTGGAACAGTAGAGTGCGTCGGCCATGTTGCCATAATGCTTTCTATATTTACATTACTGCTGTCCTGTGAAGTCTGTGCTGTCTAAGCATTGTTTACATGTTTTGAAGGCCAGCACATGATAGCTCCTTCACATTTGTCACTTTGTCCTTCCGTGAAATACCAAGGATGTGGCATAGGCACTGTAGATGGAAGGTATTGAGCCTTCTTTCTTGCTTAGCATAGGTTGTCCATGTCTCACTGCCACATAGAAGCGTGCTGGTGACACAGGCATTAAATACTGCAGCTTTGGTCTTCATTGTGAGTTTGGAGTTTCCCCAAACACGTATTGTGAGGCAGGCAAATATGGCCGCAGCTCTGCCAATGCAGCTGTCAATTTCTGTGTCCAGAGTGAATTTGTCATTGATGGTAGATCCCTGGTATGTGAAGTGGTGCACCACTGCCAATTAATAATTATCGATAAATATAACTAGTGCAACATCCACATCTTGACCCAGCACATTTGTTTTCTTTAGACTTATTGCAAGGTCAAAGTCCTTGCATGCTTGGGAGAAGCGATTCATCAAACTCTGGAGCTCTTGTTGACTTTGAGTGACGATAGCAGCATCATTGGCGAACAACAAGTCTTGTATAGTGACACTTCTGATTTTTTTTTTTTTGCGTTCAGCCTTGTGAGGTTAAACAGTCAGCCATCTGACCTAGTATGAAGGCATATTCCTTCAGCTGCTTCTCCAAATGCATGTTTCAAGAGCAAGGCAAAGAAGATCCCGCTAGGGTAGGAGCTAGAATGCAGCCTTGTTTGACTCCACTGTGTATGTCAAAGGACTATGATGGGTTTCCAGAAAGATGCAGTAAACCAAAATTTGTGTTTCCCTTGATTACTGAGGTGTAAAGAGAGATATATTAAAAAGCATTGGATGGGGTAATAAATGAGGATTATAGTGTGCGATGTAAACACCAGCAAGCCAGGATCCTCCAGGTCAGTGAATGATCACTGCTATAGTAGAGTGCAGAATTATCGTCCATATGAGTGACAGCGTTTGCTGTTAAAAAGCAACGCTGTCCAGCGAGCATGATATGTAGTTATCATAACATCATGTTTGGTTCTCATTGCTTCATAGATGAATGTGATGGCATCATCATTCTATTTTAGCATCTGTGTACAAACATTTTGCTGTACTATCCTATCACAATGGATGGGTTTGAAAAAAAAATCGAAAAAAGGTGATTCGTCTTACGAGGACAAAAGACAAAGAAAATAGTCTACGTTATGGCCACAAGGCCTTCGTCAGGAAAGGAAAGAAAGTGAAGGCTAGATAGGACACATAAGAACGTAATAAAATAATAAAATAAAATCTAGGTACTTCCCTGAAGGCAAGGCACCAAAAACAGGTTGTAGGTTGAAGCATAGCAAACATCTAAGAACAAAAATTACTTCAGCCAATAGAATACAATAGATTCTGGCAAACAATTCGATAGTCTAGATCAGCTTTTATCAACCTTTGTTATCCGTCCAGGAGCAACCCGTAAAATAATTTTCAGGTCTCAGGGAACCCCTGCATAAAAATTATTATATGTGTTATGTTAGCATGATCAGTTGGTTGTAAATATAATAATCCAATAATAATTGTCATTGCTCTTTTAAATAGAGAATACTTGTTTTCTGTTGATCTTTTTTTTTTTCTTTTTGGCCATGAACATGATCCTATTGCACACTGCCATGTGGGGCTGCTCGGTCACTGCCCACCACTGCGTGTGTTAACATTGCCAGGTGCGCAGAGTTAAAAAAACGAAATTTTTTTTTCAATCATGATCTCAAGCAAAACCCCTAGCGATCTCTTGCGGAACCCTGGTCCAGATTTTGTGAATGACCTGGCTCTTCTGGTATATCTAGCAGTATACAGGGAAGCACTTATTGGGCATTACTGGGTAAAATCCAACTTTAGCTTCCTGAAGACAGTTGTGGTTTTTAATGACCTCCCTTTAAAGGAAGCATTCACGTCTGATACTAGAGAGCGTGCTGATTTTTAAAAAAATTTATTAAAAGTGGGAAAAATTATAATGTCAGAACTATTGGTCAATAGTGGCCATTTCTACACACATCACTACTTTCCACTGCTGCTGTGATGTTTGCTCTTAGGATGCATAGACAGAAAGATACTTGGTAACTCTGACTTTAACCTTAATTCTATTTTGAGCTTTTTTAAAGAAATAATGATTGAAAAAGGCAGCAAAAAAAATAAAATGTACATTAAAAAAAAGACAGAAACAAAATACCAACTTACCTCTTGTTACTGCATCTCCAGATTCTTATTAAAGGGTGTATAACCTTAGGCAACTTAATCATCCACTGTACAGATAGCCCTGTGTGCGAAATTGTACCAGAGTCTCCAATAATTTTTACATGAAACACATTTAGTTAATGAAGTGTAGCCATGCATACACAAAGTAGTAGTCTTTAGTTGATTAATTAATTACTTCCATTTTCTTCTTTTTTTTCTTGCAGTGCTGAACTATGGTCATTGATGTGAAATATGATGAAGAGCTTGTTAAACACATTCAGGAGCTCTTCATCAACAAAATTGTCCCAGAAAATTTTCTGTTGCTTGTTCACAAGTATGATAAAAATGTACTTGCACTGTCAGATATTGTAAGTGCAGAAAATTATACATTTTATATTTTGTATTTCAACAGCATTATACTGCTTTTAAAGTGCCTGTGAGATGGTTAAAACATGGACTGTAATGAACGGGTTAAACAGAATGATGACACGATTTGTTATATTTAGCATTTTCCTTTTTAGAAACTGATGGTAAGCAGCCTTATTTGCCATTCGAAAATTAGTGGATGGTGATGATTGGATTGCTCACAGATTGTTCTAGCTCAGAAAACTGAAACACAAACAAAAGAAGTACAATTAATGTACATGTACTTCTCATATTATGATATACATAGTAGTTATATTCCAAGAACAATTCACAAAGGATGAAATCACCATAAAATCATGCAAATTTGATAGATTGTTTCTGAATTGTTTGGTGCATGATGTTATGAATTAGTCTCTTGCTGCAGAATTATTTCACCCATGTTTTACCAGGGTATGAAAAGGGAGTAAAACAAAATGGTCAAACTGTAACCTACCAGGTATATTGTAGAAGACTAATAAGGTTGGCATGAGGCCAGCTACCCTGTCCTTTAGAAACTTAAAGCCAAACAGCAACAAAATCAACAAATAGCAACAAATCACTCAAAGCAGGTAATTCAGAGAAATCGGCTCAGCCATTCATGATGGAAGAAGGTCCTCTATTTTAAAGCTTTATGACAGGCAAACAGTCAAATAGAGTGTAGGCTGGCTGCAGACTGGCTTCTTTTCTTCTAGGAATATCTCCAGATTTGGTGCTTGAACAAACAGGCACAATGGAAACCTGCTAAGGTGGTAGAACAATGAGAAACAATGAAATTGACATCCTAGGACTGTGTGGAACAAGGTGATAGCAAATAAAAAGGAAGAAACTGAACACATGAGAATTGGTTCTGTCATCAGGACATGATGAATAAAGCACACAGCATAGTGAAAGTTTGGCTGTAATGATCTCGGAGTAAGTGCAGGAGACACTCACAGTTTGGGAACCAGTGGGGTTCAGACTGATTTCAGCAACACTGAAAGCAGCCAAAAGAAAAATAAATATAAAAATCAACCAATTTTATGCCCCAACTAATGACTAACAAGAAAGCATGAAATAAGTTTTACACCAGATAACAAAATGTTATTGATAAAAAGACAAGAAAAATCATTTCACTGTTAATGTTAAACCTAAATGCAAAAATAGGGGCAAATAATAGCTGCTTTGAAGACATCATGGGAAAACATTGACTTGGCTAAATTAATGAAAAGGGAGAGAAAGTCATAACCTCGATGAATGAAATCAACTTGCTATAAGGAGGAAGCATATTTTGTAAATAAAAGAATACATAAAGCAACATGAGCATTATGGAGTTCCCCTGAAGATAATTAACTTAATAAAGAAAACACATGCAGACATGACATGCAGAATTCTTCTTGAAGGACAACTTACTGTTTAATTTAAGAACTAGAGTGCAACAGGGTTGCCTTTTGTCATTATTCTTTTTCTTGCTGGTAGTGGATGAAAACATCAACGTCAGCCATCAGAATCAGAAATGGAATTCAGTGGACTAAACAGCTTGATCTAGATTTTGACAAAGACATGGCCATTCTGTCCCTTTACCATAACCAGATGAAAGATAAAATAAAAATACTTGATGAGAGATTACTGCAGGTTGGTCTGAAAATGGACAAGGGGGAAAAACAAACAAACAAAGATAATGAAAATAAATGCAGGAAAATGTAACAAGATTTTGCTTGAAGAAGCACCCTTACAAGATGTGAATCATAGATATATCTTGGCAGAAATATAGGTCAAGCTGGAGAGACAAACAGTGATAGATAAGGATACAAAAGGCTAGAGGAGCTTTCATTGCGTTGGGAAAAATGTAGAAATCAAATCAAATGATGTCCAACACAAAAATAAGAATCTTCAAATCAAGTTTTACTATCTAACAAACAATAAACGTGGAAAAGAAATCAAGTTATTTTCCCCCAGTGTTACCTGTGGCTTTTATTTTTGTTCATCTTTTTTTTTGGGTTGCTAATCTTATTTATTTAATTTTGTTCATCTATTTCTTCACACCTTTGCAGTATCCTTAGTCTTTTCTCTTAATTTATCAATATTTCATATCTTTGTCTCATGTTTGTGACAGTGGCTGATGAAGAGGTGAATCCTGAAACATCCTGTGCTTTTGTGTTCAACTGAATTGTAGAACTGACTCTGTACTTAGTTTCCATAGTTTTTTTTCACTTATACCACTTTATAGTTGAATAAAATCTGATGTTAATTTTTTTTAGTAATCATATTATACTCTGACAATGCAGTACATGATTTTTCCTGTTAGGACATTTAGACTTTTAAATGTTTTGACGTTTACAGTCGTGGTGACATGACACTATACTTTATACTTTCATTAAATTGCTTTTGAAAATTGGAAATGATTCAGGCATGCTAATTATCAACTGAAAAAGTTGTATATAATTGTTTGAAATAATTACTCTGGGCTTTATTTCTGATGTCCATATTTGAGCATATTCCTGATAAACAGAAATTCTGATAATTTATAATTTAAAAAAAAAAGAAAATGGTATGGAATCAGTAATTCTGATAAGTAGAAGTAATTTAGATTATCCAAACTGAAATGATAGAAAACGTTCCTGGTATTGAGAGAAAGAACAGCCAAAATGAAACAGAAAGGAGAGTCCTAACCACAAAATATATAGAGAAACATTACCCAAGCAACACCTGGATTCATGCATGCACAGATGGATCAGCAACTAATGCAACAGAAGATGAGAGTGGAGGAGTTTTCCTGAGCATAAGCAATGGCACAACAAAAAAAGATAGCAGTCGCAACAGGGAAATTTTCAAGTAACTTCAGAGCAGAGGCCTTAAAAACTGCATCAGAAATTCTAATGACAGATGAAAGCTCAGAGAGACCAGTAGCTATCTTCTCAGATGCGCTGTCAGTGATTACAGTGCTGAAAAGTCAAAGTAATGCTGAACTGGATGACCTAAAAGTAACACTTCACAGACTATGTCAGCAATACAAAAAAGTCGTGATACAGTGGATCCCTTCTCATTGCAACATCCCTGGAAATGAAGAGGCTGACAGATTGGCAAAGGAAGGGGGAAAGCTTCCTCAACTTGACACAAATATAATTTATGAGGAGGCCAAGAGTTTTATCAAGTGCAGATACAGACACAAGTGGGAAGCAGAGCATCCAGGCCACACAAAAAAATGAACAGTATTACCAGCTCAGCAGAAGTGAACAAGTGGTAATCTTCAGACTTCGCACAGGTCATAACAGATTGAGATACCATCTATTCAACAAATTAAAGATAGGAACTACTGATGAGTGTGACTGTGGAACTGATAAAATGACTGCTGAACATCTGCTTCAAAGGTGCCCAACATATGAGGAACAGAGAAAACGCATATGGCCATCACCAGTACCATTCCTGGAGAAAATCTACGGAGATGTCAACAGCCTTAGGCTGACCACTGCTTTCTTTGAACTTATTCAAGTTGACATCTGAGGGTGAACGAAGAAGAAGATTATTCAAACAACTTACCCAGACTGCACTGTATATTCCAGAAAAAAAAAAAAAAAAAGTGGTCTGTTAAGGTATGAATAGTAAGAAACGGTGAGCAGCATACTATTTCAGCATTGTGCTCTGCTTAATACATATGCCTGTATGGTCTGTGCTTTCTGCAGGAACGACTGCGAAAAAGTTTGACTTTAAAACCCGATATAGAGGTGAATTACGATCTCCTTCTAGCAATAAAAAAATACAAAGACTGGTTTGATGTCATCTTGAAAGTTTGTAAAGACGATGATGTGAAGCAGGGGTTCCTTGTTGAAGAATTTGAGAGATGTAAAAGTGAGTATTTTTACTAACCTTTTACTAACCAAACTGTTACCTGTTTGAGCCTGTCAGTATCGTTTCTTCATTTTGAAGCAAATAATCAGATAATGCAGTCCATAATAGTTATTTTAAAATGAGACCTGATAACTCTGACCACATCAATAGAGTAACTTAATCATATTAATATAATTCTGAAGGCATGAATATGCAGAAATGCATACACCATTAAAATTACTCGTTAATGATCCATCAGGCTTTGAAATTTTGAAAATGCAGAATATATATAGGAACAATTTCTCAAACTTTGCAATTTTCAACATTCCAATTATGTCAATTCCAGTATAGAAATCTAGTGTTGGCTTGGGGTATCCCAAAACTAGTTTTTAAATATGCCCAGTGCAAGGAGCTGCTCTTTGATAACACTGACCTATTTTTGCTAGTTGGCCACGTCAGTTACTAATGTAGTTTTAGGGCTTAACCAGAATAAACAGTTTATAATATACACACATTGCTAAGCTGTACTATCTGCTCTAGGCTGGTGAAGGAAAAACTAAAGACAATTTGGTAAAACGTAGTAAACACATTTAGTTCATGCTTTTTACTTATTGACATGTTTTGGCATTTTAAAGTGCTTTATGACTGCTTTTGTTTTAAGTTTAGCTTATTTTCAGTTGGACACTCTAGTTCCTAGAATAAAAATGAAACTTCTAATAAAAACGCGACTTCTGATAGGCACAGTATTTCTCAACAAAAATAAGTGTCGTAAAGTTTCCTTCAGCAACTGTTCATTCTTTCTCTTTCCCCTGCAATATGCCCTGCAAATTCAACCTGTAATTAAAGGGGAGAAGAAAGAAATGACAGAGTATACGATTCACTGTTCTTTCTCTGGGCTTCCAATAATATATTAATATAAAAAGCTATTTCCTCTGCTGATTGGGCTCAAAATGCCTTGGTGAAATCATGAAATCAGTTAAAAAGATATTGATTAAAAAGAAATAACAAGAACCATCACAAATTTTTCTTTGTTCATGTTGTCACAGAAATTTAGATACATGATAGAATCATGAGAGGATAATGTGCACAGTGTCCATAAGGAGCAGCGATGTTTCTGTAGCTTCTGATGGGATATATGATTTTTCAACACGACATATCACAAATTCATAAACATTATGCTGTACAAAATGCTAACACGGCTACAATTTACTGAAGAAGGAGAGTTATTTTTTTTCTCCTATATGTTGCTTTTTTTCCATTGTGCAAATTCTGGTGTTTGTTGTTATGGCAATTAATAATTATATAGAGTACCCCTTTCCCTGGTTTTTATATATCTCACTGTACAGTACCATTTAAAATTGTAATATATGTTTTTTTTTATAGCTTTACTATGTTTAATAAACTTGTTGTCCTGAATTCTTCTTTTCCCTTTTGCTCCATATGGAGCCACCACTGCAGCTGGACCCCCCTTGCAGGAAGCCTGCAATAACGTATTTATGTACACTTGCAGCATTGGTTTATGTAACAATTTGTATGTGATGAGGTTGCGAGCCCCATGCACGGCCTGATATTAGCCACCTCTTATGATGTGCCGGAGGTAGTGGTTGGCCTATTCTCTCTGTGTCTCTTCAGAGACCCCAGGTAACTACACTGGGCTTATACTGAACTGGTGTGGTGAATATTATTTTGCAGTTGTATCTGTTTATCCTTGCTTACCCTTGTTAGCTCACTGGCTGTTAAATGCTGATTCTTGTCCGGGTAATACAGTATTTTACTCTATTGTTTAGCTCCCTGGGTAGGTCACTTTTTTAATTTCTGTTTCTAGACATGGTGAGGAATTTTGTGCTTTTAAGTATCTATTAGTGGTTTTCTTTGTTCATGTTTTTCATGTTAGAAAGTAGTTCTGTAGTATTGTTCTCAAGACATGTTAGACAGTAGGAGGGTTCATCTGTCATAACAATATCCTGTTTTAATGAAAGCAGTTTCATATTGCTGAGTATATTCTGACTTGCTCTGGATCTGAGATGTCCATCCTGGAGCTTTCAGCAGCTTTCAGGATTTGGTTCGTCTTCTACCCGTTCCTTTGTTATTTTTTTATTAGGCTTTTGATCTCCATTTTGATCCCAGCCCTATGCTTATTTTGTTTCTTCTTCTTCTTTCGTTCGCTTGAAATATAGTCTATATCTGCAATGTTGTTTCTTGTATAAACTTCACTGTTTATTTTGTTTGACCTGGGTGTTTGTTTTGTATACATTTTTCACACCTTTTGATATGTGCACAGTTACTCCTTACAATAGGACGGTAACACCATCGGTATAGTTTTCAGCTAATATTGGGATAGTTGTGGTTTATATATATGTGTGTATGTATATATATTATATATATATATATATACTTACATACCAGAATGACTATTTTCCAGAAAATACATTGATATAATATATATAGTTCACCTAAATTACTGAGGTACCAGAGGCTGCTTTTGAGTTAGAGAAGGTGAAGGCAGTGGGGTAAGGAACTGGTCACCCCACCTTGTAAAGATAGACCTAAGGTAGTAAAGTCAGTTAGGGTAGGGTTATGGGTGAGTTTTGACAACTGCTGGTGAGGCATGTACTGTTTACCTAGATACAAAATTCATTTGTTATATTAGAACGCCGGTCTAACTTTATATTTTTTAGTGACATTTTATCCCAACATTTTGTTTAGGATTTTTTAAGTTTATTTATAAAGTTTTGGCGAGGCGCGTCCTGTTCAACCTAGTCGGTTATATTAGGGCATATGTCCAAACATAAAAGACCCCTAGGTCTGAGGTTAGATCATTTTTTAGTTTTTCCTACAATTATAAAAAGACCTTGTGATCTGGTATACAGCCATAGAAGTCTGGTATAAGTGCGGAATGTTACCTGTAAACTGTTGCGTAGAAATTTAATATATAATCATATGTATGAGATTAAAATTTAAAATATATTTTTCATGATAGTAAATTATGTTGTAAAATAATGAAAATTGCTGGATGTTAATTGCATAAATTCATCGGTTTTTTTTTTTTTTAAAATGTTCGGATTACTTCCCTTCAAAATAGGAAGACAGATAATGTCCCTTACATGGTCATGAAAAACTGCAAATTTTGTTAATAATTGCTTAGAACTACAAATATTTGCTGAAAACTATACCGATGGTGTTACTTCCTATTGTAAGGAGTAACTGCGTGCACGTATCAAAAGGTGTGAAAAATGTATACAAAACAAAAACCCAGATTTTGCTGTTTATATATTTAGATGTAGTTAAGTTTGGCTCTTGCTTCTCGTAGCAAAATTACAAGATTTCAAACCTAGTAGCGTCACACTCCAGTCCACCCTGCTCTTGAGTTAGGGAGGGCAAAGGCAGCAAGGAGACCTTCACCCCACCTCATAAAGCTGAGACCTAGTATAGGTTTCTAACACTTCACTTCCCTACGGCAGTATTTGCTGTGGAACCTTTACCTGTTAGTTTTGTACAGTTTCAGATACTAGACAGAAATATATTGTAGAACATGGTAGAGACAAGAAAAATCAAGAGTTAAAAAGAACGCGTTTAAGACAAATATTTCTAACTTAGTTTATCAAAGTGCCAGACACTAAACAGAGACGTGTGTGTCTGATAGTTTGATTGTTCTCCATATCTGATAGCAATTATTTTCTCTCATTGTAAAGGAGACCTGGATAAAATTTGGCCACAGCATCAAACGCAAGTAAGTGTTCTTTTTTGTTTTCTCATGTCACTTCACTTACTTCAGTTGCTTATGTAATCTTCACATAGTTCAGTGTTTAATTTCATAATTCCATTGAAAAGTCCATAATAGTTTTGAAGGGTATCAATTTTGTTGTCTGTAAGTCTCCCTAAGCCTCCTAAACCCTTTCCATCACTGAGTTTGAGCTTCTTGTTTTCATTTTTCAATCTTCGTAATCTCATACCACATCTCTTTTGAACATGCCCAACACATTCCAGTTTTGATAAATTGACTGATTCCCCATAAGGCTTAATATCTACCACTTATTTAAGGAAGCTGAATCTCCATCGCCAAGGTATTCACTGTATATGAGGCTGTGTTTCTCAATTGACCGAGAAAAGATTTGAACGCCTCCGGCTGCCTCCATTGCCCCTGCAGTACCAGCATGATTGTCTTTGCAGTTGTGGGCTGCCTTCCACTTAAGATACTTCTTTGGCTCTCCATCTTTCCTTTTGTCCCATCATTTGCATCTATCACAAATGTTCGACAGTGTCTCCACATCTAGACACATCCCGCTGTCTGTTGAAATGGAAGTTACTACACCAGGATGACTGGCATGACCCCGTCGTTGCCAAGTTCCGTCTATTGAGACACCACACATGACTGTTCCAGTCTCATTGCTAGTTGCTTGTTTTTGCATTTTAATTTCTTTAGCAGCCTCAGACATACTTTCTTCAGCCACTGCTTGGCTAGCAGCATGCACCTGCATAAAAATGTCTCTATAACTATGTCTTGTCATTGGTGGTGGGGCACTAGTGTGCAAGCTAAACTTTTCAAGTGCTGCATGACCTCGGCCAAGTGATCATACAAACATTACCATCCTTACATTGATTTCCTTGCTCTTTTTTTGTGTTTATCCATGTCTCCTCTACATTTTCTGCATCTCCTGATGCTGTGAAAGATGTTTCCCACAAGCAGTTGCTACATTTGACCTTTTTTCAATTATTTTCACACCCATCCATTCTACATTTGACAACAATTGTGTGATAGAAACCTTGCTTTGAATCTTCGTTGAGCCTACATGACACCTTCTTCTTCTGTAGTCATGCTAAATCTGCAGGCCTGTCGCCAGGACGAAGTCCACAGTCTTTACCAGGTCGGCGCGGCAGCCCCATAGCTTCTGCTGGAGATCAGCACCCCTTGGCCAGGTCGCACGTCGTGATTCATCATGGGTTGGGCAGTTCTGGAGAATGTGTTCTGGGGTCTGGATTCCAGTTCCACATGGGCATTTGTGTGGGATATCCTGAGGCGATAGAGATGTCCAAGTAATCTGCAGTGGCCAGTTCTCAGGCGGAAAATTGTGGTCTGTTGGTTTCTGTTTAGATGGTGGATTGGGTCATCTCTGCTGTATATGTCCCCTTCCTCCTTCCACTGATTTTTTTACTTGTTGTGGATGATGGTTTTTGCTTCCCGATAGGGCAGGGGGTGGCTGTATTGTTGCATTTTACTGCCACTTCTTGATAGAGCATCTGCTTTCTCATTACCAGCAATTCCACAATGGGAGGGTAACCACTGAAGGGCAATGGTTGATGACCTTTGGATGATGTTAAGCTCAGATCTGATCTCATTCATGATGTTATCATTTCTGGTGTTTTGTATTGATTCCAGTAATGATCTGCAGTCAGTGAAGATTACTATCTTAGCTGGTGGCTGCTGTTCGGGTCTGGTGAGGATTTTCAGGGCTTGCAGTAGTTCCATAGCTTCTGCCCTAAAATTGGAGGAGATCTTTCCAGTTGGGAAGGCCTTTCGGATGATCTTTCCATTTAGGAATCTTATAAAAATGCCTCCTCCACCGTTCTTTACTGCCTCCTCAGCGGATCCATCTGTGTATGCGTGTGTCCACTCCTTCGGGTTGTACTTTTCTTCAATCATTTCTTGAGCCAAAGTTTTTATTTGTTGAGGGGTCTGGTGGCCTTTCTTTTTTATTTCAGGGACTTCTGTGATGATAGATATATTTCCATGGCAGTTGTCTGGTTCCTCGTAATCAATTAACATTTCAATCTCAGTAGATCGGTTTGGGAGGAGGTCTTCATGGCATCGATGCAGATGTTTGGAGATGTTTAAGAAGCTGGTTCTTTTCAGCCTGTTCTTTGTCAAACTATGGAGTTTGGCATGCATTGGATGACTTGGCATTCGTAAAAGCTTCTCACTGTGAGTGAAAACCTTTTCCTCTCGTCTGTCATCAAGAGAGCAGATGTTGGTGTATCTCTCCATTGCCTGGATTGGAGAAGTCTTCATCCCTCCAGTGATTAATCTAAGGCCTGAATTTTGCACTTTCCCTAGACGTTCTGTGTTTGTTTTAGATGCCGTGGCCCGGGCTGACATGCCATATTCAAGTACAGGTCTGACTGTGCCTGTATAGACTTTTTTAAGTATGTTGGTATTTGCCCCCCAACTTGTGCCAGCCAGTTTCTTCATAATAGAGAGCTTTCTTATTGCTCTCTTTTCTACTGCTTTTATGTGCGGCTTCCAGGTGAGTCTCTTATCCAACTTGACTCCCAGGTATGTTGGGTTTTCCTCGATTTGAAGCTCACTTCCATTTCGTTGCAGTTTGATCGTTTCTCGGAGATTTGACAGAGAGAAGCAGGTTGCTACTGTCTTGGAGAGGTTTATCTGTGCTCCCCAGTCTGATGCCCATTTACCGATGGTATTTAGTGCTGCTTGCATCCTGAACTTCGCAGTAGGCAAATGTTCAGCAGCACACCAGGCAGCAAAATCGTCAGCATGAAGAGCCCTGGAGATATGCCCGGACAGTTTCTCTGCAATATCATTTATATATATGATAAAAAGTGTGGGGGAGATAACTCCTCCTTGTGGCACACCCTGTTGAGGAGTGATGCGATGGCTCAGTTTCCCATCAAGTTTTACTCTTGCTGTGCGGTATCGGAGAAAGTCCCATATCCAGCTGAACATTCTCCCTTCAATTTTGTTGTTGAGCATCTTAAGGAGGAGTCCTTCTTTCCATACCTTATCGAAGGCTTTTGTCAAGTCTACAAAAACCGCCAGTACTTTCTTTTTCTCCTGAAAGGCATTTTCTACTTCCTGGGCTAGATATACTAGCTGGTCTTCGGTGCTGCAATTTTTCCTGAATGCTGACTGTGTGTTATCAAGCAGATGGTTTTTTTCCAAATGTTTCAGTAATCTTGAGTTCACCATTCTTTCCATTACCTTACCCAGACAGCTCAGTAGGCTGACTGGCCGGTAACTGGACTTGCTTGTTTTCTCCTTTTGTTTCTTTCTGATGGGAACAATGATTGCTTCTCGCCATCGATCTGGAAGTTTTCCAGTACTCCATGATTGATTGAAGATTAGGAGGAGCTTGTGCCTGGCTACAGATCCGAGGTTCTTGATCATACCATTTGTGATGCCACCTTTTCCTGGAGCTTTCATGTTCTTTAGTTTTGTTATGGCAGCACTGAGTTCTCTCATAGTAAGGGATGACTTCATGCAGGTATCTGGGTTTTGGTGCTTCAGTTTTTCTTTTACTTCCTTACGTACTTCTTTGATACGTGCATGTGAAAGTGATGTGGTGCTTTCTTCCTTGTAGAAATCTGCCAGGATGTTTGCTGCTATCTTTCCTGTGTGGTAATTTTCATTTTCCTTGATGGCAGTCTTACAGTAGCTGCTTGTTGTTTCTTCATTTAGTACTCTTGTCAGATTCCACAGCTTGCATGAGTCCTTTTCCATGTTGAGACTGCTGGTCTTCTGGTGCCAGCTCCTTTGGATTTCAGCTTTCTTTTGTTCATTAAAAGCCTGCTTTATGCTGTTGTGCCTCTGGGTGTTCTCTACTGTGGGATTTTGCTCCATAGTTTCCCGTGCTTTATTTAAGTCACTATGGAGTTTTCCCAGGTTGTCACTCCAGTATGGTTTGTAGTCTCATCGTTTACCTCATAGAGTTGACTTCTTTGCTGCTTGGATGATTGCCTCACTGATGATGGAAATGTTTTTATTGATATTATTTGAGTGGGTAATGTTCTGACAGAGGTTATCAACTTGTTCTTTAAAGAATCCCCAGTTTGCTTTTTTGAAATTCCAGCTAGGAGACATATTAATTTGTCCTGCACTTCTTAGCTCAGATATCTGCAATGTGACTGGTACATGATCACTTCCCCCCAGTTGAGTATTTACTGTTCTAGTGGTGAGTCAATATATGTCATCTGTAGCCATAGCAAGATCTGGTGTGCACGTTGTTTTCCATACTCTGGTTGGTTTATTAGAATTAGTTTATTCTCTACCATCCAATCTTCCACCTCTTCTCCTCTTGGATCTGTTGCTTCATAGCCCCAGCTGGGTGAGTGGCTATTGAAGTCACCCATAATAAGGTGTCTCGATGCTGCAAGCTCCACTTTGTGTAGCTCCAGAGTTGTGGTTGGTGGGCTGTAGCAGTTTGTGATCATTAAGTCTCCACTGGGTAGCAGTAGTTGGACTGTTATGTATTCAAGTTCGTCCTCACCAGATCTGTGTATCTCTACTGCTGGGATTGAGGTTTTAATCAGCGTGAGGATTCCTCCCTTAGTTCTTTTTGCCCTGTCTTAGCGGAAGGATTCTTATCCACGTATGAAGAATCGTTGGGTATGTTTTAGGTGAGTTTCTTGGATGCAGATTATATCAATGTTATTTTTCCTGAGGAATTCTTGTAACTCCGGTTTCTTGTTCCTCACTCCTTCTGCATTCCATTGAGCCACTGTAAGATAGTGGGTTGGTTGGTTGGTCAGTTGCTCTACTTTGCCTTCCCCTGACCATTTGGTTGGCAAAGGCACCAGTTGCTTGGGTGGGCCCTTTCGAGGCTAGAGGCCCAGCTCCGCCCCGGTTGTAACTGATAGGAGCGACGCCATGACGTAAGTCGAGATTGTCGCATGACTCCATACCGCAAAAGCGTGTGTGTCCTAATTTTTCCCGGTGTCTGCGCCATAGCTGACACACTCCATCTTCGGCAGGCCGGGTTGTGTTTGTTGTTCAGGGTTGTCTCCCATAGCCTTTCCATCTCCCGGTGGTGGCTGCAAGGCAGCAGGTTGGTTTGTTTACCGTGGTTTACCTTCCCCGTGGCTAGAGCTTATAGCGGCTCTTACTCGCTTCATGCACCCGTCGTAGGACATGTGGGGGATTTCAGTGGGGGTATCAGTGCCACCTGTTACCCCTCCCCATCCTGCTGGGAGGACATCGCCGTTTGGTCCGCGGCTGCTTATTCGTCCAGCAATATTGACTTAATTCGCAGCTGACACACCATATCTGGAGGTCGTTCCACTATCCGCCACCTGTGGACTCGCCTGGTTGGGGTCGGTCACTTCTTTTGCCAGGTACATGACACCATAAACCCACAACATTCTACACATCTCATGTTTTCTGTTATGAAGTTATTAAAGTACTCCATACTCATAAGAAAAAATCATTATTTGTTTGTCCATCTTTTGTATGGGTTGAGAGTGTGCTTTTCCTCAATTTCTTCACAGGTTTAAGGGGAGGAGCGGGCATTAAATTAATGTCAAAATACAAAAATGATGGATTTTGGGATTAGTCCATTTTCTGATACTTTAACATCTCCTGAATCTAAACATAACAGAATTAAATGTCAAAATGCACTCTAACAATATGTATTTTGACTTTGAAAAAGGTATGGTACAGAGAGATTTTCTCAAACTCAAGAAAATATGCCTAATTGGACCTAGTTTTTTCCATAGCAACCAACCCTGCACCCCTACGAATTATACATCATTGGATTCGCCTAGATCTGGGGAATCCTGTGATGTAGTTCATTTATTTTGGTAACAAAATTATACCCGCCAAGATCGAGAATTTATGGGTCGCTTTTTTACCGATTACTTCCATATATGGAAATGTCGGACATTCGCTGACATCGGCTTTTTCCGCTCACTATTCTAAACTGTTTGTTGGCTGCGTGAATCCACGTGACTTGTAACCGCCGTGTTGACAATATGGCGTCGGATTGATAAATTCTGTGTACATATACTAGTCAAAAAAAGTAGGGGATATTTTAAGATGGTATGTATTATTTTACAAAAGAGTGGATTTCGTATTTTAATGGTTGTACGGACATATCGAGCACGCTCTTCTCCACTCTCACGTGCAATATCATGTTGACCTGGTGACTCGTGATGAGTAAGCCAATCCCAAGAACAGAGGTGGGGCCCATCCGTAAAGTTCACACATTATTCTTTTTCACAAAAATGCGTGTATCTCGGGTTTGATGAACACTACTCACCATGGACAGGTATAAAAAGACTCTGCAACAGATAAAATTTCTTTTCTTCGTCATGGAACGTTTGACAGAACAGCAGAGGTGGATAGGCATAGGCATGTTGCAAACCGGAAGTCAGCAAGTGGATGCTGCTCAGCACCTCAATGCTTCACAGTCAGTTGTCAGCAGACTGTGGAACAGGTATCAAAATTTCCGCACAGTGGCTGATCTGCCTCGGACTGGCCGCCCAAGAGTTACTACACGCCGCCAAGATCAACTTCTTGTTACTCAGGCCCTCAGAACTCGGACTCTAAATGCTACTCAACTTCAGCAACACCTTCAACGGACCACTGGGATCCGGGTCTCAACTCAGACAGTACGAAACCGTTTACACCAAGTGCAACTGGCCTCACGCAGACCGTTTGTAGCTTTGCCCATGTCACCACAACACAGGCGAGCAAGAATGGATTGGTGCCAACGTCATCATCGGTGGACCAATCAACAGTGGGCATCAGTGATGCTTTCTGATGAGTCCCGTTTCGTTTTGGATATATATGATCGTCGAATACGTGTCTGGCGACGGCGAGGTGAGCGTTACCGCCTCATGCAACTGTTGCATACAACCGTTATGGAGGTGGCAGTGTAATGGTGTGGGCAGGCATCTGTATGAATGACAGGACCGACCTTCACATATGCCAGGTCAATATCACAGGGCTCTACTACCGTGACAACATCATCGAGCCTATCTTTGTGCCATTTGCTCAACGGCACGGACCAGATTTCATCTTCCAGGATGACAATGCACGTCCTCACCTTGCTCGCGTCGTCCAAGATCACCTTCAGATGCAGCATATCCGAACGTTACCGTGGCCGCCGATGTCCACCGACCTGTCTCCTATTGAGCATTTGTGGGACCTCCTGAATAGACGCGTCCAACAACGTCCAGCCGCTCCATAGACTCTTCAGCAGTTAGCCCAGGCCCTTCAGCAGGAGTGGTAGAGAATTCCTCAAGACAACATCAGAAGGCTTATTTGCAGTATGAGACGTCGTTGCAATGCATGTTTAGCGACAAACGGGGGCCCTACACGTTTTTAGAAATATTGGAATATTTTTGTGAAAATGAAGTACTTACCCCGCCTTGGTTGCCAGTGCGACTAAAATCATGTGAGTAAAGCCATAACACTTCTTATACCGCAAATGTCTTGTTATGACGCTCAAGTTTACTTGTACGAAGGAATAAATGAACTAATTTGAAATATATTGTCTTTGGATAACTTTTAAATTCAATATCCCCTACTTTTTGTGACAGGTATATTTAGTTAGACTCATTTTTCGGAACTTTTTGTGTGAAAATGCCTCGAAAAAAGAATAGCTTTCGTCATCTAAACATGGAAACGGCCAGGGAGAAAAGATGGAACCAAGATAGTGCAGGTAAAAGTCGCTAATTTTGTTATGGTAATGGTGCAAAATGAATCACTGTAGAAAGCCAGGCACGCACAACACATTTAGGCTACACAAATTTAGTTTTGATTGACTCTGTTAGAACTGAGTGGAGGGGGAAGAAGGTACTATATTTGGATATTGGAAATCTGACTTAATTTTCTTGAATTAATACACAATATGTCCTAATTATAACCCATAAAGGGTTCAACGATATACTTTTTAAAAAAATGTCACATGTGAATAAGCTATTATTTTTTAAAATTTATGTATTTGTAAGCTTTTAGAAAACGCGTTGGCAGTAAACAGTGATCACATTTTTCTGGTTTGACAAAATGACATGATTCCACATTATACGATAAATTATCATGGTATTTATAAGCATATGACATATGTTTCTTGAGCTGTGATTATTTCTTATGTACTTTTTTCAGAACTAAATGGTCCCCCTAATGAGCCTAGTCTGCCTGAGGTTATACTGTCAGCTTCAGCTGTAAATGAAGGAGCCAGCACAAGCTCCTCTACAACTTCTACCTCTTCACCGTACAGCACACCATGGTTCTGTAAAAAGCTGGAACTAAGTGCCTCATCGGTGCAAGAAGCTTCAACGCCTAACAATACGGTCTCCAGAATTATAGTTGATATGTCTGAGATATGCAACCTTGTTAGTCAGCTTGCATGTCCAGAATGCTATGGGAAGCTGTCTGCATGCTATGGGAAGCTGTCTGCAGAAATTAATAATCAGGCCAAGGGAGGTCTTGTTCAACACATCAAAGTGAATTGTTGTGTTTGCAACAAAACCGTTGCATCAACGTACACATCATCGGTTGATGAACATAATTCATTTAGTGTGAACAAAGTTGCAGTTCTATCATCATTGTTATCAGGAATGGGACCCTATAAATTTAACTACTTTGCACAGAACATGGATATGCCTGGCCTGCATCAAAAAACTTTCAACACAATTGCAAAAAAAATTTATTTGCAAACACCAGAACTCGCAAAATTAATATTTGATCATGCTGCTAAGCTAGCACGCAGTGTAAACTGTGCTCAGAGCAATCAACCATATCATGAATATATTATGGATATTGGAGTCAGTTTCTGAAACTGTTGAGTCGCTGTGAAAGAAAGGCTACCCAAAACTCCAATGAGAGCCTTCATTCAGTTATTTGGAGTAAAGTGCCAAAGCATATCTTCCATTCACGAAAGCGCATTGAATTCTGCCTTCTAAGTGCAGTTGCTGCATTTAATGAAGGACCTGAGGCTGCTATATTTTTCAAGAAAGTCCTGGGGCTGAACAGTGGAAAAGAGGCTTATCGACTGGCAGGAGCAAGAAAGCGTAAACATCTCGTGCTCAGCTCTAAAACGGCAGAAAACTGCACTAAGAAAAGGAACCAAATTAGGCACACATCTCAACAGAAAGCAAGACAAGAAGCTGCAGAAGAAGCTGGATATATGGCCGGTATGTTCTGAATGACAAGTAAGTTATTTTTTTGCTGTAGTATTACATACTTATTTAATTGTTGTCTTCTTATGTATAAAAATGCGGTTTTCTCATATCTATTTTTTAATCCTAATTTTCTTATAACTTCCACACTTATGTAAGAATTGGAACATATATTGCCCATAATCTTTGAAAACTTTTTATGTGATGGATTTTAAGTATCTGATCAAACTTTTGATTAATTGACAAAAGTAATGTAAAATTTAGTAAAATTTGTTACTATTTTTAGACACTATTTTCAAAGTCCTACAACTTTTTTTGTATTAAAGTTATCAAAAATCCATCACAGGAAAAGTAAGAATTGGAACATATATTGCCCATAATCTTTGAAAACTTGTTATGTGATGGATTTTAAGTATCTGATCAAACTTTTGGTTAATTGACAAAAGTAATGTAAAATTTAGTAAAATTTGTTACTATTTTTAGACACTATTTTCAAAGTCCTACAACTTTTTTTTGTATTAAAGTTATCAAAAATCCATCACTGGAAAAGTTTTAACATATAATGATAAACGTTGTGTTCATATTTGGTATTCATAGCTTAATAAATAAAAAGCCTTAGCAAATTGAAATAGAACAAAGAATCCAATATTGCTCAGCTCTAAAACGGCAGAAAACTGCGCTAAGACAAGGAAGGAAATTAGGCACAAATTTCAACAGAAAGCTGCAGAGGAAGCTGGCTATGCTACCAGTATGTTCTAAATGACAAGTAAGCAATTTTTCAGGGGCAATATTACAGACTTATTTAATTGTAGTCTATTTATGGAGAAAAATGCGATTTTCTCAAAATCTAATTTTCTCATCCTAATTTCCTTAAAACTTCCACACTTATGTGTTAATTGACATAAAAATTGGCACATATGTTGCCCATAATCTTTTAAAACTTTTATATTGTTGGATTTTGAGTATCTGATCAAACTTTTGATTTATTGCAAAAAGTAATGTAAAATTTATCAAAATTTGTTACTATTTTTAGACACTATATTCAAAGTCCTACAACTTTTTTTGTATTAAAGTTATCATAGAAAAGTTTTAAAATATAATGATAAACGTTGTGTTCATATTTGGTATTCATAGCTTAATAAATAAAAAAGCCTTAGCAAATTGAAACAGAACAATAGAATCCAATATGGCCGCCGTTTCTATGGCAACCAGTAGTGCAGTGCCATAAAACTCTTCATTTTTCGTATCTAGTATTGATATAGGATAAGTCTGTGCATTTTCATTGAAATCCAGCAATTAATAACGAAAATAGCATTTCAGTGTAGCTCCTCCCCTTAACTTCGTTACCAATAACAGCTGTTTCATTATTTTCTGTTGTGCTAACACCTTGACCTGGGCGCTGGTTTGCCAAAAAACTTGCGTTTTCTTAACTTCCTACACCTTTTTTTGTCACCCATATTGTTCTTTCTAAATTGATTTGAACAGCTTATCACAATAACGTAACTTTTTCACTCAAACAGGTGTAATATTATACTAATATGAATGGTTGAACTCTGACAGCTTTCAAATTGTCAGCCCACATGTGGCAAAATGATTCATAAACTTTAAGGAGAGTAATGTCCCTTCTCATAAATGGTTCTCTGGTGTTTTTCTGGTACAGAAGAGTTATGGAATCATTATCAATTCACCTTTTTAGTGTGGGAATCATAATGTTTTCAAAAAGTGATTTGTAACGAGAGTAAACAATGCGTTGTCAAGGAAAATTAATATCACCCCCTGGTCACTTATCCTTTAAAAATTAAAAAAACTATGCATCACAGGACAATATAGCCTATGTATTGTGGAGATAAATGACTTGGCTTAATAAAAACAAAAAAAATTTCCTCAAATTTAATGATATTCTACCACACGGCTACATTAAGTAATAATTGGTTCTTAAAAACCACTAAATAGATACATTGATTTGCTACAGTAGCATGTGAATACAATATCATTGACTTGAACAGTTAAGATATATACAGAGCTTCTACAAGTCTTGCAGAAATTATGTGAGGACCAAAACTGGTGTAAGACAAGGTGATATCCTGTCACCTTATCTTTTCATACTCCTCATGGATGATGTCATCAAGGCATGTAGGGAGAGGACAAGAAAGTATTTGGTGGGGTACTGGAAGATAAGACAGGTCTGTATTTTAGAGTTGGGATTTGCTGATGATGTTGCCCTGATTGCTAAATCAGACGTACATCTTCAATCCAACCTGTAGGCTGGAAGGAAGAGCTGGAGAAGAGAGGAATGGTCATCAGCAGCTCTTAAACAAAAACCATGGTGATATCATGAGAGGAAAGAAGGCATCAGATTAAGCTGGGAGAACAGGTCCAGGAGCAGGTCAACCACTTTGAATACCTCGGAGCCGTCATATACCGGAAGGAAGGCACCAAAGAAGAGTTGGCTACGCAAAGAGCAGCAGCTGGGAGACTTTTTCAAGCCTTAAATCGAGGATTCCTCAACAAAAGAGAAGTTGGCAAGAAGACGAAGATGGCTGTCTACCGCTCCACCTATGTCCCAGTCTTGACGTATGGATGCGAGTCATGGGCAGTGACTACAACCCACAAAAGCCAGATCCAAACCTCAGAAATGAGGTATCTTAGGAAGTAACAAGAAGAGACATGGTCCACAACCAGACAATACGCCAAGGGCTAAAAACCCAGTTCCTGCAGACCCAAGTAGAACAGTCCCAACTAAGATGGTTTGGCCATGTCTGCAGAATGGGAGAAGATTGGCTACCAAGACAAGCATGGGGAAACTGAGAGCCAGGGATCCAGACCTGCACGACGACCCACCGTGCGCTAGGAGGACAACATTGGACAATCTTTGAAGGATCGAGGACTAGAATGGAACCAGGCCAGGAGAAAGACAGCCAATAGGATAGTATGGCGCTCTCTTCCAAATCTCTACACCTCACGGTAGAAGAGGAACGACTAAGTAAATAAGTAAGAACAGGTAAGATAACACTTGGTAAACAAGTTTTCTAAATGCATAGTACAACATTTTAAAAATTGGTTATTTAGTATTTGGGAGCTTAATTATCTCATCATCATTTTCATTTCATAAGGAGCATAAAACTAACTGTTGCTGGCAACCAATTTCTTGCTTTAGCTGGATATTCATGCACCCATAATCTTCAGTCGGTTAAATTTTTAGCTTTGCGATATGTTGCATCATGTAGTTCTCAGGGGGGAGGTGAGGTGTCTTTGGTAAGATGAAGGAAGGACTATGCTCCCTCAGGTATGTGATAAAAGGCAACTAACATGAGATTGTGCTGGAAACCTCATCATGTAAAACAAATAGCTATAGAAACCACTGATGCAACAGTTTGGGCTTTCGTATGGGTCTCCTGTGGTGGTGGTGGCTCCATAAGGAATGAAAAAAGGAGATTACGATTACTTGTTGTCATCTCTTTCTATTCCACATATCTGTATTTGTTATTGCATCTGACCATTTGATGCAACAAAGCCATGTGCTAGTTAAAGTCTAGAGTTTGGATGTGTTATTGGTGAAATGCCACAAACAAGGGCAGATTTTTACATTTGTTCATACAACATAATTTTGTTTTCTTTGGGAAAAGCTGCTGAGTTCTATATTGGTTTGTGGGAGTTGACATCAAATCTGGCTTTATTCATCTGTTTAATCATAGTTTATAATTTTCTTGTATTTGTACACATTTGTAGTCATAACTAGTAAACTTATTTGTATTTTCTTGTTTGACATGCTTATTTTTTGTATTAGTCTACGCGCAGCAACTTTTATTCCAGAAAAAAGATCTGGATTCCAGTCTAAGAAAAAAGTCAACTTTAGCTTCAGACGAAGGTATGTTGTTTGGCAAACATCCAATCCTAAAGAATTTTATCATGATTTTGTTCCTTCCATCGTGACATTTGACAACAAATTTGACATAGTACAGTGTCAGTGTGTTGATATTAATTCATAAACAATAAGGTATGCTGTATGAGTCCCTAGGTGTCATTGTGTGGGATTAGAAACATCAGCTTACCTTCCACCGTCACGTTTGTCAAAATTATTCATAAACAACAATGCATGTTTTCTTCTTTGGTCCTTGGCCACTGGCTGACAAAGCAATCAGTTCCCACCACACCTGGTGGCACCTTGTAGGGCAGCAACAAACTCACTTCATCTTGCTCAGTTGGCAGCCATTCTTCATGTGGTGACCCAGCTCGGGCTGATGCTTTGCATCTCTACCTCCAGTTGTCTGCCAGGTAGCTTTTGGTTGGTCTCCCTTTCACTTTCCTTCTGGAGTTCATAGCATGGCAGTTCTGGTGATGGTGTCAGGGTCTCTTCTGAGGATATGGCCAACCCAATTCCAGCATCTGCCAGCTATGATGGTGCACATGTCTTCTTGGTGGCTCCGAGTTAGCAGTTCTTCGATGGTGATGGTGTTCAGCCAGAAAATTTGAAGAATTTTTCTTAGGCAGGTTGTGTGGAAAGAGGACAGTTTTGACATTTCCTTTTCTGTTACTCTCCAACCTTCTGCACCGTAAAGAAATTGCGCAGCTCTCATATATTTTTAATTTGGTTTTTGTACTGTACTGGCATGTAGTGTGAATAAAACTTGCCAGACCACAAGGTCTTGTGTTTGGTCATGTGCCTTAATATAACCAACAGACCTTGTGTCTAGGTTAACAGGAACATGCTTCACCAAAACCCCTGTTTAAAAAAAAAAAAAACAAACAGTAGTGGAAATATTTAAGTGCGATTCTGTGGGGATAGAAACATCAGCTTATCAAAGCCGCCTTGGTCTGCAGATTCATGATAAGGTTAAATTGTTCTTTCATTCCTGTTTCATATACGTGATGACAGTTCAGGAATAATTGTGCTGGTTATAATTTTACTGGTTATACGCAACATAATGTTACAAAAAATCAAGCAAGCAATGATTTGGAATCAAAACATTTACCCGACTCTGATGTGTTCCATAAATGCAATTTTTTCAAATACCAGATAGAGCTGATAATATTTGTTCAAAGACTTAAGAAAATTTACATAAATTGTATTTAGATGGGTAACTTACCATAAAAGCTTATATTTTAAAAAGTCTAATATTTACTTTTAGATACATCAGAAAGTTTGTCTCATGAAATTATTGTATGTTTTACTACACCAAAGGTCTATTAATAGCCTATCATGTGGTATAATTATTAATTTATCAGTACCTAACAGATGTTATGTGTCATTGTAACGTTTGGTTCTTTGTTCTTGTGTGTTAGTGTGACTGTTAATTCACGTGCATCATGCTGACAGCGCGAATGCATAAGGGCATCACAGGACATAAAACTGGCAAGAGAAACAGTTACGGAACTGGCAGACATGTGCAGTCCAACGAACAGTTATTCAAATGAGGGTCAAATGGTGAAGACTGGTAAAAAAGACGAACTGGCTTCGTCAGGATTCAAAATGTCCTGGATAGTCGATCCAAACCATACGAGGCCACCAATAATTGCAACGTTTGGTTCTTTGTTCTTGTGTGTTAGTTTGACTGTTAATTTATATGCATCATGCTGACAGTGTGAATGCATAAGGGCATCACAGGACATAAAACTGGCAAGAGAAACACAAGAAAATCTGTGGAAGGTTCCACGATATATGTCGCTTGATAATTTATTTACTTCAGGCAATGGCACACAATGGAGAGTCTCGAACATCTTTCTCCGTAAAACAAAAGTGCATGGTCAGTCAATATGTATATAAGCATTCATTGTGGCATAACATTCACATATGGTCTCATCGATTTCAGTTCTGGCCGCTGTACTAAAAGGCGCGTGTCAACCATCGACACCCAAGTAATGTGGACTGAAAACATGAATAATATTTCTTGAATAAATACTTCTCCATAAGGTGCGGAACGTCTTCATTAGTCCGGGACCATCCTAACAATCGTTGAAAATACAAGTGGCAGCCTTCAAAGTTATATAAATGCCACGTAAAGTACAATATCCTCCACGATTCCGGGAGCTTGAAAAAGTACGTCTTTCTTAGATGACTGAAGTATACGAAAGGCCTCGAATATTAGCCGTTAGAGTAAATTAGCGCAAACACATTATGTCATTGACAACTGGTGACGTATTAAATATGCAGTGTTCAATACAAGTTAAAAATCGACACCCAAGTAATGTGGACCGAAAACATGAATAATATTTCTTGAATAAATACTTCTCCATAAGGTGTGGAACGTCTTCATTAGTCCGGGACCATCTTAACAATCGTTGAAAATACAAATGGGCGGCCTTCAAAGTTATATAAATGCCACGTAAAATACAATATCCTCCACGATTGCGGGAGTTTGAAAAAGTACGTCTTTCTTAGACGACGGAAGTATACGAAAGGCCTCGAATATTAGCTGTTAGAATAAATTAGCGCAAACGCATTATGTCATTGACAACCGGTGACGTATTAAATATGCAGTGTTCAATACAAGTTAAAAATCGTGCAAAAACATAAGTTACTACAAATAGACATATTTCCTCAAATAACAATGGCTATATGCCTGTGTGTGTCAATATACCATGACATATTAACTTTATTCCTTAACACATGTATGTTTTGTTTTGTGTTTTGTTTTTTTCAATATTGTCACAAATATGAGGAGGAAGTGCACAATCTCATAACATTTATGGAGGTTTGATGTTGCATGTTATGAATTAAACAATAATTGTTTTTTTCTCCTGTTGTAGCCTTGGAAGCAGATGCAGGAGATGTTTGTGTGCCATCTGAAAGCACTCAGTGTGTGACAGAAAACAGAATAGGGTCCTCAGAAGGATGTCAGGATGTGGCTAAACATCAGTTTTCTGATAAGGGATGGGAAATGAAAAATGGAACAGGAAAATGTTATATTTGCGATGTAGACCTAACATCTGAGAAGTTTAAAAACTCACATATTGGTGGCAAGAAGCATCAGAAAAAAATGAAAGATAGAATTCCTAACTCTAGCTTTGATGAGCCACAAACTGCTGCAAATTCGGAACCAACTTCTGATAGTAACAAAGCAACATCTGCATGTTCCAAGACAACTTCTTCTTGTAATGATGAACACTATATTTTAGATGACAAAGGGACAGGGGAATGTAAGATTTGCGGCATTCCCTTCACGTCAGCTGAAATTGCTACACAACACTTAGCAGGCAGGAAACACAAGAAAAAAATAGAAGCTCTCAAGTTGTCAAATTACTCTGAAGTTCCTCTAAAACTTGGTCCCAAAGGAGAAATATATATTATTAATGAATATGGTATAGGTAAGTGTTACGTGTGCGATAAACACCTTACGTCAAAAGAGCATGCTGAACAACATCTTGATGGAAGAAAACACAGATATGTATGTAAAAAACATAGCCTGAAACACTGAGAATACCACATTTCACATTGGTGTCCTGGAAATTTGTTCTGTAAACTGAGAACACCACATTTCACACTGATGTCCTTCAACAAATTCATGCCAGGTTCTCCTGTCCTGTGCCATCCACTCAAAATCTTTTTCTTCTTTATCCCTTTCATTTATGTCTCCAGTTCTCTTCTCTATGTTTTTCAGCACCCCTCTACCTATTACCCTGAGGATTCCAAAATAATGAATGCCTTGAAATGCCATCAACAGTTTTCTGCAACGTGTGTCTTATCCATTGCCAACATCTTCTTCTCATAGTTCTGCTGGCACTTGTCTGGTTCTTGTCATCAATTCTACATGGGAGATCTTGTATACCATTTCAATTCTTCAGTTTTATGCAAGCAACTGTTTGTGAAAATCTAACTATTTGGCCGTTGTTTTAGTCGTTCATGTTACAGAGCCATACAATAACTGAATAAGACAGGTGTGATGTTTAAATTGAAGATTCCAAATTTTATGTTGGATTTAATTTCCATATCTTTCCCAATGCAATGAAATCTACTGAACACCCTTGTGTTACCATGAAATGAAATGGAAGCAAATCATAGTAACACTATGGGCTACCAAGCATGTCACAAAGTGTGACTAAAAGAAGGTTGGGCATGATGCCAATTACTCCATCCTGTAGAAACTTTAATCAAAAAATTTTTTAAAAACCCATTGAATATGAACAAGTTGGCCAAAGCCAGTACTTCAGTAGCAGTAATTAACATTAACTGTCCAGACAGTGGTTATATAGCATATGAAAATGCGATCTTCACTTCTTTTAACTCTTAGTATATGGTACATCACTTCAAGTGGCTTGCGGTTCGACCCAAAAATAGTCTCTGTAATTGAAGTTTAAGCAAAATTTACTGATATTTCTTCCAGTCCAATATTTCTAATGTCTTTTCCAGTAACTTGTGTTTACATGTGCTATAATTTTCTTTTATCCGTTATGTGGTGTTAGCTTTTAATACAATAAAAGCAATAACTACTTGCTGTAGACAAACTTTTTCTGGCTAAAATTGCTTTCTGTTCATATCACCTTAAGCAAATTTTATTGGCTGAACAAGAATCACAGCTTATTTAATATGGACTGCAATGGCAGTGATCACTATGATAAGTTATTGAGCATTGATACTCAGAAGAATTTTGCAATAAATTAACAGATTCCGAGAATGAGTGGGTGTCTTCCCTAGATAGACCTAGGTGAAAAGGGGAAGGCCCTATAAAAGAAACAGAACATAGATCAAGATCACAAATTAGATGATCAAAGACAACCGATAATACAGTGCTTCTGGCAACATTATTGAAGGGGAGCCTGGATGGAATGAAGTAGATTGATGTTCAACTCTGAATGCATTTTGCTTGAGACAACAAATCTCAAGTTGTGAAAAAAAAAAACATTACTTATAAAAACAATTGAAACTTTCCTATATTATGTGAAAATTAATGTAATCTAAAATGAAACTAGTTTTAGGAGTTTCAGTTCTGTTTTATGCTTTAAATATTTGGCAAGTCAAAAATTGTAATTTTTTTATTTTTCTGTATTCATTTTTTTGTAAATGTTGTATACAATTTTTTAAAACATTGAACTGTTTAACTATGTTTATGTAATAGAACTTTCATTTCTGCAAATTTTGATACATAAAACTTTAACATATTATAAGTAAATGAATTAAGGCAAAGGCAGTAATGGTAGTTATGTCAACATTTACTTTCTAAAATGTGCTTGTAAAATCAAAGTTTTTGAGCTCGTATGCTAAGAGAGGATTGTTTAGTAGAAGTTTCGACTTAGTTGACAAATGGCTAATAAAAGTGAAAGAGCACACTGAAGTTCTCATCAGGCACTTGACAAAGTATGAAAGTTATGAAGGTAAAATCAGCAATGATAAAACTTAAATCATCTTTATGAAGGTAAAATCAGCAGCTATGATGAAACTGAAATCATCATTTCCCTTTTCGCTGCTTATGAAGTATGGAGCCACTACTGCAGCTGCAGGACACCTGCACTAAAGCATTAATGTATTTTTGCAGTGGTGGTTTCCATAGCAAACTACTTACATGATGATATTACCAGCTCCAATGACAACCTTCTATCAGTCGACTTCTGCGGCATGCCTGACAGAGCAGCAGTCCTAGTCTTTCATTATCTCCTCACAGACCCCCCAGGAACCACTTACGGCAAAACTGAAATATATGCTGACAATGACCATTATATGTATTCTATTATGAAAGAGGCATCGATTCCAGGTTTCCTTGTCAGAGTGACTATGCACTAAAATGAAAGTGTTGGTAAGCTTCAGAACAGAAGTACTGAGCCTTGTGTAGTACCGTAAATGAAACTATCTGTGTTGATGTTAATGTATTGCTAAATAGAAATACTAGGGGTGTATGAAGTAACACTACTACATTTTATTACAAAAGTACTATGATGTGTACATTATTAAAGTAACATTTTGATAATTAAATTAAGGGTTGGTTTTAGAGTTTTCCTAATAGTAATGTATATTTTTGTGCTTTTTCTTTTTCTGAAATAAAAGGAGCCACAATGGTGAACCCAATTAAGCCCTATTTTGAAGAAGTTAATTAAAATATTTTAAAAAAATGATTACTTGTTCTGTTCTTTGTAAAGACAATCGCAGCATTGCGGAGATGTTTGCTGTGTCAAACAATTGGAGCCCCCTGACCATTTCCAAATCTCTTTTATGTCTTTCTTAATCTCTTTAGTCCATGTACTTCCTGATTTTCCATTTTCTCTTCCTTCCTTGAGTTTATGAGTCAGTGTTTCTCAATCTATAATTATAATGAGTTGTCAACTGTTTCTAAGCATTTGACCATATATCAACTTGGGATAAATCAATGATACAATCTTAATAGCAAACATTGAAAAAGAGTTGCAGGAAATGAATTAAATAATAACAACATAAAGTAAAAAATAAAGGCCTTAGCTTAAACAGCCTGAAGATGGAATGGTTATCTCGAAGAAAATTACTTCTCCAGAACGCGTCAGTAAAATAAATGATAAATAATAGATTCAAATACCTCAGCACCCGTTAACAACAGACTAGATGAAGAGTAGAATCATCATTTCCCTTTTTAGCTCCCTAATGGAGCATAGTGAGGAAAGCAAGACTATTTTATCAACGTTCATGATCTTCAACTTTGCTCAAAAATGATGTATGTTTTAAAAGAACATGTAAACACATAGACACATACATAGACTCACAACACATCCAAGATGATATCTTTTTTAACAGCACATGTGAGCACCAATACACAGATACTTGATCAAAAACACAGCAAAATTATTAGACATAAAAATATTTAAATGAATTCTACTCACAAAATGACATTTAAATAACAATGGCTACATGCATAAAATATCTTGCTTAGAAAAACGTGGCTACAGTCCTGAGTTCTGTGAGATCACTGAATTTTTCTGTGATCAAACTTTTCAAGTACAACCAGTCTGGGTCAAAGTTAAGAAAATTATTAAAATCTCCAATCTCCATTAGAAATGGAAAAAAACAAAAAGCTCAATCAATGATGAATGTAAAATCTTGAAGGAAAGAAAAACATTAAAGACTGAGTGAGATAGGATTTATGGGATACTTATCAAATAATACGAGTATATACACAAACATTTAAGTTATTTTTGTTGTTCTCCATCTTTCAGAGCCATCAATACACCAGCTTTGATCTGTCTGTTGAAAGTTCTTATTTTTGTGTTGGACTTCAGTCCTTTATCTTTAATTTATTCCCAGATGCAATGAAAGCCCACCCATTGGCTTCTGTATTTTTATATCAATTTCTGTTCCTTCAACTTTTTCTATGTTGCTGCCAAGATTATATGTATCAGTCAACGTCTTGTAGAGCAGTTTCTCCTACTTTATTTTGGTGACTATTTGCCACACTGTGTTTGGGGAAGCTCCAAACTCACAACGAAGACCAAAACTGTGGTATATAATGCCTGCGTCACCAGCACACTTCTATATGGCAGCGAGACATGGATAACCTATGCTAAGCAAGAAAGTCTCAATACCTTCCATCTACGGTGTCTACACTACATCCTCTGCATTTCTTAGAAAGATAAAGTGACAAATGTCGAGGTGTTGTCATGTGCTGGCCTTCAAAGCATGTATACATTGCTTAGACAGCGCAGACTATGCTGGCTTGGCCACGTCTCCGCAGTGGGGTGACAGCAGCTGAGGTTCAAAGATATGTGCAAGAGAGTCATGAGGGCACTGGACATAAATCCAGCAACGTGGGAGGATGAAGCTGCCGACTGCACCAAGTGGCTATGCTATTTACGGCGCCACCTCAGATTGGGCGAAAAGAATCTCACACAACAAGCAGAAGGGAGGAGAAATTGTCAAAATAAGCAGCTGAGGGCTGTCACCTGGGGGCGCATTCCCAGTCAGTTATGACTGAAGGGGCTATTATTATTATTGCCACACTGGTTCTCATTATCTTTTCTCCATGGATTTTCAGTAGCAGTTATTTGAATTTTTAACCTGTATTCTCATTTGTCCCTGCGTCAAGTATCAGTTCTTCAAACAAAAGGGCAAGATCATCAGCAAAGTCAAGATCATGAAGCTGTTTAGTGGCAGAGCAGATTCACTTTCTGCTGGTAGAAACTGAAGTTTTCATAATCAAATCTATAGCCAGTCAGAAGAGAAATGATGACACGATGCCTTGTCACATTCCATTTCTAGTCTCAGACAGACAGGCAGATAAACTGGTAGACAATCCCACAAATACAGGTGACAAATCTTTATCCACATCTCGTGAACTTTTAGTCATGGTTCCCAGTATGAAAACATTCTTTTGTAAAACTGCCATAAGGGAGTGAACTGTTCGACTTCACTATACTAGGTCCGGTTAGAGCGCTGGTCTCTCGTGGGGAAGATGCCGGGTTTGATTCATGGTACTGGCACCCTCCAGTTTACCCAGCTGTAAATGGGTACCTGACTCTTTAAGTTAGGGAACTGGTCACCTCACCTCTCGATGCTAGATCTAGTATAGTGAAGTCTCTAACACGTCACTCCCCTATGGCAGGACTACCTTGACCTTTTATACTAGGTCCAGTTTTGTGAAGTGGAGTGATCAGTTCTCTTCTTTGCTGCCTTTATCTTCCCTAACTCAACAGCAGAGTCAGATACCCATTCACAGTTGGGTGAACTGGAGCATGACACTACCAGGTTTTGATGACAGAGCCTGATAACTTTGCTGGCGAAAGGCCAGCACCTTAATCACTTATCCGGGACCCAAAGACGCAGCATTAGAGAATGCAGTCAGCGGCCCATAGCTTGACTGCTTGCGTCAGGGTCAGCGAACCAGAGCTGACCAAGACCCTACTCCACCTCCACGTGGTGGTCCTGGAAACTGGCTGCATCACTGCAGTCTGGCTGAGAGAGTAGGGATCGAAGAGGGAAGGCAAACCCGGTCCCAAGAAATGCCGTGCTGAAGTCGGATGTGCCAGCCGAAAGGCGCAGATATCGCAGCTCCACTGTAAACAGACACAACGCAACCAACGTCCTTTTCAGGACGAACGAGGAAGAAGAAGAAGAAGAATCACTTATCCAATCAGATGCTGACAACAGATAGATAAAAAGAAAGATTAAGACAGATATTTCCTGAAGCTAAACTCTTGAGATCATATCAAGGGAGATGGTAACAGTCATCAACTTAATTCCACAAGTAACTACTGGTAATGAAAATACAACCTGAAACTAAACTCTTGAGATCATATCAAGGGAGATGGTAACAGTCATCAACTTAATTCCACAAGTAACTATTGGTAATGAAAATACGACCTGAAACTAAACTCTTGAGATCATATCAAGGGAGATGGTAACAGTCATCAACTTAATTCCACAAGTAACTACTGGTAATGAAAATACGACCTGAAACTAAACACACTGGGGCAGTAAAATTCATCCTGAATTAATGGAATCTAATGAAAAGAGGAGGTAAAGGATCCCGTTACATGCCCATTGAGGTGTATTGGGAATATGGTATTTTCGTGACCATCGGCACACTAGAGGTGATGTGGTCAGCATCACACTGGCCACCATAACCTTCCCATAAGTTGCGGAATCTAATGAAGACACCACAAATTTAAGTTTAAAAAAAAAAATGAAAAACGAAGAGTGTTGGAAATAGATTTTGGAAATGAAGCTGAAATGTAATATGGAATTAACATTGGAATTTAAAAGAACATAACTTTAGAATAAAACTGTGTAAGCAAGCAAATCAAAGTACTCAAGACCTAATCTTCACACTCAGACAGTTGAGTGAAAAGGCTCTTGAGTATAAGAGTGAGATCCATCTTTGCTTCTTAGATCTGGAAAAGGCATTTGACAAGGTCCCCTGGAACAAACTCCGGGACTGTTTGGCAAGGAAGAACATCCCATCACCTCTGATTCATGCTATACAGAGCTTCTACAAGTCTTGCAGAAATTATGTGAGGACGGCAAACCATAAGTCAGAAGAATTCAGGACCACCACTGGTGTAAAGGCGATATCCTGTCACCTTATCTTTGCATACTCCTCATGGACGATGTCATGAAGGCATGTAAGGAGAGGACAGGAAAGTATTCAGTGGGGTACTGGAAGATGAGACAGGTCTGTATTTCAGAGCTGGCATTTGCTGATGATGTTGCCCTGATTGCTAAATCAGAGGCACATCTTCAATCCAACCTGCAAGTCTGGAAGGAAAAGCTGGAGAAGAGAGGGATGGTCATAAGGAGCTCAAAAACAAAAACCATGGTGATATCACAAGAGGAAAGAAGACATCAGATTAAGCTGGGAGAATAGGTCCTGGTGCAGGTCGACCACTTTAAATACCTTGGAGCTGTCATAGACCAGAAGGTAGGCATCAACAAAGAGTTAGCTACCCGAAGAGCAGCAGCTGGGAGACTTTTTCAAGCCATAAATCGAGGATTCCTCAGCAAAAGAGAAGTTGGTAAGGAGACGAAGATGGCTGTATACCGCTCCACCTATGTTCCAGTCTTGACGTATGGATGTGAGTCATGGGCAATGACTACAACCCACAAAAGCCAGATCCAAACCTCAGAAATGAGGTATCTGAGGAAGGTGGTTGAAGTAACAAGAAGAGACATGGTCTGCAACCAGACGATGCGTCAAGGTCTAAAAACCCAACCCCTGCAGACCCAAGTAGAACAGTCTCAACTGAGATGGTTTGGCCATGTCTGCAGAATGGGAGAAGATTGGCTACCACGGCAATAATGGGAAACTAAGAGCCAGACCTCCAGGACGACCCAAAGTCCGCTGGGAGGACAACATTAGACAATCTTTGAAGGACCGAGGACTAGAATGGAACCAGGCCAGGAGGAAGACAGCTGATAGAATAGTATGGCGCTCTCTCTCACAAACCTCTTCAACTCAAGGTAAAAGAGGAACGACTAAGTAAGTTAAGTAAGCGAGTATGTGTATTTAACAAGAGTGTATAAGAAAAAACGTCCATATTAACATTTTATATCATGCCACCTAATACCATTTATCTCTCTATCTCTTGTTTGTCTAACTGGATTGGTTATTCTTTGCTACACATCTTGTTATTGTTATTCAGAATCAACATCACTGCACTCTGGGTAAACCCACAGGTGCTCAGTCTCCCTTAGAAAATCACAACGGGTTTGAATACTGATAAATTCCTATAGTGTGTTGCTTGCAACCCATCAGAGGCATCCTCTCATATATCTAAGTCTATACACAGATAAGTCTATATCTTCTTTCTCTGTTTTGCTCTACTTGTTCTGTCAGACTTTGTGGCCATCATGATGTATTTCAGTTGTTTTATCTAAATGCATCTCACTAATATAGATTGTTTCTTCATAATTTTACAGATCTTTTGTCTTTTTTTCATCCATTTTATTTATATCTAAATAAAGAAAAGAACAAGTGATAATCTTCATACTACGCACAGGCCACAACAGACTGGGATATCATCTATTCAACAAGCTAAAGATAGGAACTACCGATGAGTGTAACTGTGGCACTGATACAATGACTGCTGAACATCTGCTTCAAAGATGTCCAACTTATGAGCAACAGAGAAAACACATGTGGCTGTCACCAGTACCATTCTTGGAAAAACTCTATGGAGATACAAATAGCATCAAGCTGACCACCGCTTTCTTTGAAAATATTCAAGTAGACAAAAAAGAAAAGGATTGTTTCTGCGACATTCACATACTTCTGGTTTGAAACATCATATTTTTTACCTGTATAAAAACCATATTGTAAGCTTTGGTATTAGGTTGTTGTTTAACTAGAGCTACTTAGCTTCTCGATCTTTAGCAGCCAATACCAAGTTGAAGACTCTTTGATATTATCTACACTGTAGATCTAGGCTTTTACTGTGGCTTTTCTGCCATTCCTAAACATGTTGAGTTGAAGTCATGAGTTCCAGTTTCTCCAGCTTGGCTAGCATTTAACAGATCATCACATCTGGTCCCAAGCTAGGAGTATGAAGCGCGTGGCATGCTGTGCATTCCTCGCCATCCAAGGGGCTCTCCAACTATGCAGAGCTAAAATACTGTACTCTGGTTCTGGGCTCTCCCAAGGAATTGTCACATCCTGCATAGAGCCACTTCTCAGCTTCCCTTGCCTATCACTGAGTCCATAGTGAGATCCTTCTGCATGCAGTGAACCAAGTCAAAGCCAATGAGTTACGCCTGGGGCTCAAATGACTTCTCCAGGCTTAATGTGCAATGCTGGGTTCTCAACAAGTTTCACCACAGGGGGGAATCCGTGGAAGTGTGTAGATGATTTCAAGAGTCAATGAGGATTTAATTAGCCTCACAGACATAAGTTCACTTCCACCTTCATATATTGTAGCATTGTGCATATCTGGTGGTCATATAAGGATGACTCCAGATATGTGTCCATGCATTTGGTATTAGGTAAAAATTAAGATTTTTTTTTAAATGGGGTAACTATCCGCTGACTTAGCTGTGATTTTCAAGATATTTTTCATTTTCTGAAGTCTTCTTTTGCAGTTTTATATTTTATTTCTAATGCTGTTGTTTATAATGGATAACAAACAGGCAGACCAAAAATAAAAACTTGTGGCTGTAAACCACTAAAAAAAAAGGCTAATTTTCCTGTCACTGTCAGCACAGAACAAGCTGTTTACATAACAAAGAGCCAAAACAACTCTTCAAGGATACGGTTTTAACTGCTCAGCAAAGTTTTTCATATCTTCACCGATCTGCTCTTGTCCTAGTGGTGCCACCACGCTCAGCTCCACCAAATGTGACTGTCCCAGAGGTTCTAGATTGTGGGGATCCATCTTGCCAGGTTGGATGAGCTGTAACAATTTTCAACCATCTTAGAATATTATCTTCATGAATATATCAAGATCATTTTTCTGATATGCTCCTTGTAGAGCAATAGGCCTTTGTCTTGCAAGACGCATATGCCAAAAACACTTCATATGCTTATACAGTGTTTTCTGTAGCAATATGTTTGAAATGGTAAGGTTGCCAGCTCTATGTAAATCCACATATTAGCCTGACATATACGTGCCAGATGAAGCACTGGTTCTATTATTTGTGGTCCCCTAGAAGTAAAACTAGTTTTCATGGACATAAACAGATTGGTAAAGTCTTCTAAATGCTTGAAACTACATCGTTCTAATATTTCCCTGTGTACAAAAATTACTTCCACCTAAACAAACTTAAGTACATCAAAAGAATTATTTTACCAATATTGGGTGCAAAAAATAGGGTCTATGCATTCTATCATGTCATTATTGGCAGCTTAGGAGTGTCATTAACTTTAAATTATGTAACCAAAATTTGTTTTGTAACAAATATTTATAACAAAACTTTCAGATAAATCTGTCAGTTCCTTAGTCTTCCTGAAAAGCTGTTATATATATATATATATATATATATATATATATATATATATATATATATATATATATATATATATATATATTTTAAATTATAAATTATGTTTTCAAGAAAACAAAGTTACTCATAAGGTTAAAAAAAAATTTCTTGCTGTACACTGAAAAAATTATGTTGTTTTGTTAATTCTAGCACATTCTGAAATAAAACATACGTAACTTAAAATGGATAGTTATCTTCACCTCAAACATTATGGTGATAATAATAGATAAAAAACATGTTTGTTGTTTTTTTTTTTTAAATCCCAGGTCGTGGGAAATACCTTGAAGCTCTTCCTGATTCCTGGAAAAGTTGGGAAAAATCAGAAACAAAACTAGGCACCGAAGGGAAATTTTTTTTTTTTTTTTTTTTTTTTTTCGTACGCCCGCTTATACTCGAGGCGAAATCTCAGGTTATTATTTTATGTCTAACCTGACATTGATTTTACGTGAGTATCCCTTTATTTCTTGTACAGAGACAGGTGTCCCTCGCCATTCAGGCAAATACTCGCCGATTTCGGAGGTACCCATTGCAGCTGGGTCGGCTCAGGAGCCGCCAGTCCCTGGTCGACGACACTCCTTCAAATGTCCTCGCCAGGTCTCGAGTTAATCCAGTCCAAATCCCGGTCGACGAAAAATCCTCAAATGCCGTCGCCCGGGTTTGATCCTGTATCACCCGGTCGCCAGAGCGGTGTTGTAACCACTACGCTAGCGCGGCTCCACCGAAGGGAAATAAAACAATTTTGTTTTACCGAAGGGAAATAAAACATAGAAGAGTATTGGATCAAGACACCAGAGTACATGGGAAGTGGAGGTACATGATTACCAATAGTGGTTTGGTTTTAAGGACCATCTTCATTGCACACAAACTAACATCAGTGCTTCGATCTCCTCCCCTAGATCACACAAAGAGGATCTCAGCACAGTGCACAAACTCCATAGCACCAGCAATAGTGATAATGATGATAAAAGACAAAATGAATATTTTACAGACTGGCTTCCATGATCAAAGAAAAAAGAAGCGGGGGAAGAACTTAAAATTTGTATAATTCGCTCAAAATTGTATGAATTGCATACATGATACTGTGAATGACTCACCCTGAAAATTTTATAGACTGTAACTTTCATTCTACCTTTGTGAAAGAAGTACCCCTTTGCCACATAATCATGATCCAACCTGTATGAGGAAATATACCATTAATTCCTAAGTTTTCAATTACTAAAACTAATAAAGACTTATTTGTGTGTGTGTGGGGGGAGAGAGAGAGAGAAGAAATGTAATTGGAATGTAATGAACAGGTCTTGTGAATTTTAACTGGATAGGAAAAAGTTAATGTCTTTGAATATAATGATAAATAAAAATCTTTATCTGTGAGTATTTTATACTTAATTGAACACCGTGTTTTTTCATGACAAAATAATATACTTTTCAACTGCAAATTGGCACCACATCTATCAACGCACCTAAAGCCCATTTCAGTGAGGAAATCCTTGACATTGTTAGAGCATGCAACATCAAGACATGCTCTGACTAACGTGGGACGCCCTCTATCTCCCAGTTCTGCTTGGCCTAGGTATCTTATGTGACTGGAGATCAAGGTAGGAGCATAAGTTATATCAACATAATATAATAAAAGTAGATAAAACAGACAGAGTAAACAACTAATTAATAAATTATTAACAGCATATAACAGAGAGACAGGCATCATAAATTAATCTCAAAGATGTTCATTGTAATACCTAGTTCATTATATAAACAGATAAAAAACTGACCTACAGACAGAAAATGCAAACAGGATCTGGCACTCGACAACAGCTATCTGAATTTAACAAAGATAAAAAATAGAACCTGTAACTTACTGTTTCAGCAGAACCCAAGTAGATTCATGGCATCTCTTAAGAGACAAAGAAAGAAAAGGTCTGCACCCTCAGACTTGTCGTATGAGGTGACTAATATGAGGTTGTGTATGGGAGGTTGGCAACCTCATCATGTCAAACAAATTGCCACAGAAACCACTGCTGCTAGATCATGTGACTGCTTGGTGCTGGCTTCCTGCAAGAGGAACTAGCTGCAGTGGTGGCTCTATGCTCCGTAAGGACAACAAAAGACAATGAACTAACATCAGCGGCGGTGATCAGTCTCATTGCTTTATTCTTTTTATTGTTTTTATTACAATTGAATATGATTGGATACTGTAAATGTGAGTATGCTGTTACATTACTTTTATAATGTTGCATTCCTTTAAATTATTTAATAAATTAGGAAAAAGACAAAGTTAATGAAAACAAATACAGGAAATGATTAAAAATACTGCACTTGAAGAAACACCACCACGAGATGTAGAATCATATATATATATATTCGAGGGACGGTCAAAAAGTAATGCCTCGTAATTTTTAATTTCATTCAATAGGCAAGAAAATTGATAAAATTCACACTGAAATGTAGCCCCAAGTCTGAACTTCAAAAATTTATTTCTCAATGTAGTCTCCGTTATTTGTTACAGTTTTTGTCCATCTTCTCACAAGGGCATGTATCCCCGCACGGTAAAAATGTGTGTCCTTTTTCCTAAACCACTGGCGTACGGCGTGTTTAAGGGTCTCGGTGTCCTCAAAGTGATGTCCGCGAAGATCTTATTTCAGTGGTCCAAACAGATGGAAGTCAGAAGGTGCAAGATCGGGACTGTAAGGGGGAATGTGGTAATAATGTCCAGCCAAATTCTGCAATGGCATCAATCAGTTTCGTAACGGTGCAGGAGGTTGATGGCTATGGTTTTCCTTGTTTCTTTATGTCTGTCTGTCAACATTCTGGGTACCCACCGTGCACAAACTTTTGAATAACCCAGGTCTTTAATGATGTTCTAGACATTGCCTTTACTAATGGACAACATGGAAGAAAGTTCATCCAGTGTTACCCAACGGTCACCACGAATGATGCCATCAACTCGATGAATGTTGTGTGGAGTCACTGCGGTAGACGGACGGCCAGTCTGCTTTGCGTCAGCCATTGAGGATTGACCTATTTCAGCTTCGTCACAACGATGTATCCAACGTCGGGGTCTCGCCTTCAGCATTGAGGAATTCTATGACATAACGTTGTTTTAACCAAACGTCTTTGGCAGCCATTTTAAAACTGTTACAGTGGTGCCACCTGTTACTGAAACAGGTTGGTCATGCTATACAGTGCAGAAGATTGTTTGAGGAATCCTGCTAAATTTACAAATTGCACACAGATGCAGTATTTACATACATAAAAAATAGGAGGCATTACTTTTTGACCTTCCCTCGTGTATATATATATATATATATATATATATATATATATATATATATATATATATATATATATATATATATATATATATATATATATATATATATACTGTTCAAAAAAAGAAAAGCATAGCTACTGAAGACACACACACATACATGCCACACGCTATGGTTTACCCATAATCTGTACAGGGTGTTTGTGTTTTCAGATGTGTACAGCCCGTACATACCGTCTGTATGGGTTTTTTTGCCTAATTATTAAATATACATATAAATCGACCGTCTTGTGCCACTACACAATTTTCCGTAATTTGCGTCATGAGATTCGGCGAGATTTTAAGCCAAGTGGATAAAAAAAAAAATAACCAATGAAAATCAAGCTGCCTATTTTTTAATTGCCGCGGGATGTGTAGTAGTTTGCGTGGCATGTTCATTCACAATTTTTCGCTAAAGCTAGCGCGAGGTTACTGATTATTTGAACGATTACGCAGCACTGAGTTCTTTTTTGAGACAAGCCTATTGTTTAGGATTAATTTCCAGTTTAGTATTGGTAAGTAATTCATTTTAAAAAAAAAATATTACAATAACATTGTTTAGATGAAGTTAGATTTAACTGTCAGATAACTTAGGCCTAGGCTATGCTTTTTTTCCCCCTAAGATTTAGCATAGCCTAATTTATTATTTACGGCTGCTTAAAAAAAAGGCGGATACCACTTCATATTATTTGATTTCACTAAAACTTGTAGAAAGTGCGTAAGATATAAAAATTTGAATAATAATACAATACAAATAATGGGTAATATCGGAATGACGGTCGCCGAACGATCTGCATGTATTTTCGTACCATTTAGGCTAGTAACACTAACCTTAAATCTAAATGGTACGAAAATACATGCGAAGCGTTCGGCGTCCGATATTACCAAATTATGAAACTGAAAAAAAAAAACACACACACAAAAGCAAGGCAAATTTGCATCTTAACCCGATCAGAGAAAAGTTTAGCCTATTTGGAGTTAGGCCTACTTCTCGTCTTAGTTTTAATTTTGTTTCTTTAAAAAACAATGCGATTTTGCCTTGGGTGATCATCATTACGGTCAACTAATGATTTAGGCTAGGCCTATATTTATTAATTAATTAATTACTATCAATGTTTGATTGACACTAAAAGTCGTATGGGTAGGTCTATTTAAAGCTACCAGTTGGGGTATAACCAACGGGCTGATCACCCGTTTGCCAGTCACTTCGATTACGGAAACAACAGCAAATGGATTGATTTGCCGTTGCCCTAAAGACGCCAATAGGCGTGATGGGAAACAATGGCAAAGAAAACCTATCTGCTGTTGCCCTAAGATGCCACTAGGCGTAATGGCCACTGACTGCTTTGACGGTCGGTGGCTAAGGACGGAAGAAGAAGAAGAAGAAGAAGTTGGGGTATAACGGCTATTCCAATTATTGAAGTTCGATAGAGATTAGTTGCGCCAGTTTATATTTTCATTGCTAGCTTTAAAAAAAAAAATATGTATATATATATATATATATATATATATATATATATATATATATATATATATATATATGATTTAAGATTAGTAAACCTAACCCAAAATGCTTATTACTGGTCTCTTTAGACCTATACTTTTATTAGGCACTATAGAACAGACACCAAACTGTTCTTCATTTCCACCATAAATTGTATTAATTTTTTTTGCAAAAATAGACTAAATGATGATACAGTCACAACATTTCTACAATGCAAAATAAATTCTAACTCCTGTTGTTTAGGTTTTAAAGCAAGTGAAGACATGTTTAAAAAGGCAAAGGGCGCATGTCACTATGATGGTGCAGAACCATCTAATTGAATATATTTTTACATGAATTAACTCTTTTGTTACATTTTTCAGTCTTTGTACAGGTTTTGCGGGTCTTTGTACAGAGTTTTTGGATTTTTTGTACAGGTTTTTCATGTCTGAGGTGTGGCATGTATGCACACATAGCCATAATTTTGACATTCAATAACTTTTTTAATTTAATGAGTTAATTGTTCAAATTGCACACAAGAATACCTTAGGGTTCAACCAATCAATTGACAGTTGTTTTGCATCTGGGTCACGAGGGTTTTTTGGCGTACAGGCTTTCCCGTTAGTATGGTGTGTGGCCTCCTCTTGCATCGATCAGCGACTGGCATCTCCTGGGCATGGATGCAATCAGACGTCTGATGTGGGCCTGTGGGATGGCTGCCCACTCTTCCTGGAGTGATTGGAACAGATCACGATGATTGGCTGGAGCAACGTCTCAGCGACAAACACGTCTATGCAGCTCATCCCACAGGTGCTCAATCGGACTCATGTCTGGAGACAGGGATGGCCAAGGAAGGGTGAGAATGTTGTTGGCAGTCAGGAACTGTGTGGTCAACCGTGCACAATGGGGTCTGGCGTTGTCCTGTTGAAATACAGACCTTTGGGCAGCCAAAAGTGGAAGGACATGGGGTCGAAGAATTTCACTGACGTATCGTTGCGCATTCAAGCCTCCTTCAATGTGCACCAATTGATGCCTTCCGTAGCAACTGATCATTCCCCACACCACTGCACCTCCACCACCGTGCGGCGGAGCTTCATCAACGCAATTTTGGGCAAAACGTTCATTTCGCCTACGGTAGACCCTTCTCCGTCTATCATGACGCTGCAACAAAAAGAAAGATTCGTCACTAAACCAGACACATCTCCATTGATTGTCAGCTGCCCAGGGACGATGCTGGTTGGCCCAAAGAAGTCGATTTTGGCGATGGCGGTGCGTAAGGAAAGGTCCTCGGTGAGGTCGTTGTGCCCTAAGTCCAGCGTCATGCAGTCTATTCTGGACAGTTTGATCAGACACATGACATCCTGCAGGCAATGCCTGGGCAGTTGAGGAAGCTGTTGTAAACCTGTCTCTGAGGTGACGAAGCCAAATAAAGCGATCCTCCGCTGCTGTTGTCACTCTGGGTCGTCCACTGCGATGCCGGTCTTCAACTGAGCCAGTGGCTTGGAACCGGTGCCAAAGTCGACTGATGGTACTCTGATGCACGTTTAGATGCCTGGCAACCTGACTTTGACTTTTGCCTGCATGCAGTCAGCCAATAGCAATGTTCCTTAAATTTATCGATATAGACGCCATAAATGTCTGCTTGAAAATGAACTGAATTTTTTTGTGTAGCGTTATCCTTTTATAGTGTTCACCCCAAATTTTGTTGCTTTCACGTGCGCGCAACATGAGCTGTGGTAAAAAATTGCGTCATAAACACTATTGACCACTGCGTTGTAACGATTACAAAACGAACGCAATTCAGGTCAACACGTGCATTTGACACTGTAAAGAACAGTTGAGGCTGGTTTTTATATACCCTACCACCAAATTTTTCTTACAAACTCATAAAAACGCGCCCTCGGATAGCTATGCATTTCTTTTTTTTTGAACAGTATATATATATATATATATATACATATATATATATACATATATATATATATACATATATATATATATATATATATATATACATATATATATATATATACAGTAGAACTCCATTTATCCGAACCCCTTGGGACCGAGCATCGTTCGGATAATCAAATGTTCGGATAATTGGATTACATAATGTATCGAGTACATGTACACATACGCTCGTATTTCTAAAAATAATTAACCATCACAAGGAAAATACACAACAAAACATATTTACTTGTACTGTAATAATAATACCCACACTGTATTAGATCACCGTATCACCAAAATCTTTTATTACACTGCAGTGCATGTACTACTTGTATTAATTATGTTTTTTAAGAAAGAGAAATGTTTTCAAAATAACATTACAAACGATTCAAAACCACGCGCAACTTACGTATACATGTACTTGCACAGATGTAGCCCACTATTTAAAATAATGAGGAATCCTCTTTTGCACCAAACTGGATAGTCTCCTTTTGGCTGCTAAGTCCCGCATTCTCTTCAACAGCACAAGCTGTGTAGAACAGCTGTCATCTTCTTGCTCGTACCAAGCCATTGCGGTTTCTAGTGCTATAAAGGCCTCTTCAGGACTTGGTCGACGTTTTGGGTTTTCTTCATAATCTACAAGTACATCATGTATTTCTGAGGAGTCTTCATCATCGGTCACTACGTGTATTTGGTTTTCTTCTTGCAGAAAAGACCAAATTTCTTCGTCATTCAAAAACTGAAAACCAGAATCATTATCATCTTCTAGCCACGTGTGTGCATCATCTTTGTCACAGTCCAAAAATCTGGGCATTGCTTGAAACAGTTCCACAACTTCATTTATACAATCATCATTTATGTCCACTGCAGTAGTTTCATTTCCTCCTTTTTTCCCAAGCAATTTATTCCAAGCCTTGTTGAGATTATCTTGTGACAGAGTGGTCCAAGCATCAGCTAACATACAGCAGTAGTCTTTGAGATTGAGCTTTTTGGAAAACGCCACCACACTTTCTTCATCTTCAGCAAACAATAAACGACGCAGGACTTCCTTCTTGTACATCTTTTTAAGCTTTGCTATAACACCCTGATCCATTGGTTGAATCAGTGCTGTTACATTGGGATGCAGAAAAATTACTTTAAAATTTGCATCAACTGCATTCAATGTATACGTCTCTGGATGAGATGGTGCATTGTCCAGTAGAAGAATTGCTTTTCCAGTTTTCTTTTCTTGTTCTCTCAACCTCTTCACATTTGGGATGAACTGATTTGTATACCAATCAAGAAATATTTCACTATTCATCCAAGCACTCTTCTGTGCTTTGTAGCAAAATGGGAGACATGTCACATTCTTTAAACAACGTGGTTTTTTGACATTGCCGATCGTTAGCACCGGTAAACGATGACTTCCACTGGCATTCGCGGCTACCAAAATTGTTACTCTCTCTCTCTGCACTTTTTAAACCCAGGGGCAGCTGCTTCGCGCTGAGATGCAAGTGATTTTTGAGGCATTGATTTCCAGTATAAGCCAGTCTCATCGGCATTATACACATCATCGAGTGAATAACCTTCTTCTTCCAAAAAAGCCAAGAGTGTTTCTTTAAAATTTTCAGCGGCAGTTGCATCGCTACATAAAGATTCCCCTTGAATCTCCAATTCTCGTATGCCATGACGAGATTTAAAGTTTCTTAACCATTCCTGGCTAGCCTTAAAGTCAGGAGGACCGTCAAGTTGATTGTTGAACTGAAGTGCCTTTTCACACAATATAGAGCCAGAGATAGGTTCCCCTTTGCTTCTTCTTTGCACAAACCATATATACAAAGCCTCTTCCAATTTCAAATCTTTCGCATTTCTCATGGTTTTACGTTTCTTCGACCCATTTTCACTATCCAATTTCGATGCAAAACTCATAATTTTATCCTTGTTACTTTTGATGTCAGAGACGGTAGCTTTCCCAACATTGAAAATCCTCGCAAGTGAAGACACAGTTTCACCTTTTCCTAGTCTCTTGGTAATTTCTGTTTTCGTTTCAATTGACAAAACATTGCGGTTCCTTTTATATGCTTTAGGCTTACTGGAAGATGCCATATCGCACAGAGAAATACTTGTACACCAAAATTATTCTGCTGTAGTAGCAGAGACAATTATTTTAAGTTGAACTGTCTGTTTAGCCAGTGTTCTGCCTAGAACGCACACGTACATTGGATTGGTAAACCAGATATTAACTGACTTTATGATCTAATGATCTAACTGACTTCCTGTATGTAAGCGACCGACCATTAGCCCATCCCATCCTCTACAAATTGTTCGCACACATTTGAAGCTTGCCGCATCAAAAGATTCAGAAATGTAGTCTAACGTGACTGGTGGCACCTGGTTTTTTTTCTGGACAAAGTGTTCGGATAATTGGATGTTCGGATAATTGGGGTTCGGATAAATGGAGTTCTACTGTACATATATATATATATATATATATATATATATATATATATATATATATATATATATATATATATATATATATATATATACACAAGGGGCTTGACATAAGTCTTGGTCCTGACCCTGAAGGAGTCACAGGAGGAAGATGAAACTTGGCACATTTAAAGTTCATCATATTTGCACTGAATGTGTGACGTACGCGTTTGTTTCTTCAATGGGTTTTCCCGCTATGGTGCACGGTGCAATGTACCCTAATGACCGGATCTGCTGCTCCAACGATTTGACAAAACAATGGAAAAGAAGGAGGCCAGAGCTGTGATAAAATTTCTGATGTTTCAGGGAAAAACACCTACAGAAATACACAGGGAGATGGAACCAGTGTTTTGTGATTCTTGTCCTTCATATAATAATAATAAATATATAATAAATTCTTTAAGCGCCAAACACGGCGCATAAGGCAGAAACCAGTGCTCTCCAGGTTGTTCGTTGTGACGCCACTCCTCTTAGCTCTTGCACATTATTTAGGCCCAACGTTCTTCCTTCTCTTATTATTGTTCTTCTGAGTGTTTCTTTTGGTCTTCCTTTTTTCCGCTTACCCTCAGGAACCCAAGTGAGCGCCTGTAGTGGTATTCTGTTGTTTTGCATTCGTAGGACATGACCGATATATGACCATCGTCTTTTCCTTATATAGTCGGAGACATATTTCTGCCTAGAGTCTTCTCTTATTTGTCGATTAGTCTTGAATTCTTTCCAACTGATGTTCATGAGTTTTCTAAGACATTTGTTCTCGAATGTATTCAGCTTGTTCTCCAATGATTTTGTTATTTTCCAACTCTCACAGCCGTATGTTAACACTGAGATAACATTTGAATTAAACAGACGAAGCTTGGTATGTATATTCAATGATCGTAATTTCCAAATGTTAGATAATCTATTGAAGGCGCTAGCTGCCAAAGCAATTCTAGTATGGATTTCTCTGTTGTGTCACCATCCTGAGTCATTTTACTGCCTAAATAATTGAAACTTTCAACTTTCTGTAGTTTTTCCCCGTTCAAGATGATATCAAAGGTCTCGTTAGAAAAGTTCATAGCTTTAGTTTTAGAGGCATTTATTTGGAGACCAATTTTAACCGAGAGATGACACAAATTATTCATATACTTCGGTAAAAAACTGGTGTCAACAGTTTAAGTGCGGCCGCTCAAATGTTGCTGATCTGCCAAGATCTGGTAGACCAGCCTCAGAGTGCAACGATGAAAATGCAACAAGAGTGAAGAAAATCATTGACCAGGATCAAAAAATGACAATTGTGGAGATAGCTAGTAGAGTAAAACTGAATGAAAGAACAGTTTATAGAATTTTACACAACAGACTGAACATGAGAAAAGTGTGTGCACGCTGGGTTCCGCGACTGTTGACACGTGAACAGAAGCAAACGAGGGTAAATTGCTGTCAACAGTTGCTCAAAAAGTGTAAGTCAAAAAACTTTTTGGAGACCATGGTGACAGTAGATGAGACTTGGGTACACCATTATGACCCCGAATCCAAAATTGCGAGCATGCAATGGAAAACCTCGGGTTCCCCAACACATGTCAAGCCGAGAGCGCAGAAATCTGCAGGAAAAGTGATGCTGACTGTTTTTGGGACGCCAAAGGTGTGCTGTTGAAAGATTATCTGCCTCGTGGCAACACAGTTAATGGACAGTACTATGCAGATCTTCTCACCAAACTAAGAAAGGTTGTGACCAGGAAACGAGGGATAACGCGCACTCAAAATCTTCCTTTGCTTCAAGACAACGCGCCCTCTCACAAAGCATGGCTTGTGCAGCTAGCAGCCAACGATTTGAATATTGAAATACTTCCACACCCACCATATTCTCCAGATTTGGCTCCATCAGACTTTTTTCTATTCCCAAATCTTAAAAAAACAGCTAAAAGGAAACCATTTTGACAGCGATGAAGAAGTTATACTGGCATGTGATGACTGGTTTAGTTTGAAAAATAGGGTGTTTTACTCCCAAGGTCTTTTCAAGGTCAAGCAGAGATGGCAGAAGTGTGTCAATTCAGTTGGTGGCTATATTAAAAAGGAATATACACTATACAAAATTTCAGCTCTCTGTGACATGTCCTTCATGGTCAGGCCCAAGACTTATGTCAAGCCCCTTGTATATATATATATATCTTTGCTGATATACAGTGATAACAAAATAAGGATACAAAAGGCAATATGAGTTTTCAATGCACTGTGAAATGTATGGAAATCAAAAGAAATCAGGTCCAACACAGAAATCTGAACCTTCAACTCAAATATCAAGTCAGTCCTAGTATACACAGAGAACAGCACAAAACAACAACCAGGAACTTACAGACTTTCATAAATGGGTGCTTGCATAGAACAGAAGTATTGAAGTGGTACAAGGTCAACAATGTGGAACTGATGACAAGAACAAAAAAACCAGACAAGTGCCTGTGGAACAAGAGATGAGAAGATGCTGGCAATAGATATGACACATGCAGAGGAAGCCTGTTGATAGAATAATCAGGCAGTCTTTGTTCTGGAATCCTCAGGTCAAGAAAAATAGAGGTAGACTTAAGAACACACGGAGAAGACAACTGGAGACAGAAATGAAAACGAGGAAGAGACCTGGAGCTGAAGAAACGGGACAGGAGGACTTGCAAGTGTTTGTTCAAGGTTCATGTTCTTTGGGGACCTGAAGGGTAATAAATGAACTTCATAATAACAGCCCCTTCAATCATAACTGACTATAGGAATGCGCCCTTGAGGTGACAGCCCTCAGCTGCTTATTTTTCTGGCGTTCCTTTCTACGTTTTCTCCTCTCTTCTATAAGGTGAAGCTGCAGTGTCCTCTCCAGGGTAGCAAGCTTGGGAATAGTTATACGGAGATCAAGCTGTTGCTCATGCAGCATGTTTCCCCTCTCCATGCAGCCAGTAGATCCAAAGGAACGGCAGTAGCCGACAGTTTGGTACCAGCCACGTGAATGAACTTCAGCAGGTGATAAAGTCACTGTACTAGCTGAATGTTAATAGTACAACCAGGCCCGACAAGAGCCTAAGACTCTGTGCAGTAGTCAGTTGAGACAGAAAAGAAATAAGTGTTGAGATTAGGAGCCCGGCAAATTCATTAGCTTGGAAGGTACAAGTAATTATGGTACAGATGAAGAAGACATGGAAAGATCTTGAGTTGATGGCACAGGACAATAAGACTTGGTATAGGTTTTCTGAAGGCCAATGCTTCTTTGGGAAAGCTGAAGGGTGATGATGAATTATGGCACAAACATTACCGGGATGGCACAAAGACAACATTACCAAGATGGCACAAAGACAACATTACCAAGATGGCACAAAGACAACATTACCAAGATGTGCACTTACTCTGGAGCATCAGGGTGATCAAGAGAATGCCGAACTCTGAATGTGACAGAATTCTGACTTTGCTGTGTGGTGCTGGAGTTTCCTGTCCGAGTATACAAAAAGCCTCGGTTGAATATTACGGTTACTTTTTGGCAAAATAATTGTAATCCTAGTAGGCATCAAATTCGATTTTGTAACACAAACATTATGGAGCACAGCAACACATCTAACAATAGAAGCTACGCAATCATCCACACATTTAAAAATACATATTAAATAACTGATTCTGTACCATCCCATAGGAATTATAAATACTATAATTTTCACACTTTGGTGAGATATCTATCATTATTTGTCCTCTTGAGACAAACTGTGAATTCAACAAAGTGAAAGTAGAGTACAGTATATTTCCACTTTTAGCTGCTGAGTGTAATGGGGTGATGTACTTCATTGCACATAGCAATACACTATCTTTCAAGGTCTGTTGCTGTTGTTTCCTTGGTACAGATCAATACTAGTCTGCTACAGAATGTAAGAATCATAGGCGTACGTGATAAGACAGCATGAGTGGCCAAGGGTATGAGATCATAACCATAAGCCTGTTGAGACCAGTGGACATACATCATCAAAATTAAAGAAGGCAGTGACAGAAAAGAACAAAAACCATTCAGAAACTATAACTGCAAGATTCCAAGAAAGAATGCAGCTGAAAACACTATATAAGAGTTCTGTAATGAACTCCATGGACATTAAACAAAGTGCCAAGATGAGACATCCAGACAGTTAACTGGAAAGGCAGGAACAGATAACAATAACTACAAACTGATTATAAAGAGAAGAAACTCAGTTTCAGCTCATCCACTGTCACTGTTTATAAGGTTTTGTGTGTAGTGATATGTCCCTGCTAACCTTCAGTTTTAGGGTCTTCTGGAGAAGGTAGTGATCTGATCTTCTATTTCTCTTTTCACCCTCACATCCAGTATGCAGCATCACTAATTCCCACCTATGGTAAAATTGTTAGGCTGGTTTCCCTTGTCCTCATCTGGTCTTATGAACATTTTGGTGTGGAACGATGGTCGTAATGATGAGCGTAATCTTGAGTTTATTGAAGATGACAAAGATCTTTCCGCGTTTATTTATGTTTCATATGTTCCCCAGGAAATAACCAAGCAGCACAAACCAGACGTGCTCTTAAAGGAAACTCACAAAAGAAGAGCTGGGAGGTGAGAAGGAACATAGAGAAGAACACTGGTAGAAAATGAAGCCAATGTAAATGGCACTTGACTGGCCGAGGAGTTACAGAAAATGAACCAAAATAGTGGTTTGCATATGTAAACGACAGGTTGACAAGACAGGCAGAGGAAGCTGCAGCTACAAGAAATATGGGGGGGGGGGGGGGGCACTGGGTCAATACAACAGTAAAAAGGAGCTAAAAGGAAAATACAAGCAATTAAAGACAAGAATGGGAAACTGCTTAGCAAGATAACAGATCACATGAAGAGATGGGTGGAATATTTTGAGAAATAAACCAGCTCCTCAAGATCCCCTTGACCTTCAGCCAACTGTTAAGGAGTTAAAAATTAAATGTGCAACAAGGGTGAAGAAACTGCACTGACACTGGATAGCGCACACACACACTAAGGAAACCTGCTGGAAGTATTACAAGACAGTCCTTCTTCTGCAGTCCCAGGGTGAAGGAAATACAAGGTGATTGGAAGGTCACTTCCTACCTTTACATTTGTTATATCCTTACTTATATCCAGTGAAGATACATGAAACAAATATCAAACAATGAGCAATAACTGCCATTTAACAAATTAGTTAATACACTTTTATTCCTAAAATAAAATGACATAACAAGAGGCAGCAGAAATGGCTGCCTGCTAGGAAATCACTTGTTGAACAAACCAGATCTCAAGTTGAGTTGTAATGTTAATGTGACATACAATGGTATGCAGTCAAATAGCAGTTAATTGTCTTTATTTTCACGTTTGTTTCATGTAGATTAGTTGGACAGGAGTAAATAAATAACGATTTAAAAATAATAAGTGACTTTTCAATGACACTGTAGATAAGACCAAACAACTCATGAACCATGGCAACTTGAGACAGAATTAAAAAGTATAAAGACATGGAAAGAAATGAAATGTGTGACACACAACAGGAGAGCTTGGCATGACCGGACTGAAGCCTAAGCTTCACAATCATGATAATCAATAAGATGATATAATCAGAATATAATCAATGAATATAACTATGTGAAAATAAAATACTGCCTAGTTATTTTCTACTAAATTTCTTAAAAATATTGACATCTCCCTAATGACAAATTACAAAATTTGCAACTCAATGCTTAAGTTACCAAAAAAAAAAAAAAAATCGTACTCAACACGTAAACAGCTTCATAATCTGAAAATATCTCAAAGCTTTGCTCTGCATTGTCACAAAGTCCCCTCAGGCGATGCAACAAAACCTCTCTGTGTACATCCAAGATACTGCCCTGCAGGAAAGAGTGAAATAATCAAGCATTTATTAAGTCACTCATTGAGTGCCATGCTGGCTAGCATTAGCTATCATGTCTTTTGGATGAGCTACATCTTCAATCTTTTCTCACACCATACAGTCAATTTGTCAAGTCACGTCTCTGTCTTCCTCTTTTTCTCATAGATTAAAACGTACCATTTGTTACCAGATGCTCCACATTTTCACATCTTATGACATGTCCTAAAAACTTTATCTCTGCTCCCAATTGTGTTGATTAATTAAAGACATTCTTCTGTCTCTCTCAGAACTTGATCATTTCATTTTCTGACAATGCAAGGTGCCTGTTGTATTTTTCTTTGAAACCACATCTCTTCAGCCTCCAAATTTCTATCTATCAGTTTGCCTGTTGCCCACATCTCATGTGCATAAAGTAATAAAGCATGTATATACAGCATCATAATAATCTCTTCCTCAAGCCAACGATCTTTTTTTTTTTTGTTAGCCATGAATGACATTAATTTTAAAATGTGATTTTAAAAGTGACCACAAAATAAATACTTTAAAATCCAAGTAAAAGAGCAAATATTTTATACACAACCCCTGCTGACCCAATAAGAACAGTCCCAACTAAGATGGTTTGGCCATGTCCGCAGAATGGGAGAAGATCGGCTACCACGACAAACATGAGAAACTAAGAGCCAGGGATCCAGACCTCCAGGACGACCCAGAGTCCGCTGGGAGGACAACATTAGACAATCTTTGAAGGACCAATGACTAGAATGGAACCAGGCCAGGAGTAAGACAGCTGATAGGATAGTATGGCACTCTCTCTTCCAAACCTCTATAATTCACAGTAGAAGAGGAACGACTAAGTAAGTAACATTTTATACTTCATTATCACTTATTCGAATCATTAAACCGAAATAAGAGTGGTTAGAAGGCTTGTCTTTCATGGCAAAGTTGCAAGATTCAGGGTTCAAAACCTGGAAGTGCCATGCTCCAGTCTACTCAGTTGTAAATAGGTGCCTGACTCTGCTCTTGGGATAGGGAAGGCAAAGGCAGTAAGGAAGGGAAAGGTCACCGCACTTCATAAAGCTGGACATAGTACAGTAAAGTCTCTAAAACTTCACTCCTCTACAGCAGTTTAAGTAATGAATAACAATTACAGCCCTATCTTCCTCATGGAACAAAAAGGAATCTTCTTCTTCCTCGTTCGCCCTGAAAAGGACGGTGGTTGCGTTGTGTCTGTTTATGCCGTAGCTGTGATATCTGCACCTTTCGGTCGACACATCCGACTTCAGCATGGCATTTTTTGGGACTGGGTTTGCCTTCCCTCTGCGATCCATACTCGCTCAGCCAGACTGCACTGCTGCAGACTGTTTCCAGGACCACCACGTGGAGGTGGAGTACGGTCTTGGTCAGTTCTGGTTCGCTGACCCTGATGCAAGCAGTCAAAAAGGAATGATGATGATGATTCACTATTGGATCAATAACAATTTATGAATGCAGGTAATCAAAAACATAAATGTTGTGAGCAGCAATACTGAAATTCTAATACTGTATTAACATCACAAAAGAAGTTCTATAACTAGTATCAAACGTGAAATTCTAAAAGTAATATCTAACATAAAATTCTAAAACTGACAGAAGTATGAAACTTTAGAATTAATATATAGGATTAAGTTCTAAAGCCATATAACAAGAAGAAAAATGTTCTAAATATAATAAATTCATGTATCTTCTTGTTAGTTCATTCACAGCATGCAGCCACCAGTTGATCCCATTCCAGGAAGCTTGTATCAAAGCACATTGTTAGTTTATGTAGAAGTTTGTTCTATCTGATGAGGTTTGCCACCCTCATGCTTAACATCACATTAGTTGCCTTTTAGGACATCCTTGAGGTAACAGCAGTCCTATTCATTTTTTGTTTCCTTAGAGACTGATTGGGAACTATATGAGAAAAATAAAGTAAATTAATCTAGCACCAATGCCATCATCACAAACATTCTCAACCAGACCTGCAGCAAGTATTCCTGTTGGGGTGCTATATTTTTTAATGAAGGTGCCAGTGAAGCTGATTCCATGATCTGAAAGATAAAACAGATAACAGAACTTTCTTCTTGTGAAATTCTTCAGCAAGGTCTTAACACTATTTAATAAGACACATTCTTGACCTAGTTCAGCAATGATGAAGAAATGATACAATGCACAGCAAATTCTCCTGTGATGCTGAAGCCATTTCCACAACTTGCACCCCAGACTGGAAACATGCACAATCATCTTACGTTTGAGACTATACCACTACAGAAGAATACTACAACAAAATGGTACCAGGCTGAACATTTCTGGCATCACAGTGATTTGGGACAAGAAATTCTCAATGCCTCGGATCAAAACATACATATTCTCACTCAGCTGTGATTTTAGAGTAAAATGACAAAATTTCATGAAATGACTACACTCAGCTTTCATTGTTTTATTAAAACAGGACACATTAAGTAACGTCTGAATCAGCCGATATTTTACTTTGTTTCAGCAAACCATGAACAGCAAAACCACAAAATCTGGAAAGCTATAATCAGCTGAGATTTTAATTTGTTTAATGAAAACATGACACAGTAAAACCTCCCAAAAAATTGTGAAGTCTGAGTCATCCGTGATTTTACTTTGTTGTGTGAAACCACCACAAAGTAAAACTATAAAACCCATTACGTATGAATCAGCTGAGGTATTACTTCATTTAGTCAAACCACAACACGGTAAAACCATAAAATCCAGAAAAAAAGGTACAAGTTAGAGGAAGCAGGAAAATAAGCAGTTAATGTAATAATTCATATCCCTTTTTCCCATATTCAGGAACATGTGGCCACCACCGCACTTGGTCCATCTGCAACAAGCCTGAGCCTAAGTGTTGGTTTATGTGGCAACTTGTTTTACAGACTTAGTTTGATAGAATAATGTACAGTCCTCCTAAGTCACCTTCTGTCTCTTATGGTTACATTCAAGCTTTTCTCAGACATCTCATCTCATAAGTTGCGATCTTCATTTCCTGCACTTTAGATAGTTTACAGTATTTACAGGCATCATGGCTCCCTTAACTAAAGAAGGGTGGGTTTAAAAAAAAAAAAGAGGGAAATATATAATGTGTCTTACTAGGACCAAAGACAAAGAAAATTTCCAATGTTGCGGCCACAAGGCCTTCATCAGGGTAAAAAAAGAAAGCAAGAGCTAAGTAAGAAACGTGAGAAAATAAATAAAAAGAATACAATCACACTGAAGCAGACCGCCTTATGATGAATATACAAATTGCTTCCACATTCGGGTATCAGAGAGAGAATACTAAGTATGGAAAAGAAAGAAAAATCAACAACAACAAATATTTCATGTTAAAATTAAAAATTCCTTTCCCTGACAAAACGCAGGTAATTTTCTTCATCTTTGGTGCTAGTAAGACACATTAACTTTCCCCCCTTGTTTTTATATGATGAACCCACCCTTCACCACATCGTGTTGTAATTCTCATAACTGTAGAACAAGTGTTGAGAATTGACTAACCTAGGGACATTGCAGAATACAGTCAAACAGTATATAACAAGAAGACAAATTATATTACGGTTAGTAAAAGTATAATTTCAAAAATACAATAAACAAAACTCAATCTTACACAGCCATTTTCATTTACCTTATATACAACAAAAGACGTGGAGGAATTATGTTTTAAGCAGATGATGACAACTGAATATACTATTTAAAATTATGGGAATTTTATATCCGGATTATATCTCATTTGGGGTTGAATACTGCCATCAATGGTACCTATACCTTGTAGCGGTATGGCAGCTTGAGTCCCTGACAATCCCTAGAGCTATGCCAGTGGGAGTTTTACTCCTGGTAGGTTCAACCAAGCTGGACTGGTCTGTGTGGGTAGGGGTCAGACAAAAGCTGGTACCCTGGTCCTCCAGGTTGGGGGTTCTAGCACAGGGCTGACACCCCTGTCTGTGTAAAAAAAACAACGAAGTTACGGAAACAATAATAAATGAACAAACTTTGCTGCGGGATGGACATTCGGAGTCTGTGGCTCGTATGACTGTCAGTGGTGAAAGCCGAAAGGAAGCCACTGACATGAAAACGGATGTCCTGACCGCAAAACAGGATACAAGAATAGGTTTTTGGAATGTCAGGACAATGTACGAGACAGGTAAACTAAGACAGGTCACGGCAGAAATGAGAAACTATAGGTTACACATTCTAGGGATAAGCGAGAGCAGATGGACAGGGGCAGGAAAAGTTAAAACAGCAACAGGAGAAACAGTACTTTACTCTGGAAGAGAGGATGGACAACACAATGAAGGCGTAGCCATTATTCTACAGAAAGGAATAGAAAGGACATTACTGGAATGGAAACCCATCAACAACAGACTGATAAGATTAAGATTGAGAGGGAGATTCACCAACACTACAATAATACAATGCTACGCACCAACGAATGATAGCGATGAAGAGATCAAGGATGAATTCTATCAACAACTGCAGAAAGAAATGGAAGACACACCTAGATATGATCTTGTTATAGTAATGGGAGACCTCAATGCGAAAGTTGGTACACATAATACATATAATGAAAGAACAATGGGGAAATGCGGCAGCGGAACAGCAAACGAAAATGGGGATAAACTAATAAGTTTCTGTAGCATTAATAAATTGGTCATTGGAGGAACACTCTTCCCACATAAAGAAATTCACAAATTAACATGGGAATCACCAAATGGTCGGGACAGAAACCAGATAGACCACATCATGGTTAACAGTAGATGGAGACATGCATTACAAGATGTGAAGGTAAGAAGAGGTGCAGATGTGGGAAGTGATCACCATTTAGTAGTAGCAAAACTGAAAGTGAAACTAAGAAGGGCTGCACCAACTGTAACTACACAGAAAAGGTTTGACATCAGCAAATTGAAGGACTCCCTTACCAGAAAAGCTTTTGCGGCCGACATAAAGAAACGATATCAATTTGCCAAAAGTCAGGAAAAGACATTGACTGATGATATAGACCAGAATTTCAACACCATTTCAACAATATACAAAGAAAGCAGCAAATCATGCTTGGGATTCCAGGAAAGGAAGAAGCAAGACTGGATAACACCAGAAACTTTAAACACCATAACGATGAGAAAGGAAATGAAAAGAAAGAAAACAGAAGCGAAGTCCCCCAGGTTAAAGCAACTATATAGCGAACAGTACAGTCAGCTGGACAAGGAAGTTAAACGCCAAACCCGAGCCAACAAAAGGAATTTCCTAGACGATCTTGCAAGACAGGCAGAGGAGGCAGCACTGAGAAATGAACAAAGCACAGTATACAAAATAACTAAATTCATCAGCGGAAAACGAGGTGCAAACAATATTACATTAGTAAGAGATAAGCAAGGTAATCTCATCACGACAGCAGAGGGACAGGAAACAAGATGGGCAGAGCACTTCAGAGAAACTCTGAACAAGGAACCACCAGAGACACAATTGAATGTTCCTGAAGCTGAAAACGATCTAGATGTGAATACAGACATTCCACGAAAAGAAGAAATCATCACAGCAATCAAAGGGTTAAAGAACGGCAAAGCTCCGGGCCATGATAACTTAAATGCAGAGCTATTTAAGACAGACCCTGAGCTAGCAGCAGAACTATTAGAACCACTATTTGCACAAGTCTGGAAAACGGGGACAACACCATCAGAGTGGAACAAAGGAATAATTGTCAAATTGCCCAAGAAGGGAGATCTTGCAGACTGCAATAATTGGAGAGGAATCACTCTTCTCTCAGTTCCCAGCAAAATACTAGGCAGGATAATTATACAGAGAATTTCAAAGGCAGTAGATCACAAACTGAGGAAAGAACAAGCAGGATTTAGAAAGAACAGGAGATGTGTAGATCATATATTCACTCTCAGGAACATTATAGAGCAGTGCTCAGAATGGCAAAGACAGCTTTACATTAATTTCGTTGATTTTGAAAAGGCTTTTGACAGCATACATAGGGACAGTTTATGGAAAATACTGAGGGCTTATGGAATTCCAAGCTGCATAGTGTCAATTATAAAAAGCCTCTATGCCAACTTTACGTGTAGTGTTGGACAGAGCAACCTAACCTTTGAGGTGAAGACAGGAGTACGACAGGGATGCCCCTTATCAACCACTCTATTTTTAACAGTCATAGACTGGGTGATGCGCCAGACAACAGAGGGCAGTCCAAGAGGAATAAGATGGACAACATTTTCTACATTGGAAGATCTGGAATATGCAGATGACATTGCACTACTAGCACATTCACATCAACACATCCAGGAAAAAACGGATAGACTTAATAAGTTTAGCCAGCAGGTGGGCTTGAACATCAATTTAAAGAAGTCTGAGGTCATGACGCTCAATGTGAGCAACCCTGAGCCCATATCAGTAAGGAATCAGCAATTGGTACAGACAGATACCTTCACATACCTAGGAAGCATAGTAACACCAGACGGCGGGGCAGGCAAAGACATCAACATCAGAATGAATAAGGCAAGAACAGCCTTCTTTAGCCTAAACAACATCTGGAAGTCCTCCCAATACAGCACAAGCACAAAATTAAGATTATATCAGAGCTGTGTGCTTTCTGTGCTTCCCTATGGTGCGGAATGCTGGAGAGTTACAGAGAAGGAAATGTCGAAATTGTCCTCTTTTCACACAACATGCCTAAGAAAAATTCACCGAATCTTTTGGCCGAATACCATCACTAACCAAGATCTGCTTACTCGTAGCAAGCAAGAGGACATGCACACCATCATAGCTGGCAGACGCTGGAGCTGGGTTGGTCATGTCCTCAGAAGAGACCCCGATGCCATCACAAGAACAGCTATGCTTTGGACCCCTGAAGGAAAACGAAAGAGAGGCCGACCAAAAACAACCTGGCGGAGGACTGTGGAGGCTGAGATGCAAAGAATGAACCAGAGTTGGGGTACTGTACGAAGGATGGCCACCGACCGAGCAAAGTGGAATCAATTTGTTGTTGCCCTACAAGACGCCACTAGGCGTGATGGCCACTGACTGCTTTGATGGTCGGCGGCTAAGGATCAAAGAAGAAGGGGTTGAATAGGATATCTTTCTTCATTAATTTAAAAAAAAATGATAGAATGGTACAGTGTGTCATTAAAGCAGATATTTTTCTTTTTAAAGACTGCCAACAATTTAGTCATCTGAGTGAAGAAGGTATGAGAAGTTAAAAAAAAATGCTGCCTACAATTTAGTCCTCTGACTGAAGAAATGCTATTTCCATGTGGTCTGTCCACTTGGCTATCATATTCTTCTTCTTCTTCCTCGTTCGTCCTGGAAAGGACGTTGGTTGTGTTGTGTCCGTTTACAGCGTACTGCGGTATTTGCGCCTTTCGGCCGATACATCCGACTTCCGCACAGCATTTTTTGGGAACGGGTTTGCCTTCTCTCTTCGATCCCTACTCCTCAGCCAGACTGCAGTGATGCAGCCTGTTTCCAGGACCACCACGTGGAGGTGGAGTAGGGTCTTGGTCAGCTCTGGTTCGCTGACCCTGACGCAGGCAGTCAAGCTATGGGTCGCTTACTGCATTCCTCACTTTTGATGCGTCTTGGGTCCCACTATCATATAAAACTGTAATTATAGTTTAGTAGTATAACTAGTGTCCAATTGACAGCGCTGGTCTCTCGTGGCAAAAGACACTCCAGTCTACCCAGCTGTATATGGGTACTTGAGTTGGGGAAGGATAAGGCAGCAAGGAAGGGAACTGGTCACCCCACCTCTCAATGCCGGACCTAGTATGGTGAAGTCTCTAACACTTCACTCCCCTATGGCAGTATCTGCTATGGGACTATCTTGACCTTTTACTGTAACTAGCATTTTATGCTTTGGGCCCCCAACTGACAAGATGATCTTATGAGATCTACTTTTCTTGGCTTTTTATTTGCCTTTTTTATTTTCTTCTATGCCAATATGAAGGTACCCAAGCTATTACAACTAAGCATCCTCTGGAGTACAGGTATGTGTTAACCAGAAATATTTCGGCCCTTTTCCTCCTAAAATGTAAAAAGTATGAACAACCGAGAAAACCAATATTAGCTTATTTAGAGGCATGCAATTCACCCATAACTGTGGAACAGGTGTTGAGAATAGGCAGACCTCCTAGAACGCAAAGTATAGTAAAACTGTATATAACAAGAATAAAAATTAATGTATAATGATTAGTGGGGATGTGATGGGAAAGTGATGGTCTAGTAATGATAATGACAAATAAATAATGACTTGGCATCATCCCACTCACCTCAGACTTTTACACTCTTCTGCCCCCCCACCCCCCTTTCTTTTAAAAACACCATAACATGTATGAGGAAACTTAGACAAAAGAAAAAAGCCCACGCATAAACATCCACACAATCCAACACTTTTAATATAATTTAGAGACACTATATATCGTAACTGCCACAGGTAATTTGAGGGGGTCTCTTAGGAGACAAAGAAAGAATATGGCTACTGCTCCCTAGGGCATATCGTACGAGGCAACTAATATCAGGCTGAGCATGGGGCTGGCAATTTCATCATGAAAAACACATTTCTACAGAAACCAGAGCATGTGAATACTTTGTGCAGGCTTCCTGCAATAAGGCCAGCTATAGTAGTGGCTCCATACTCCATGGGGAGAGAAAAGGAAAATTATGATCAGATGTCCTATTATAACTCATCACAGGTTGAACAGCATATTTTTCATAAATATTTTTTTTTAAATATTAATTTTACTTAACATTATATCATTTAGGCCACTAACAGACAAGATGGCTGTATTTTTCTCAAAGTCTGCAAGCAAGCAAATAAGTGAAATGCCATTAATGAAAAAGCTCAAAGGATTTAGGTATGCAAGAAAGTGACATTCATATCCTTACATAAGCAGATGCATTAGACAGTACATTTAGTATAAAAAGATAGTCTTTTTTAATGTTTCCTTCCTTCTGATTCTATCTTATTTTTGGCTGAAATGTTCTATACAGTCTCAAAAAGACTTCAGAGATGCAGTAATAAGGGGTAAGGGTTAGGAATAATGAACCTAACCCTAAACCCTAACCCAGTTTAAATGAAGAACACTGGGACGTTTATTAAATGCCGTCCAAATAAGTCACCCAAGGTGTTACTGAACTACAGCAGGGCAATGGAAAAAATGCAGCAAAGTCACTCTATTTACACTGCATTAGGAAACAAGGCACATAAAGTTTATTTTAGTTTTCAGTCACTATACAAAGCAGTTTTTCGACTACGCATTTTTTAAATTTTTTAAAGATATTTAATAATGCTTCACTGTTTTCTATAGTTATTGAGCTATTCTACAACAAGGTATTCTTAAATACTACTAATGGGTTGAAATGAAGAAGAGTGGGATGTGTGTTCGAAACGCTTTAAATAAGAATTCATAAATGCAGTCATAAGGGTAAGGAATCCTAAAACTAACCCTGAAGACGTGGACATCCTATTTGAATGGCATGGTAAAATATGTCCCACTAACTTCAATTTAACGTTAATGTCCCACTGTTGTTCACTTCAACACTAATTCACACACAACATTAATTAAAAATGAATGCACAACACTGCATGTAGATCTACTGAAGTTATTTTTTTTTTTAATTGATGATTAAAAAAATAATCCTTCAACCTCTGAAGGTTTATAATTAGGATACATTTGTATTCATGTCCAAATAATATGTTCAACTGTCGATATGCGAAAGTGATAACATATTCCTGACCAATTATTGTAAATTGAGCAAATCAAAGTTATCAAATTGTGTGTGTTTGTTATCCTAAACTAATAGCCTCATCGTGCTTGTCATGGTGTGACACAACAACAGCAAATAATTTAAACCAACCAAACAAAAAAAAAAAACCAAACAAAAACAATAAAAAGGGGGAAGAGGTGTAAAAGCCTTACGTGTTCAGTCTGATATTTAACTGACTTTCATATGTCATAAGTAATATGTTTTATAAGAACACCACACAGTCTTCACTTGCCCTGCCATATCCCCACCAATCACTATACAGTATATTAACTTTTGTTCTTGTTAAATGTCGGCGTCTGTGGCCTAATGGATATGAACGCAGTTTCATAATCCAGATATACCAGGTTCGAACCCTGCTGCAGGCGGTTTGGTAGCAGATCGCTTTGTATGGATTTTTAACAATGGTATAAGCGCCGTACCGTTCAGAAAGCAATGGCAAACTACTGAATGAAAAAAATTGCCTAGAAAAATCACAAACAGCCAATAAAAGCTGGGGTTGATTGCCACGTCCTGTAAAGGATAAGCAACTAACTTTTTTTTTTTTCTTGTTAAATACTGTTTGACTATATTATGGAGTTCCATATGTTTGTCTATTTTTAATGCCTCTTCTATATTTATAGGTAAATTTGAAGTATGCAAATAATTTAATATTGGGATTCTTATTTGTTCATACCTCTTACATTTTAACTTGAAATGTTCTATATTATCATCTTTTTTTCTTCCCTCTGTGCCAATATGTGAAGGTACGCAAGCTTTTAAAACTTAACATCCTCTGGAGTATAAGTATGTAGTAGGCAGAAAATCGGTAAATGGGAAGGATAGTAGAACTTCTTCTGCGATCAGTTTCCTTTGCTCAGCAAGATAGTAAAACAAGGTCCACCATTTTGCCCAAACGTAACTGAAACGTAACCGTAGTGCTTCGACACAATGTAAAATACCCATTAATAATGCTAACCCGAACATCCCCACCTTATTTCTACTTGACCATGAGTACAAACTCTTCGGTTTACAGCAGTGTTTCTTAAGAAGTGTGCTGAGGCACACTAGTGTGCCGCCGTGCCTATCTAAGTGTGCCGCAAACATTTTTTAAATTTACAACATGAAGTATATTTTTAGTGATCATGTAATGCAAACTGATCTTACAGCTTCAATTCATTCAACAATAATTGGAGCTATTAACTGCTTTGAACAAAAATAGATATACTTCAAAATTATTTTAAACAATTAAAAGAAAATCAGATTGAGTGTTCTTTATTCTAAAGTACCCACAAATTAGTGTACTTAATTTAGTATATATATATCACTGTAATTTTTTATTCAAGCGCGGGGTTAGAAAGGTGTGCCGCAATTTTTTAGAAAATTGAAAAGTGTGCAGTGTAACAGAAAAAGATTGAGAAACACTGGTTTAGAGGCTTTTTTCTTCCAACAATGCACGCTCGAAAAAGGGTTGGATTTTGGGTCAAGGTTAGCGCGTGAAGTGCAGCAAAATTATAATGTGTCAAAATGATAGCAGACGTGTTCTAAAACGAAAATCCAGACATAGACCTTACCTTACTCCCCCGCATAACATTAAAAACGCAAACACAGACCTAACCCTAACACCCCACCCAAAAAGAAAATCCATTAAACGTTAAAATGCAGATATAGACCTAATATTCCCCCCCCCCCCCCCAGTGCTGCCACTTCCACTTTGCACTCTCCCCCTACCTCCGCCCACCCCATCCCTTCACAATACCATCAACAATTCAAAAATTGCCCGAACTATAGGTACCTTCGCAGTTATATATATCATCTCGTCCGTAGGCCTAACGGTGTAAACGCCGTAATTATATACATTATTCGTAATCATAGCCACTTGCAAAAATAGATCAATAAGGCAGCCTCCAGTTCACTATCCTTCCCTTCGGCCAGAAAATCTTTATTCCGCTATATCAGGTCTAGGCCTACTGTATTCTCGTTAGGCCTACCTTTCTTTGTGCTCGATTGTTGAAAGTGAGTCTGTTAAAATTAAATTGTTAGTTTCTGGGGCGGGTTGTTCGATCTACTGAAGTTCTTTATTTTGAGGAAAGAGTTTCAAAATATTTTTTCCCGGTGAGTTTAGTTCGAGAAACACATCTCTCACTCAATCTAAATAGGCTAACTGTTGTGCTAGGTTCCAACCTACCTGGAATTCGTTTCGTTACATTTAAGCTGACTTCCAGATTCAAATTTTACATGAGCTCAAAATGTTATGTAAAACATCAAACCACGGAAAAGACAATTTTACTTATTACGAAATAAAACAATACGGGCATCTCATCTGTGAAGTAAAGAACGCAAACACAGTAACTGTGTCATTTTCTTGTTCTTCTTCCTCTTTGTCTTTCTCTTTTAGTTGCATTTTTCAAAATTTTATAGGCACAGTGTTTTATGTGCCAAATGTCTGCTTATTGATTAGTGGAGTCGGTATCAAGAGAATCCGGTGAAAGTTCAGAAAGTCCATTTCGTGCTATTTTAAATACAGCTCATTGATCAACTTAAACAGAAAGCCGTCTTTACATTTAGATACAAGAAATCCGATTTTATTATCTTGAATTCACTACATTATATATCCTACTTATAGCCCATCAAGGGTTGAACGGGATAGCTTACTTTGTCTTAAAAAAAAAAAAGGTAAAGCCGTCGGTTATGTTAGAGCGCCTATCAGAATCTAGCAGAGGAAATATTTCTGACGAAAACATACTTATACTCTAGAGTAGGGGTCGGCAGCCTAGGAGCTTTGGGATCTACTTTAGAACACTGAGCCCTCTAAAGATCTCCCATATATTATGTATGTATTGCATGTGTAATTTTAAGTGGGGGGGGGAGGGTTAGTAGCTGGTTCGAGAGTTTTCATTGGATATGCGGGTAAAGTACCTTTGATCCCGAGAAAAGGATGATTTTATATGTCAGCGGGAGAAGTCTAGTCCGAAATGTCCCTGTCAAGAGCAGAAATAGACACCCATATACAGCTGGATAGACTGGAGCATGACAATATTGGGTTTTGAACACAGTAACTTTGCCCCAAGAAGCAAGGGCTCTAACCATTCTGCCACTCAGTACTGAAATGGAAACAGTAGACAGAAACACCGATGAGCAAGTGAAGTTCATTAGGAAATTCTGCACATATTGCCTAAAACATTGAGGCTGCATGGAAAAGAAGCAACGTCTGAGCAGGGTTGTGGACTCAGCCAAAAAATTGACTCTGCTTCTGAAATGTTAGGAGTTTGTTTTCTACTAGTCATATGGCATAAAATTCAGAGTCAGAGTCCATACATTTCTTACTGACTCTGACTCGCACTAAAACAACAACCAACTTCACGACTCCCATTCCGACTCCACAGCTCTGCATTTGAGAAACTAAAAGTTAAAGCTAGAGACATTTGGGACTAGTCCTCTCCCATCAACATTAAGTAGTGCTGTACCCCCAGGATTAAAGCTACTTTTTCCTCATTCCCAGTGACAACTCACGAGCTAGCTTACACAAACATTCATTTTAATCATGAATATAATCAAATAGGAAAACAATCTTTTCTTTGAAGTGAAGTTAACGTTCAGTAAAATATGATTTAGTTTGAATGTCCCACCTGTCTGTCGATAGAAGTGCCGGAAGCTGATCGTCTGGCAGAGATAAAAGTTCAGTGTCATCATCATTTTATTTAACACTTATTACACAGCATGGAGCCACGACTTTACCAAGCAGTCACATGATCTTGCAGCGTTGATTTCTGTGGCAGTATGTTTTACATGATGAGGCTGCCAGCCTCATGCACAACCTCATATTGGTCACCTTACATGACATGCCTGGGGGGGGGGGTAGTAGTTCTAATCTTTTTTTGTCTCTTCAGATACCTATGTGATCTACATAGGACAGAGCTTACATATAGGCCACATTTATTCCTAATTCCAGTACTTTGAAACCTGCAAGCAAACATTATTTTATTGATGGCAGACGTTTAGAGAGTTCAGTGTTCCTCAAGTAAATCCCCACTACTCCAGGGTTGCCCACCACTGCTCTTTATTATTGTCTTGTAAACATTACGGTTGTTGAGTTTTAAAGTAGCCTATTGCCAGTTGTAGTCTGAGAAGTTCCTTGTTGTTGAGAATTGTTAATCCCCTAAATGCTTGATTTTATTCTTCTTGGGCCTTTAAACAGCTTATGTGCAAATAAGAAGTGAGCACTCATTAAAAATACAGAGGTGTTCTTATGCTTCTTCAGCTACACAAAAACATTTGACTGAGACAGATGTAGACATTTGTTTAATACTTACAAGCATGGAGACAAACTGAAAAGATCTAATAGCAGTCAGCAGTATACTGACAACATGGTGGATTTTGCATGCTGTATTAAGAGTTTTTAAAAAATAGTAGTATGAAAAAACATTGTAGTGTGTATTTATCTTCTGACCTATTTTCATTGCACAGTAAACAAAATTTTGAGTAGCATTGATAAATTGAAAAAAAGTAAGAAAACTAACATCAGCAACATCAAGTATACAAATGACAGGTTAATAAACAAGAAATGAAACAAGTCTTGAACATCTACTGAAAATTGATAATTATGAGAATAAAAGCAGAAAATTACACTTAGAGAAACATTCCTGCAAGATGTGGATATTTTAGCAACTTTTAGGAGGAACGGAGAATAATATAAGAATACAGAATGCAAGAGGAGCTTTCACTATGTTGGGAAATACATGGAAGTTAAAAGAAATCTGGTCCAACACAAAAAATAAACTTTAACAACTTCATCCCAAGTCCTGATAGCATGTGTCATCCATTCAGGATTTTTCAATGTCTTATCTCTTTGAAGTCCTTTTCCATAGGATTTTTGATCTCCTTATATTTCATGTATCCTGGGTATTACAGAACAAGGACTGCCTTGTAATGCCACCAACTAGCTTCCTCGGTACTTAATTGTCCTATCCAGTGCCAGTATTTCACCTGCAGTTTCACTGGCATTTGTCTCGTTCCTTCCATCAATTCTACACTGATGATTCTGTCATACTATTTCAATCTTTGTGTTCTGCACAAGTACCTGTGTATGAAAGTCTGCAACATCTTTGTGTCCAGCACAAGTACCTGTGTATGAAAGTCTGCAACATCTTTGTGTCCAGCACAAGTACCTGTGTATGAAAGTCTGCAACATCTTTGTGTCCAGCACAAGTACCTGTGTATGAAAGTCTGCAACATCTTTGTGTCCAGCACAAGTACCTGTGTATGAAAGTCTGCAACATCTTTGTGTCCAGCACAAGTACCTGTGTATGAAAGTCTGCATTATCTTTGTGTCCAGCACAAGTACCTGTGTATGAAAGTCTGCAACATCTTTGTGTCCAGCACAAGTACCTGTGAATGAAAGTCTGCAACATCTTTGTGTCCAGCACAAGTACCTGTGTATGAAAGTCTGCAACATCTTTGTGTCCAGCACAAGTACCTGTGTATGAAAGTCTGCAACATCTTTGTGGCCAGCACAAGTACCTGTGTATGAAAGTCTGCAACATCTTTGTGTCCAGCACAAGTACCTGTGTATGAAAGTCTGCAACATCTTTGTGTCCAGCACATGTACCTGTGTATGAAAGTCTGCAACATCTTTGTGTCCAGCACATGTACCTGTGTATGAAAGTCTGCAACATCTTTGTGTCCAGCACAAGTACCTGTGTATGAAAGTCTGCAACATCTTTGTGTCCAGCACAAGTACCTGTATATGAAAGTCTGCTATATCTTTGTTGTAACTTTTGCTGGTCACCAAGTTTCAGAGCTGTGGTAAAGTGGGATGTTATAAATATTTATAGGGGACTTAGTGTACTGACTGAGATCAGCTGTGAAGGTATCTGTATCTATTAAGTGTGGTGTATGACAGATGACCTTACTTGCTACCACATTTATACCTCAGTCAGAATTATTCTGGAATATGTCTAGGGTTATGAAAATGATGAAGTGTAAGTCACAACAACAACAGACAGATAAACAATTTAATTTATTCCACAACACTTTACAACACTGTGACACTCACACACATATAACACTCTATAAGACTATCTTAAATGAGTCAGATGTTTAAGTTTTTTTTTAAAATATATGTATTAATTCTTTCAATAATGGGTATCCTAATTCAACTACACAGTGAACCAGGAATCACAATCAAATGTAATTACAAGTATTATGTACACAGTTTATATATATGAACTTTGTATTGACATAGTTTATTATTATTATTCTATGTGTGTAATTTGTGCAGTAGTAATATGAGGTAATACTGGTTTTGTTCAAGCTTGGTTGTTGTTTTTCATCATGACTTCAAGTGTTGGATAATCGAGGAAATAGTATTGGGAAAAGTTCACAGTTCCTATCATTTGAACCAATTAATTGTCCCTCTGTGTTTATTAAACTGTCAAATTTTGAGGGGGCACATAATGTTGAGCTACTCTGGCCACAAAAGCTTATCTTTCGTGATGGCGGCAGGAAAAGACTCCTCTGCTCGATTGCTTCCTGTGTTCTGGAGACACCTCACTGGTCGCTATCTGGACCAAGGAGTATGCTGTCAGCCTCTGGATTCAGCAAAGCTCAGACCAGGTGCTGCTTCAATAACTAGGACCACAGTCCCTGAAACAAGAAGGTTGTACCTCCTACTTCAGATCTGATTTATAATCTATTTCCACACTGAACACAATACATAACAAACACTGAGTTCAGAGCGGTAGGCCAACTGCTAGCTTCATCTGAAACAATTTACACCAGTATACTCCTCCCTAATGGTTACTACACCTCTGCAATTCCAGCATTATTTCCTTCTAGTCAATATGATAGGTGTCAGTGTACTATTTGGCAATTCCATGCAGTTTTCTTTTCTCCGACACGTTCTGTTCAGGTTGGAGCACTATCTAGGCCTTGCCTCATGTTTGCTACTGAACCACGCACATATACAGACATAAATTATCAATTTACATTCAATTTTCATTAAAAAGATATCGAATAAATCAAGCTTACCACAATTCATGGAAATAATACACAGATACATTGACTGGCGATGAATAATGGCACAAATTCCGATCTGCCTCTGTCCCAGACTTTTATTTAGAAAAATATGATCTGGATCTCAACGCACTGTTTCTTAGTAAGTTTATTTTAAAATGTGGCACTGAACTGACGCTCTTAATTGCCTATATTGGCGGGTCTAACCAATCGGGCCATGTTTACACAGCTTTTCAAAAAAAAGTACCCTTACTACCGTTCCCCCTAACAACAAAGAATTAGTATTTGTAGTCCGACTAATCGTGTTTAGCCTTACATTTACTTCTATCCAATCAAATAGGATTTTACATGGTGGCCCATTTCCCGTACAATGGTGGTTTCAAAACATGCCACTGTGCGATTAATTTTTGGTGTTGTCTGACACCCTCACTATTTTCTTTTGGCTATAATTTGTTAATTCCTAGACTATTTGCGTAACACTTAACATATTCTGTGTCAGCAAGTCCTAAGGAACCCAAATATATAAGTTTTAATGGGGCTAAGTGGCTGCGTTCAAAATATGCATTTTCTTCTAGGATAGTCGTGCTGTTGCCACCTCCTCACTTCCAAACTTTAGGGTGTCTGATGTACTGTCAGGCTTTCAAACGTAAACCAGTATAATGTCATGTTTCCTTATAAGCATTTTACAGGTTTTTAAACCTAACTCTCGTATGGGTAGTGTTTTTTATCACTGTCGATTTGAAAAAAAGTTAGTGCTTCTGGCCTTTCGCGCGGGGAGGGTATTAATTTTGTATCGCGAGACGCGTGTAAGTGTCGCATGCGTTCCTGCTTTCAGCCCTCCCTCTCTTTCTATCCTAAGTCCATCTGTCCTTTCGTTTATGTTAACGTAGTGTAATTAATGTTAGTATTAATTTAGGTCATTAATCAGCTTGCGTATCTCAAGGTTTTCTTAGAAATGCAGTACACGTTTTATTGTGTTGTGGAAACGCGTGTATGCTGCTATAGGCTTTACTATCAACGTGGAAACGTTACAATTTGCAGACGAAGTAGAAAACAAGGGGGATTTTTGTACGCCATTATGACAGCACTGTACTTTTACCATTTCTCTTTTCTTTTATTGAATTTATTTGTTAGGCTTTACATTTACCTTTTAATTTATATATGTGGATTTAGAATGTTTCACGACAAGAGCCACTCCGTGTAGTTCCCAGGAGTCTGTAAAGAGACAAAGAAAGAATATGAAAACTGCTCCCTCAGGTGTGTCATACAAGGTGCCTAATATGAGGTTGTGCATGGGACTGGCAACCTCATCATGTGAAACAAGTGCTTTGTGCTGTCTCCCTGCAAGGGGACCAGCTACAGTGATGGCTGTATGCTCCGGAAGGAGTGCAAAGGGAAATGATGATAATGTTTCAGAGCCATACAAAAGGTCTAACTTGACATTTGAGTTGAAGATTCTGATTTTTGATTTTGTTGGACTTGATTTCTTTTGATTTACATTTCCCAGTGTAATGAAAACTGCTCTTGCCTTTTAATTTCTGATTATTGTATCATTATATTTTCATCCAACTTGTATATTCCCGAAGGAAATCTGTATGAGTTCACAACTTGGCCATCAAAAGGAACTTGGCTATAAAAAGGAGGCTGGTTATTGAAAATAAGGACTAACCATGAATTGTTGAAGGCAGGTTACATGAAACCAGTATTATACCTATACTTCTTATTAGTACCTACTCCTGCACTTAACATTAGACTTTCCACCCACTGGTATAATTATTATCTACTTAATCAACTGTTCCATATCCCCTTACCTGTACTAGCTTTATGTTTTGTCGTTTCAATTTCCAGATTAGCAGAAGAAACTGAAAATGTCCAGGTGGTCAGTTCTGATCTATAAGGGACTGGGAGCAAGTGAGAATGGATGTAACCATCTCATGTCTGCCTTGCATTCATGTCTAGACCTAAACAAATATGACATTGACTTCATCACCCCGGAAGAGATTATTAAAGGTAAGTTATTTTAATGCCCCATGGGTTTTATTTTTTGGAGGGGGGGGTTAATATATATACATATATTATATATATATCTAGAGGATCACTGCTGCCTCCAGACGTGTCATAGGAAGTGACTACGATGAAATTGCCCATCAGGCTTGCAACCCCAACATATAAAACATTAAAGCCTGTTTTCTCTGAATTTGACATTGTGGAATGTGGTCTTCAAAAGTGCCTAACTTTTTGCTAACATTCCCTGTTTCAACATTTTTTTGACATTATTACAGACATTGAAAGACCATTCTTGTTATACCAATGTCTCCATATCTTAAAACATCAGTGCATTACCAATTTTATGTGATTTCATCATTGTATGAAGTATTTTTGTTTGTGAAAAAATTAATTTGTAATTGGAACATAAGTGGCACGTATTTGTGTAATTGTTGAAAAGCAGTTACAGCAGATAAGCACATGTTGTGTTAAAGAAGAGAGTAATACATTGTCAGTTTTATTGTGTCTCATGACATCTAATGGAGACATCAGTGTTTACGCATGTAACGATGTTTCTGTGTTCTTTTTGAAAAATGTCATTGTGTATTATAAATATAGAGTAAGACTGTTTCTGCCCTCGGCAGTTCCCAGGTGTCTTTAACGAGAGAAAGAAAGAATTGGACTACTTCTCCCTTGAACATATCGTAAAAGGAGACTAATGTGAGGTTGTGCATGGGTCTGGCAACCTTGTCGTATGAAACAAGTTGCTACATAAACCAATGATGCAGGCTTCCTGTAAGGGAGCCAGCTGCTGTGGTGGCTGTAAGCTCTATAGGGAGCAAACAGGGAAATGATGTTGACATTTTATCTTAGGTTGTTGTTGTTGATTAACTAGGGTTGCTGAGTCTGTCGCTCTATCACAGCCAGTGCCAAGTTGAAGAATTTGTACATGTTCTGTAGCTGTTGAGTGGTGCTGTATAGAGGTTCTGTAGCTGTTGAGTGGTGCTGTATAGAGGTTCTGTAGCTGTTGAGTGGTGCTGTATAGAGTATTTGAGATTGATGGGGAGCCAGGCAACAGCTTTCTATGGAGAGTCCTCGGCAGATCAGCAGCACGTGTTGAACTGTCTCATATGGATGGGTGCAGTCACTGCAATTAGGCTCATGTGTGGGGTTTAATTTGTTTATATGCTTGTTGAGTCTGGTGTGTTCTGTTCCATGCTGGAAGATTGTGCTCTGCTCCGCACGCTGTAGGTTGTTGATGTTGTCCTTTTTGTTGGATTGGGTCATTTCTTGACACAAAGCACGGCCAGTAGACCCTTTTGCCCATCGGTTCAGCTATTCCTCTTTGAAGTTGTTTTGGAGTATTCGTTTCTGTTTGCTTGTTGGCTGGAGGAGTGTTTGTTTAACCAAGCTTGCTCCTAGTTTTGCTAGTCTGTCTACTTTTTCATTACCTGGTATGTCTGTGTGTCCTGGTATCCACTGGAGAGTGACCCTGATGTTGTTAGCAGGCTGTCAGTTGTTTCAGCCAGCTGTATTATTTCTTTATTTTCAGTTTGGAGATGTTCTTCCAAAGCCTAAAGTGTTGATTTTGAATCAGTAAAGATTATGATATCTGAGGGTTTGTAGACTTCTTGCTTGAACTGGCTGAATATTGCTGTGAGGGTGGTTTTTATTGCTGTTATTTCTGCTTGGTAATTAGTACAGAACTCTCCACATGGTTCATATATTTCTAGTGTGTTGCCATCTGGGTACTTCACGTAAGCTCCCAGTCCTGCATTTTTTGGTGGCCTTGAAAGCAGAGCCATCTGCGTATGCATGTATTGCAGTTTTAGGGTAATTGTCTATAGTCTCTACAGTAGCTGTCTTGATTACTGTTGGGTTTGTGTCTCTTGTTAGTGTGTTAGGTTAATCTGTTCTTTATTTCTGAGATGAATCTTCCATCTGATGTTATTAGTGTGTGTTTGCTGGCATTTACATTTATAGACTTGCTTCAGAAGTGTCTCATTTGCTTCGATGCTGCATTCTGCAGGATGGAGCTGCATTAATATTTCTTATTTATCATGTTTCACTATCTCTTGGTTCTGTCTGTTTCTCTCAGGTACAAAGCTAGACAGGGCATCACTGATAACATTTGGTGCTGGATACACTAGTGGCTTTGCTTCAGCTTTGGGGGATGAGGGCATGAATAATTTAAGGGATCATGTTCTCAGTGGTCACTCATACCTGGGCCTGGGTGCTGGTGGCTACTTTGGCTGTGACTATATAGAATTTGACAAAGGTGGGCCACTGGAAAAACTTACGGAAAGAGAATTGCGATTTTACCCAGGTATTTTCATTTCTATTAAGTAATTCTTTTTCTTTAATTTTTTTTCCCAGCATGTTTGCTTTATAATTCTTTGTTGTGAACAATACTTCATCCTTCATGGTTTCTGCCTGGGTTTTTTTTAAAACTGCAATCCAGCTTGTAAATTAAGTTCTAAGCACACCAACAGTCGGGAGCTGCGGTAGCACAGTGGCTAGTTTGCTGGCTTCCTAGCTCAGTAGTCCATGGTTCGATCCCTAGTTGAGGTGGGATTTTTTTAGACCACTGACGGCTCTGGGGTTGACCCAGCCTCATGAATTTGGTACCAGAGTAACTCTGGGAAGGTTAAGGCGACCAGCATGATGCTGACCACATCACCCAATGTGTCCTGTTGGTCAAGAAAATAAGGGCCTGACACCATATACCCACTATGCCTCAGTGGGTGTGTAATGGGATCCTTTACCTTTTACCTTACACCAACAGTCAGGCAGACTTTATAAACACATTAAAAAAAAATGGGAGCCGTGCTGGTGTAATGGCTTCGGCGTTGTACTGGCGACCAGGTGTTCATGGTTCAAACCCGGGCGTCGGGGTTTGAAGAAATGTTTACGACCGGAAATTTGACTGAATAGCCTGAACGGCTCCTGTGATAAACCCTCTGTGGATGGGAAGGAGCGAAGCTCCTGACCGGGTTGGAAGGAAAGTCCTCAGGTTCCCCAGCCTCGCAATGATATGTCATTGGGCCGAAGGGCTGAAAGCCCAAGTGCCGCTGGTTAAGAAAAAAAAACAAAAAAACACATTAAAACAAAAAGGAAACAAATTAGCTTCACAGTATTGTTGGCTATTTTGAAGTTTATATAGTTAAATTATTATAATTTTTGTGTGTGCAACATTTGCTGTATTAACATTTTATATTTACATTTTGTGTGAACCCTGAATTTGGGTTTACACTGATTCTATGCATGGAGGCATATCTGGAGTCATCCTTATATGACCACCAGCTATGCACAATGCAATAATATACAGACATATATGGAAGTGAACCTCTGTCTTTGGGGCTAATTACACCCTCATTAACTCTTGACATCCTCCACATACTTCCAGGGATTCCCCCTGTGGTGAAACTTGTTGAGAACTCAGTATTGCACAACTAAGCTTAGAGGAGTCACTTGAGCCCCAGACGTAACTCTTTGGCTTTGACCTGGTTGACTGCATGCTGGAGGATCTCACTATGAACTGAATGATAGGCAGGAGGAGCTGAGAAGTGGCTCTACAGGACGTGACAATTCTATGGGAGAGCCCAGAGCACAGTATTTTAGCTCTGCATAGTTGGAGAGCCCCCTTCGATGGCAGGGAATGCACAGTATGCCAAGCGCTTCGAACTCTTAGCTTGGGACCAGATGTGATGATTCTTTTAAATGCAAGCCAAGTTGGAGAAACTGGAGCTCATGACTTCAACTCAACGCGTTTCGGAATGGCAGAAGAGCCACAGGAAAAGCCTAAATCTACAGTGTAGATAATACCAAGGAATCTTCAACTTTGTATTGGCTGCAAAAGAGTGAGAAGATCAGCAGCTCTAGTTAAACAACAACAACACTGACTTCTCTGTGTTTTTTGTGTGCTCGCTCAGTGTTGCAGCTTGCATTAGAAAAGTAGAATTACATCCCATAAACATTGCAAAAGCACCTTTTTCACTGTGATTTTTACTTCATATCTACTTTCAATATGCCAGCTTGCTTTAGAAAAGCTGAACTAAAACCAGAATTAATATTAAAATGCTATCTCTTTCACTGTGATGGAACTTGTAAGCCAATGTTTACAAATATTTTGCAGGGGTTTGCTCTGGACCAGCTTATGCAGGCTTTCAATATGGAACACACAAAGGACTTCATGCAGTTCCAATATATTTCTCAAGTGATTATTTCTCAGCAACATTTGATGCCATGATAGATGGAGGAGGCGTGTTTTATCCCAGAGATCCACCAAAACCTGGCTTACAAGTTGAGGAAGTTGTTGATTTGGCAAAGTTTGCAGCACTTCCTGGGTCTCCATCTGCCGTAGTTAAAACTAGATTAAATGGAAATGGACTAGCTGTTTTATCAGGTGTGCATTTAGAATATGATATGATATCATTGATAGATTCAAATCCAGAACTAGAACATTTACGTGAAAAATTTGTTCTGAGCAGACTAAGTCAACTTTCTGCTTTCAAAGCTTTAATGAAGACACTAAATTTGAATGTTGTGTAGCAGAAAATACACTCAGTCTGATAATACCATTAAAACTATTAATAATCTATTACTTGACAGAGATATTGAAACAAGATATCACATACCCAGTGCAGTGACTTACCAACTGTCACCACTACTCAAACATCAGAATATCAGTATGGAAACTAAACGGCAGCTGATAAATAATATTCTTACCAGCTCTTTGCTATCAGCGTCAGACATGGTCCCTGACTAAAGCTTAGGAGAGGAAAATCACATCCTGTGCAATGAGATGCTTAATTATTGTTATTGTTGATTAGAATCTACGTCATTGCACTCTGGGCAAACCAATAGCTGCTCAGTCTCCCTCAGCAAAGGTCAAAGGATATGAATGCTAATTGTTCCTGTTGCACACTGGTTGTATACATGCTGGATGCATCTTCTTCTATGTCCATCCCTGCTGATCTTAAGTTTGATGCCAAATTCCAGCAATCTTAGCCTTGATGATTCATCTATTGCAGTGTCATTCTCTAATAGGCGATCATTAACTGCCCTCAGTATCTCACCCTTATCCATATCCAATGCTTAGAAAAGCTATAAATGTTACCAGGTGAGATAAAACAAGAAATGATGACATCAGAAACATTGCTGAATCTACATCTTGCATCAGATGTGGTTTAGCCATCTCATGAGAATGGATCCCAGTAAATAACCACTGCATGGTTACAAAGGTAGAAGATCTGGTTTTAGGGTACGGGGAAGACCAAGAGGGAGACAACATCACAGAAATCATACAACACAGGCTCACAGTAACCAGTGGAACAGACTTGACCAATGAGATAATTAATACAACAACACAGGCTCACAGTAACCAGTGGAATAGACTTGACAAATGAGATAATTAATACAACAACACAGGCTCACAGTAACCAGTGGAATAGACTTGACAAATGAGATAATTAATACAACAACACGGGCTCACAGTAACCAGTGGAACAGACTTGACCAATGAGATAATTAATACAACAACACAGGCTCACAGTAACCAGTGGAACAGACTTGACCAATGAGATAATTAATACAACAACACAGGCTCACAGTAACCTGTGGAACAGACTTGACCAATGAGATAATTAATACAACAACACAGGCTCACAGTAACCAGTGGAACAGACTTGACCAATGAGATGATTAATACAACAACACAGGCTCACAGTAACCAGTGGAACAGACTTGACCAATGAGATAACTAAGGGGCTGCTGACAAGATTACAAATGATCTGACAGGAGTTGTAAAGTTATCAGTATTACTGTATTTGTTTTTTTTCTGATGTGTATGTAGGCTGTGAGACTTAAGTTTGTTGCTTGAAGTAAACAATAGGTAACTTTCATTTTGTGCACTAGAAATTGATTTAGAAAAACATGCCTTGCACTGAAAATTGACACAATTACAATTTCATTGGATATCATTCCAAACTAGAATTGTAAAGTTATGTAACTCACATTGTGCAGAAAATTCAGAGAACTCTGTAATATTTTTTCTCATCCAATCGACACATGGAGCATAATGATTCATTGTCAGGATATTTCAGATCAAAGTCAACTACTGTCTTCTGTAGACATCAGACAGTTGGCTTTTCTGTCAGTTGTTATAAGAACACAGCATGATAGTGCTGTAGCAGGAAACTAAGATTCCACTTTTTGCATCAAGATGTACCGCTGAGAAGGAAGGCAAACCTGAAAAAAATTAGATGTGCTGGGCCAAAGGGCAACTCAGCTGGGGAGAGGGGCAGGGGCTGCAGCTCTGGGCACTGAAACTGTGTGGAAGGGCCTGGATAGTTGGCCAAGCTAAAATATTAATACATTATTCAAGTTCATGGACCTGGTAAAGTTAATATCTTTCAATGGCCCTGTAAAAAATAATTTGGCATGTTAGGCAAAATGATGATACGTCTTTAAGAAATTGTAGTCATATCTTGGGAAGCAGAACATCTAGGCCACACACACAATTATGCATATTACCAGCTCAACAGAAGAGAACAAGTGATAATCTTTAGACTCCACACGGACCATAACAGATTGGGATACCTCCTATTCAACAACCTAAAGATAGGAACTACCGATGAGTGTGACTGTGGCACCGATAAAATGACTGCTGAACATCTGCTTCAACGATGCCCTACTTATGAGGAACAGAGAAAGTGCATTTGGCCATCACTAGTACCACTCTTGGAAAAGCTCTGTGGAGATAGAAATAGCCTCAAGCTGACCACAGCTTTCTTGGAACATATTCAAGTTGACGTCTGAGAGTGTACGAAGAAGAAGGAAAAATCTTGATAGAATGATAATGTCTGATCATACATGGTGGACAGCATGATGCCCTATATGTGGATTGAATGATGCATTATCTGTTTGACTTATATGGGTGGAATAATTATATGGGTGGAATAATGAAATATCCATTGAGATTTTCTATTTGAATAATTTATTATAGAATGCTGATTAAGACCAAAATTATGTGAAAAATGTGTTGATTCACATTTGGTGTATGTAACTTTTTATAACATGCTGATTAAAACTGAAATTATGCTATATAGATTTTGGTTTATAATTGGTGAATGTAACATAATAGAATACTGATTAAAACTGAAATGTTCTGAAAAATATTTTGGTTTATAATTGGTGAATGTAACATAATAGAATGCTGATTAAAAATGAAATTATATGAAAAATATTTTGGTTTATAATTGGTGAATGTAACATAATAGAATGCTGATTAAAACTGAAATTTTAGAAAAAATATTTTGGTTTATAATTGGTGAATGTAACATAATAGAATGCTGTTTAAAACTGAAATTTTATGAAAAATATTTTGGTTAATTACACTGACAAACAACATTTTTCTTTCTTATATAAGAATAAGTGTTCTTATGTCAGTTTTTTGCGCTGATTTCAAATTTGAAATCCGTTTATCTCTATCACGTCAGGTTTTTAAGATATTTGTGAATACATATATTTTTGGGAAACCGTTATGTGCTCCGTTTCATTTTTACTACATAACTTATTAAAAATTAATAAAATGCAAAATAATTCCACTTTTTATACTGCTAAAAGATGCATGACATATGTTACGCTATTTTTCCAATAGTTACTGTATTTTGAAATAATTCTGAGCGAAATATGGCTTCTAGAAGTTGTAGAAATTTGGCTGATCTGTTCTGTTACGTGTGCGGATATTTTACCGATCGTGTTCACCAGAAAAACTTTACACCATTACTAAAGAAAGCATATGAACTTTATTTCGATTCGAAAGTTGATGATGCAAATAAATCTTGGAAGCCAAATGCAGTTTGTTCGACTTTGTGCAAATACATTGGCAGGTTGGTTACGAAAATCGCCGAAGCATAAGTCGATGCCTTTTGGAGTGCCAGTAATATGGCATGAACAAGACAAATCACGCTACTGATTGTTACTTCTGCTTGACAAATATCCATGGTTTCACTTTTAAAACTAGAAAGTCTGTGGTTTATCCAAATATTGAATCGGTTTCGAAACCAGTGTCTCGTGATCCAATCACGTGTCCGATCCCAGTTCCACCAGAACAATATCCGTTGGACGTGAATGAACCATCAGAAAGGGATAGTTTACCTGCTTCAGAAACTAATTCTGACTCGGATTATATACCGGTGAATGATGGTGTTCACTTAATTAACCTTTCAGATCTAATACGTGATCTCGCTCTTACCAAAGGACAAGTGGAATTACTCGGTTCGCGACTCAAAGAATGGAATCTTTTAGCGCCCAATACTTTGATATCTAAATTTCGTCATAGACACAGAGAACTTGTTCAATACTTTGAGATGGATGATGACATTTGCTATTGCAAAATTCCAGTCGCCTACTCTGTTCATATGAAAGAAACTTATGACAATATGGCTATACTTTTGGCAAAAATAAAGTACAATGACTACCAATGGCGGATTTGTGGAGACCTAAAGGTCATTGCAATTCTCACGGGCATGCAGCCTGGGTATACTAAATTTTGTTGCTTCCTATGTGAATGGGACAGCCGCAACAGACAGGAACATTATGCAAGAAAGGTGTGGCCTATCAGGGATCGTATGCAGCTCGGGCATAAAAATGTAATACACGAGCCATTAGTTAACAAAGACAGCATCATTTTAACACCGTTGCATATAAAGTTGGGGCTCATGAAGAATTTCGTAAAAGCATTAGATAAAATGAGCAAAGCTTTCACTTATCTTCGAGAAAAGTTTCCGCAAGTTAGCGATGCAAAGATAAAGGAAGGTATCTTTGTAGGACCTCATATTAGGAAAGTTATTGCAGACAAACAATTCGAGAACTTGTTACATGGTAGTGAACTTCACGCATGGATGGCATTCAAATCGATCGTCGATAACTTTCTGGGAAATCACAAATCTGTCGACTATGTGCATATTGTTAAGCAGTGCATAGATGCATACAGAATTATGGGCTGTAACATGTCCCTCAAAATCCATTTGCTCGATTCGCATCTTGACTTTTTCCCTGTCAACCTTGGCGAAGTCAGCGATGAACATGGAGAACGATTCCATCAAGATATCGCCGTAATGGAGTCACGTTATCAAGGACGGTGGAGTGTGACCATGCTTGCCGATTATTGTTGGATATTTCATCGCCATGTACCACATGCCATTCACCGACGAAAGTCGACTGCAAAGAAATTCAAGCCTACATAACTGTTATACTTCTTGTACGAATGATGTTATAATACTGTATGCGTTGTTAAAAAACTTCAATTGCGTATTTCTCGAGATCCCGACCCGATAGAGAAAAACGGTTTGCAGATTTAAAAACAGCGCATTAAAATTGACCAGAAAAACATAGAAATGTTAGAGAAAGAAAAAAAAATTTTTTTTTTGTTAGCCAGTGTTATTGAAGAATGAGAAAACTGAAATTATATGAAAAATATTTTGGTTTATTACCTGTGTCTTTCCATATCACTACTTGTGCTCAAGAAAGATCAGTTAGCTGCCTTTACCAGATGAGCCCACCACACATTGATGATAAAATGTTCATTAAGTGAGCAACAGGGATGGTGATGCCATACCAAAAAAGCTTAAAAGCCATTTAATTTGTAAACTGAAAAAAAAAAAAAGTTCAATCTGCCTGCTTTGATTTTATTTCAGCATTCATACCCAATTCAGTCTCAAGTTATTTAGGGTTTGTAGTGTTTTCATGTTCAAGGTAGAGCAGTTGAATGGTTTTTGTGTCTTCTCTTCCTTCTTTAGACTTTCTTAATTTCTGTTTAGCATGGCTGTGTATATTGTATTTTCTTTTTGCAAACAGTGCTTGGTTTCTTATTTGAGATAATTCTTTAAACAATGACCTACTAAATCTCTAGCCTGTGTGTTGAACGACTCCCATAGCAAAGTTCAGAAGTTTAACAGTTAAATGAACCAGTTGAATTAATCAGTGAGGATTACAGGTCATATTTTAAGGCACAATAAAATTAGGTTGCCCACGAATATGCTCATTTACATTTTGTCTTTTTTCCCATTTTTGAAAATTTAAGTTAGATGAGGACAATTTTCTACCTGGTTAAGTTATTACCCAATTAAAAATAATAAATTTTAACAGACTCCAAATGGTTCAGTTTGACCTACCAATGTTTCAGAAAAACATTTTTCATTGCAGAATATATATATATATGCATCTGGTACACATTAAAAAAAAGGAGTCTTGGTGAGGCGCATCCTGATCAACCTAGACACTAGGTCTTTCGGTTATATTAAGGCACATGTCCAAATATAAAAGACCTAATGGTTTGGTGAATACTTTAGGTACACATGGATTACATTTGTAATGATCTTTATTGTTATTGTTATAAAACTAGTTATTCATTATACCGTCTCGCCCAGCGCAGCAACTGTAACCGGATCCAACGTAAGTAAAACCTATAAAAAACATAGCCAAGGAGTATAAAAAAACGAAGAACTATATATATATATACAGTTAGTGCACTGGCTTCCTAGCGCAGTGGTCTATCGTTCGATCCCCAGATGAGGCGGGAATTTTTTAGGCCACAAACGGCTCCTGGGTCGACCCAGCCCCAAATGGGTACCAGAGCAACTCTGGGAAGGTTAAGGCGGCCGGCGTGATGCCGACCACATCACCCCTAGTGTGCCGACGGTCAAGATAATATGGGCCTAACACCATATTCCCAATATGCCTCAATGGGCGTGTAACGGGTTCCTTTACCTTTTTACACATAAATGTGAAGTGGGATAAATTGGATTGTCATACGTGAAAACGGCATATTTTTTTTTTAACCATAAATGGCGCCCAGAGCACGTGTCTCACTCTAGTTACGCCACTGGTGGTATTTGGTGGGCGGTTCCGAGCACACCACCCCCAAACGATATTCCCAAATATTCCTAAATACGCAAGAGGCGAAATATATTATTAATTTAGCTTGCAGTATAGTATCGGTCGGTTGGATCGGAGGGTTGATCAGTGAGTTAACAATTCACTATCGTAAAACAAGCTATTGTTACCGAAACAGAACCAGGCTCGACAGTAAACATGACTCACTCTAATATCTTGGGGGCTAAGGAGATTTCTAAAATTGGATACTGGAATGTAAGAACTATGTATCAAGACGGAAAATTGGAAGAAGTAATTAAAGAAATGGATAATTATAAGTTGGACTTATTGGGTGTCAGCGAGTGTAGATGGACGGGGAAGGGCATAAAATATATTTCAGATTATTTAGGCAGTAAAATGACTCAGGATGGTGACACAACAAGAGAAATCCATACTAGAATTGCTTTGGCAGCTAGCGCCTTCAATAGATTATCTAACATTTGGAAATTACGATCATTGAATATACATACCAAGCTTCGTCTGTTTAATTCAAATGTTATCTCAGTGTTAACATACGGCTGTGAGAGTTGGAAAATAACAAAATCATTGGAGAACAAGCTGAATACATTCGAGAACAAATGTTTTAGAAAACTCATGAACATCAGTTGGAAAGAATTCAAGACTAATCGACAAATAAGAGAAGACTAGGCAGAAATATGTCTCCGACTATATAAGGAAAAGACGATGGTCATATATCGGTCATGTCCTACGAATGCAAAACAACAGAATACCACTACAGGCGCTCACTTGGGTTCCTGAGGGTAAGCGGAAAAAAGGAAGACCAAAAGAAACACTCAGAAGAACAATAATAAGAGAAGGAAGAACGTTGGGCCTAAATAATGTGCAAGAGCTAAGAGGAGTGGCGTCACAACGAACAACCTGGAGAGCACTGGTTTCTGCCTTATGCGCCGTGTTTGGCGCTTAAAGAATTTATTATTATTATTATAGTAAAGATTGCGTGAGCATGGGTTAAAAGAAAAGGGGAGGGGGGGGGGGGGGGATTGAAGAAGGGTCACTATAAGAGACATGTTATTAACTGATGACGCTGCAGTTGTCACTCAAAGCCAACTGTAGTTTCGGAGCTTGATGAATCGCTTCAATATGCAAGGACTTTGGCCTCACAATAAGTCTAAAGAAAACAAATGTGCTGAGTCGGGATGTGGGTGCTGCACCAATTATCACTACTGATAACTAAGAATTAGCAGTGGTGCACCACTCCATATACCTGTGGTCTACCCTCAATGACAAACTCTCTCTGGACACAGAAATTGACAGCCGCATTGGCAAAGCTGCAGCTACCTTTGCCCGCCTCACAACGCGTGTTTGTGTAACTCCAAACTCACAATGAAGACCAAAGCTGCGTCACCAACACACTTCTATACGGCAGCGAGACAAGGGCAACCTAAGCTAAGCAAGAAAGAAAGCTCAATACCTTCCATCTACGTTGTCTACGCCACATTCTTAGTATTTCGTAGAAGGACAACGTTATAAAAGTCGAGGTGTTGTTTCGTGCTGGCCTTCAAAATATATACAGACAGCGCTAACTACGCTGGCTTAGCCATGCCCGCCGCAAGGAAGATGGTCACATCCTGAAAGATATCTTCTACGGACAACTGGCAGACGGCAAAAGAACAGTTGGGCGACCGCAGCTGAGGTTCAAAGATGTATGCAAGAGAGACATGAGGTCACGTGACATAAATCCAGCAACCTGAGAGTATGAAACTGCCGATCGCACCGAGTTCCGATGCTCTCTATGGCGCCACCTCAGATCAGGCGAAAAGAAGCTCTCGCTGCAAGAGAGAAGACAACGTCGAAAGGAACACCAATAAAATAAGCAGCTGAGGGCTGTCATCCCAGGGCGCAAAAGGTCTGCATTCAGTGTTACCACTCTTTGGTTTTTTTTCCCCAAGATCTTGCCTTTTCAGTTCAATTCTTGGGATCTTGGCATTTTTTCTGAGGACCTTGGCTTTTTCTGACATTTTGAGCGTGTCAGTCAGTCAATTTTTATGTTTAAATTTTAATGAAGAAAAAATCCCGTTCAACCTCTGATGGTTTATAATTAGGATATCCAACTAAGATGAATAACTGCCGATACGGGATGTATCAAACTAGCTAACTATTTGTACCAAATTTATGCCTACTGCACAGTACATTAAATACGTGCGGTTGTCGGACTAACAGCCACTGCCATTGACTGTGTTTATAACTTACGGACCCGTAAATATTTTAGAAATGTTTAAAATCGTAATTGTACTATTCGTGTCCTTTTTAATCTCAGTCGTGCTCAATGGAAGGAAATAGGAGATGCTGGTTCTACATCCCCATATAGACCTTGTAAAAAATGTAAGACAAAGGCTTGGTACAATCAACCATTGAATAATGATTGACTACATAGTACCGATCTAAAGGATTGGATAGAATCAGATCCTAAGGACAGGTACAACGTACACTGCAAAGTGTGTGACATCACTCTTAGAAATGCAAAAAATCAGCATTGATGGCACACGTCAAAAAAGAAGCACATCAACGATTTTGATATGAAGGTGAAAATGAACATAACTTCGTTTTTTGTACCTCCTAAAGAATCACCTTTTAAAGACAAAGTAGTCAATGCTGAGTTGCTTTTAACAGCGGAACATCACATTCCTTTTCTACATGCTGACCATTTTGTGGACTGTTTAAAGAAAATGGAAAATGTTTCTAGATAGTCTTCTTCTTCTTTGATCCTTAGCCGCCGACCGTCAAAGCAGTCAGTGGCCATCACGCATAGTGGCGTCTTGTAGAGCAACAACAAATTGATTCCACTTTGCTCGGTCGGTGGCCATCCTTCGTACAGTGCCCCAACTCTGGTTCATTCTTTGCATCTCAGCCTCCACAGTCCCCCGCCAGGTTGTTTTTGTTCGGCCTCTCTTTCGTTTTCCTTCAGGGGTCCAAAGCATAGCTGTTCTTGTGATGGCATCGGGGTCTCTTCTGAGGACATAGCCAACCCAGTTCCAGCGTCTGCCAGCTATGATGGTGTGCATGTCCTCTTGCTTGCTACGAGTAAGCAGATCTTGGTTAGTGATGGTATTCGGCCAAAAGATTCGGTGCTATTGCTAAATCTATGACAATGAAACTAAGGCGTCGTATATCATGCAAGATGGAATAGCTAGAGAAGAGAGAAATGATATCAAAAAGATCAGTCAGTACAACACATTTTCGCTCATCATCGCTCTGACAGCCTGCGGCTATGGATCAAAGAAGAAGTATAAATGTATATGTGTGTATATATATAAAAGCTTGGCTTTTTTTTACTCTCATCTTGGCTTTAAAAAAAATTCAGAGTGGTAACATTGTCTGCATTAAAGCATCACATGTGCTCTTGCATTGGTGATTTCCTGGCAGTTTAATTTATGTGACGATTTAGCTAGTATTTGTATTACATTTGATATACAAATGATTTGTATTACATTTCTTATTGTCTGTTTCGTTTAAGTTCTCTCTAACTCTGTGACCTTTGTTTGTTGCTGCTTCTGGCAGACAAGTGATTTTCCATCACACCCCCCCCCCCCCTCCCCCAATCCCTTAAAAAAAAATCACTGTCACGGAACCGCAAAATTTACATTCATAAATTAAACTTTATGTCTTAATTAATTAAAGACATGAATAATTTGATGAAGTGTGGAACAAAAGAAATCAAAGGCTGGCGAAGATTTTTAATTGATTCGTCATTTGGTGTTAGAAAGTGTGATCCGATTTGATTTTACATGTACACTTAGCGATGATTCGTCTTAACTTTACATAACCATGGCGAAGTCAAAGTGGGAAGATGCCAACATGCCCTGTAAATCAAAGTCTGATTCTCAACAGTGTCAGGATTTCACACACTGTGAACGAGTTTGTATATTAAAGTACAACGCGGTTACATCGTTACGTTACTCTACTTATGTTTGGAGCCAAGGCATAAGCTTTCAAGTTGTAATTCTTGTGACACTTGTGATAGCCGTTTTGTCGGGTTTGTTGTCGATCAGTATCTTCATGCACTACTCTCGCTATTACCTTCATTTTATTTATACAAATATGGGACTACAGCACGAGGAAAGTGTCAGCATGTTCGGAAACCAAAACAAACTAAGTTTATATTCCGACAGACCGTATCATGTGGATGGCGTATTGCAAGATATAAGCAAATCTACAGTAGGTGATTCAACTCTGATATCAAATAATTGTGGACCTCCATCTTTAAAACCAGACTCGTTTTATGACACATCTGTCAGTGTACGGTATAAACAAAGATTCACAGTCAGTAAAGGTATGTACATAAATGGGTTAAAATGAAGAACAGTGTGCTGTCTGTTCAATACAGCCTTAAAACTGAATTCACAGAGTTAAAAGGGGTAAGGGTTAGGAATCCTAAACCCTAACCTTAATTCTAATCCTAACGATGTAAAAAAAAAAGGATCCCGTTACACGCCCATTGAGGCATATTGGGAAAATGGTGTTAGGCCCATATTTTCTTGACCGCCGGCACACTAGGGGTGATGTGGTCAGCATCACGCCAGCTGCCTTAACCTCCCCAGAGTTGCTCTGGTACCCAATTGGGGCTGGGTTGACCCTAACGATGTGGGTGACTTATATTTGGATGGCACTGAAGAAGACATTGCACTGTTCTTCATTTCAACCACGTAAATGAGTTGAAGTAGGCTAGTTTCTTTTTCCTTAAGATTAGTAATTTAGTACAACACCATGTCTATTTAGAGACATGAACTAATAGCCCAGATGGCTTTTGTATATGTATTAGCATTTGACATTTGCTGAAGGAGACTGAGCACCAAAGGGTGTGCCCGGAGTACAATGACGCCAATTCTGAATAACAATACATAGACTTGAGTGGGAATAGGCCCACAGTCTGTTATTCAAATGGAAATACACAGCACATCAAGAAAGACTTGTCGAATAAAGGTATTCTGTAGCAGACACTGCCATAGGAGAGTGAAATGTTAGAGACTTCATCTATGCTAGGTCTCATCTTTATGAGTTGGGGGTGACCATTTCCCTTCCCTGCTGCCTTTGCCTTCCATAACTCAAGAGCAGAGTCACCCATTTTTACAGCAATGTTGACTGTAGCATGACATGACCTGCTTTCAGACCTGGTTCCTTTGCCTCAAGAGCAAGTACTCTAACCCCCCTGTAGGCCTATATGATATATACAATAATATATCTTATTGTCTTCTTCAGTATCAGCAATCACAATAGAACAGTTTTTAGGTAGCCTGAGGCCTCTTGATTAACAAGATGTGGGTTTGAATTGCAGTGTGTGTACGTTAAGAGCTTTTTTCAGTGCTCTTTCACTTTTAAACACATAGATGGAAACTATATTTTGTACCTGCACAAATTACAAAGACCTCTGACATATTCAGCAGTTTACTGATGCCTATGAGAAGTAAACTACTGTATATAATCGAGTATAAGTTGAGAAATGTATTCCTATTTTTAACCTTAAAAAATGTACCCTGACTTTTAGTCGTAAAAAAAAACAAAAAAAAACTGATTCAGTGTTCCCCCGCCTTTACCGCCACATACTGGTATCCTTCAGATATGAACTTGCTGCTTCTTGAAATGTTTTTATCAAAATATTTTAAGTAATACATATTTCAATTCCCACAAAGTCACAAATTTTAACTGGTGTATGCTTTGTTGACCAGCCTCCTTCATTTGATCTATCATCAATACCATTACTTCTTTCACTAGATTCAATTTCGTCAGAGTCCAGATTGAGCCCTTATTCAATATCCAAATCTGATTCGGCTGCGCCGTTAGCGTCCTGATCAAATAATCAGATCCCAAAAAACAAATATTTGACCGCCAAGGCTTTTAAAAAATCATGAAAAATTAATTCTATAAACAAAAATTCAGAAAACAGATGCTTCACATGTACCAAAATCTATTTATAACTCAGGTCTAGCTTTACATTCAGATGAACCTATACTCGTATATATGGTATGTTTTATTGTGGAGTATTTTTTGGGTAGGATATCTTATTTACAGGTAGGCCTTACATTAAATGCAGGTAGGCCTAGCTCACACTCTGACTCTGGAGCCACACTCACATTGTTTCTGCATGTTGAGGCTTGTGCTGAGCGTTGATTCAGTTTGTCAGTAATACAACTCCAAAAATCACTCAATTAATCCCGTTTGTTTAAACAAATCAGAGTTGTGGAACAAATACTCTTGCAAATTTGAAGCTATACGTTTCCAGGTTTAATGTCAGTGTCAAGAATATAGAGATTCTTGGTATATTTTATAGTGTCATGCTTAACCACAATACTCCAGTGGAAAACATTTTCTTTATGATGTCTTCTGTTTGGACTGATGTCAGAAACAGTTTACAGATAGAATAATTACATTCTTTGCTGCCAGTGAAAAATTGTAGCATGCTCAGATTTAAAAAAATGCCTTTTCTAAGGACACTTTATTTCTGTCATAAATTCACTCTTCAAAAGTACTGCAAGAAATACTATTTCATCATTATTTCCTTTTTTGCTCCATATAGAGCAAGGAACCACCATTGCATATGCCCTTGGAGGCTGGATTCTGTAACAGTTTGTTTTTCATGATAAGGTTGCTGGCCTCATGTGCAACCTCATATTAGTTGTCTTTTACAGTTTACCTGAGGGAGCAGGGGTTCTATTCCTTCAACTCCCCAGAGACCATAAGAACTACACTGGACAAATTACTGTTTCATATCATTATTGCGCTTCAACCCCTATATTGAGCATAGGCCTCCAACAAACTTTTGCCAAATCTTCCTGTCTCATGCCATCAGTTCAAAGTCTTTCCATAGCTTCGCCATCCCCTTGATATCTGTATTGTTGTCTTCTCCAAGTACTGTTATTCTCTCTCTATCCCTATCGATAAAATTACTATTTGCAGATGACAATAGTCCAAAGTGCACAGACACCAAAAGACTCAAAATATCATCAGTTGCACTCAATATATCATGTAAGACAGTCATAAGGAGTTTAAAGAAGATGTTGAAAAAACTTGAACAGATTTATTAAGACAGGAAGGCTTTGAGAGCATTGATTAGAAGCCTATGCTCCCACAGGTTGATGAGCAGCAAAGAATAAAGCACCAAGTAGTCAGCTGTCATTAGTAAACCAGCAGCACTGACTTTGTTGAAATAAGTTAATGTCTGTTGATATGGAAGGGAAACATTAAATGGATACCTTCACAGACTGGTGCAACTGTTTTGTTTCACTGTACTTATTTACACAGAGTAAAACCAGCAAAATGTTTTTTCTATGCTTTCATATGTATTTAATATAAAATGTTATAGCTTTAAATTTAATTTTAAATAAGTAATACTTCATTGCTTCCTCTTTCTTTATTATTGCCTTTTTACATTTCTGCCCTGAAATAATACAATTCTCAAAGTATTTTTAAATTAAAATATTCTAAACTGCAACAGAACAAGGTTAATATTAAAACACTACACTCACAAATTGATAGGTGTTTGTGTAAGCTGTTTGACTTGATAGATGTTGATGTAAGCTGTTCTACTTGATAGTTGTTGATGTAAGCTGTTTTACTTGATAGTTGTTGATGTAACCTGTTTTACTTGATAGTTGTTGATGTAAGCTGTTTGACTTCATAGTTGTTGATGTAAGCTGTTTGACTTGACAGTTGTGTTGGTACTTGGTTGACTTGATAGTTGTTGCTGTAAGCTGTTTGACTTGATAGTGGTACTTGGTTGACTTGATAGTTGTTGCTGTATGCTGTTTGACTTGATAGTGGTACTTGGTTGACTTGATAGTTATTGATGTAAGCTGTTTGACTTGATAGTTGTTGATGTAAGCTGTTTGACTTGATAGTTATTGATGTAAGTTGTTTGATTGCATCCTTTGCTCATCTCACTATCATCATCAGATGTGACACGAGAAGCAGTAGCTGCTATGAATATAGCTCTTGACCTGCAAAATCAGGGCAAGACTGAAAAAGCTATGAAAGTTTTCCAGCATGCTGTTGCTCTTGATCCATCCCATGCGGACATTCTCACAGCATTTGGTGAATTCCTGGAGTGGCACGTCAAGGATATAGTCAAAGCTGATCATATGTACCACATAGCACTTGAGCATAGTCCTGAACATAGTCGAGCTCTGGAGAACCGACAGAGAACAGGTGGGTTTATCAATGAGAACAGAGCACAGGTTTGTGTTGAAAGTGGGTCAACGCAAGTCTTTTCTCTTGAAATGGAAATGACATACATTCATATCCTTTGCGCTCCCCACGGAGCACAATCTGCATCAATTACATGTCAAAACTTCCTATCTTTGTGCTATTCTTTCAAGGTTTTTCCATGTCTTCTTCATCCCTGTCATGTCTATATCTAATTTCCCATTCCCGTGTGTTTTTTTTTTTTTGGTGTGGGTTTCCCTCGGTATCCTTTACCCTGGGGATTCTAGAAAAAGAGCTGTCTTGTGATGCTATCAGCTGGTTTTGTCTCAGCCGATGTCAGCCTACTGTCTAATGTCTACATCTTTTCTTCACATCTTGTTAAATGTCATAGGTGGAAAACAGTTGTTTCTTCCCAACTTTTGGTGAAGGTACGGTTAAAAGGGAAGAGATTGGGAAGGAAAAGATTGTAAAACATAGACTGTATATGACATAATGGCACAAACAATTTCTTTTAAACACCTTTGCAGTGGGGACAAACATTTCTTAATATTGAAAAAAAATTTGTTCCAAATTTATGCTTAAATGAAAATAGCACATTTCAAATAGTGAGAACTGTTAAATTCAGCACAATATAGATATTCCATAACAGGTCTCTTCTTTCACAAGCATTTTGAATGTGTTTAAAGTCATATTTGACACATATGACCTATACCGTCTAATAGGAGAGAACTTGAAGTTTCATAACATAAAAGTATCTCAAAACCGTTATTTTTTTTAACTGAAAATTTCTGCACTGGTCTAACTGTTATGTGCCAGCATGTTACTGGTTCTATTGTGTCACATACAAGGGGATTGACATAAGTCTTGGACCTGACCATGAAGGAGTCACAGGAGGAAGATGAAACGTGGCACATTTAAAGTTCATCATATTTGCACTGAATGTGTAAAGTACGCGTTTGTTTCTTCAATGGGTTTTCCCGCTACGGTGCACGGCGCAATGTACCCTATTGACCGGATCTGCTGCTCCAAAGATTTGACAAAACAATGGAAAAGAAGGAGGCTAAAGCTGTGATAAAATTTCTGATGTTTCAGGAAAAAACACCTACAGAAATACACAGGGAGATGGAACCAGTGTTTCGTGATTCTTGTCTTTCATATACTTCGGTTAAAAAAACTGGTGTCAACAGTTTAAGTGCGGCTGCTCAAATGTTGCTGATCTGCCAAGATCTGCTAGACCAGCCTCAGAGTGCAACGATGAAAATGCAACAAGAGTGAAGAAAATCATTGACCAGGATCGAAAAATGACAGTTGTGGAGATAGCTAGTAGAGTAAAACTAAATGAAAGAACAGTTTATAGAATTTTACACAACAGACTGAACATGAGAAAAGTGTGTGCACGCTGGGTTCCGCGACTGTTGACACGTGAACAGAAGCAAACGAGGGTAAATTGCTGTCAACAGTTGCTCAAAGAGTGTCAGTCAAAAAAAATTTTGGAGACCATGGTGACAGTAGATGAGACTTGGGTATACCATTATGACCCCCGAATCCAAAATTGCCAGCACGCAATGGAAAACCCCGGGCTCCCCAACACCTGTCAAGCCGAGGGCGCAGAAATCTGCAGGAAAAGTGATGCTGACTGTTTTTTGGGATGGCAAAGGTGTCCTGTTGAAAGATTATCTGCCTCGTGGCAACACAGTTAATGGACAGTACTATGCAGATCTTCTCACCAAACTATGAAAGGTTGTGGCCAGGAAACGAGGGATAACACGCACTCAAAATCTTCCTTTGCTTCAAGACAACGCGCCCTCTCATAAAGCACGGCTTGTGCAGCTAGCAGCCAACGATTTGAATATTGAAATTCTTCCACACCCACCATATTCTCCAGATTTGGCTCCATCAGACGTTTTTCTATTCCCAAATCTTAAAAAACAGCTAAAAGGAAATCATTTTGACAGCGATGAAGAGGTTATACTGGCATGTGATGACTGGTTTAGTTTGAAAAATAGGGTGTTCTACTCCCAAGGTCTTTTCAAGGTCAAACAGAGATGGCAGAAGTGTGTCAATTCAGACGGTGGCTATATTGAAAAGGAATAAACACTATACAAAATTTCAGCTCTCTGTGACATGTCCTTCATGGTCAGGCCCAAGACTTATGTCAATCCCCTTGTATAACACAGGTTGAATGAATGATAAAACTAGTATTCATTCATTACACTTGAGTTCCCCAATGAGAATAGGCCTTCATAAAACACATGCCAAGTCCCTCCTGTCCCGTGCCAAGTCCTCCTGTCCCATGCCAAGTCCTCCTGTCCTGTGCCAAGTCCTCCTGTCCCGTGACAAGTCCCTCCTGTCCCATGCCAAGTCCTCCTGTCCCGTGCCAAGTCCTCCTGTCCCGTGCCAAGTCCTCCTGTCTCGTGCCAAGTCCTCCTGTCCCATGCCAAGTCCCTCCTGTCCCGTGCCAAGTCCTCCTGTCCCGTGCCAAGTCCCTCCTGTCCCGTGCCAAGTCCTGTCCCATGCCATCATCTCAAGTTCTTTCCATATCTTCATCATTGTCATTTCTGTCTCCAGTTCTCTTCTCCATGTGTTTTTAAGTCTACTTCTTCTCTTACCCTGGGGATTCCTGACCAAGCACTGCCTGGTGATGCTACCAGCAGGTTTCTTCAGTGATAACACAAGCAGAGCAGAAGTAAGGTAGCTTACAAGAAGCTGGTTAACAAAAGATGTCATTTGGTAAACCCAAAATGTCATCATTTGGTAAACCCAAAATGTCATCATTTGGTAAACCCAAAATGTCATCATTTGGTAAACCCAAAATGTCGTCATTTGGTAAACCCAAAATGTTGTCATTTGGTAAACCCAAAATGTCATCATTTGGTAAACCCAAAATGTCATCATTTGGTAAACCCAAAATGTCATCATTTGGTAAACCCAAAATGTCGTCATTTGGTAAACCCAAAATGTCATCATTTGGTAAACCCAAAATGTCATCATTTGGTAAACCCAAAATGTCATTTGGTAAACCCAAAATGTCATCATTTGGTAAACCCAAAATGTCATCATTTGGTAAACCCAAAATGTCATCATTTGGTAAACCCAAAATGTCATCATTTGGTAAACCCAATATGTCATCATTTGGTAAACCCAATATGTCATCATTTGGTAAACCCAATATGTCGTCATTTGGTAAACCCAAAATGTCATCATTTGGTAAACCCAAAATGTCGTCATTTGGTAAACCCAATATGTCATCATTTGGTAAACCCAAAATGTCGTCATTTGGTAAACCCAAAATGTCGTCATTTGGTAAACCCAAAATGTTATCATTTGGTAAACCCAAAATGTCGTCATTTGGTAAACCCAAAATGTCGTCATTTGGTAAACCCAATATGTTATCATTTGGTAAACCCAAAATGTCATCATTTGGTAAACCCAAAATGTCGTCATTTGGTAAACCCAAAATGTTATCATTTGGTAAACTCAAAATGACATAATTTGGTAAACCCAAAATGTCATCATTTGGTAAACCCCACATCAAAGATGTACATAGTTGTTGGGGTTCTCTGATGAGACTAACATAGAATATAACTACTGCTCCCTCAGGCATGTCATACGAGGTGACTAGTATGAGGCTGCCAACCTCATCATGTCAAACAAATTGCTACAGAAACCACCATTAGCAGGAGCATGTGAATGCTAGGTACAGGCTTCCTGTAAGGGGACCCAGTTACAGTGGTGGCTCCATAAAGGGAGTAGACAAGGAAAATGATGACGAGAGGATTCATGTGATAAATGTGTGAACTTGAAATAGTGTGAACTTGAAATAGTGTGAACATTTACATTTGTTCAAGTAACAAAGGTTTCACTTGTTCTTGACTTCTACCAGCAGCAAGCCAGTTTTCAAAGAACTAACTATTGTAGTTTGACGGTGGTTAAAAAAAAAGCATAGGCAATTATTTTTTTCGTCTTTAGTCCTAATAAGATGTATTACTTTTTTTTTTCTTCATCTTGAGTCCTAGGAAGACGTATTACCTTTGTTTCCCCAACCCACAGTTTACCGCACCATCTTACTGCAGTCCTCCTCATTCAAGTTTTACAAGTTAACAAACCAAATGCATTCTGGCATGTAAATAATGTTAGATGCCAATTGTCTTTCATTACTTCACCTTTCAGCCTCTTCTGGAGTATACGCCTTTATGAAGTTCATGCCCAGTCCTCCATTCCTGAACCATCTGTTCTATCTCTTTCTATATCTTCTTTTTCTCGTATCTGTCACCTGTTATCTTAATAAGTTTTGGGATTCCCTCTGTTTATGTTACCTTAAGGATTCCAGAATGAGTACTACCTTGTAATGCTGTTAGGTTGTTTCTTCATTTGGAGTCCTATCGTTGTTTCTTCATTGGGAGTCCTATCGTTGTTTCTTCATTGGGAGTCCTATCATTGTTTCTTCATTGAGAGTCCTATCATTGTTTCTTCATTGGGAGTCCTATCATTGTTTCTTCATTGAGAGTCCTATCATTGTTTCTTCATTGGGAGTCCTATCATTGTTTCTTCATTGGGAGTCCTATCATTGTTTCTTCATTGGGAGTCCTATCATTGTTTCTTCATTGGGAGTCCTATCGTTGTTTCTTCATTGGGAGTCCTATCGTTGTTTCTTCATTGGGAGTCCTATCATTGTTTCTTCATTGGGAGTCCTATCATTGTTTCTTCATTGGGAGTCCTATCATTGTTTCTTCATTGGGAGTCCTATCGTTGTTTCTTCATTGGGAGTCCTATCGTTGTTTCTTCATTGGGAGTCCTATCGTTGTTTCTTCATTGGGAGTCCTAGTGAAAATTTCATGTCCTCAGCTGCTGTTCCACTGATGTTTATCTGGTTCTTTCTGTGACATCGATGGTCTTTGATTTCTACTTTTACTTAATTGTCATATCTGAATTTGAATAGGGAGGTCAAAGGATTTGGCAGTAGTGACACAAATCCATTCCTCTGTATATTTTATCATTCAGTCATTGTTAATCGTGTTAGATGTCATCGTTAATCATATTAGATGCCATCGTTAATCATATTAGATGTCATCTTTAATCATATTTGATGTCATCGTTAATTGTGTTAGATGAAGAAGCTTTCAGCCTTCAGACTTGTCATGCCTGATTAAAGCTCATAACTTTGCATAATTTTGGGCCAAATTTATTTTAAGTTTGAACAGGAGGAGAAATCTTTCAGCAGTCAGGTTCATTCATTCATAACCCTCCACTCCCAAAGGAGCATAGGCCTTCAACAAACACATGCCAAGTCCTCCTGTCACGTGCCATCATCTCAAGTCCTTTCCACGTTCTCCTCATCATTTTCACCTGTTTCCAGCTCTCTTCTCCATGTGCTTCTTGGTCTACCTCTGCCTCTCCTGACCTGGGGGCTCCAGAACAAGGACTGCCTTGTAATGCTATCAACAGGTTTCCTCAGTGTATGTCCTATCCATCGCCATCGTCGTCTTCTCATTTCTTGTTCCACTGGCACTTGTCTAGTTCTTGTCATCAGTTCCACGTTGGTAACCTTGTTATACCATTTTAATCCCTCTATTCTACGCAAGCACCAATTTATGAAAGTCTAGCTTTTTGGTTGTTGTCTTTGTTGTTCTCCATGTCTCAGAGCCATACAATAGGACTAACTTCACATTTGAGTTGAAGATTCTTATTTTCGTGTTGGATCCGATTTCTCTTGATCTCCATATATTTCCCAATGCAATGAAAGCTCCTCTTGCTTTTTTGTATTCTTAGTTTGATATCATTGTCTGTCCCTCCAACTTTGTCTATATTGCTGCCAAGATATGTGTACGATTCTACATCTTGTATTGGTGTTTCTTCAAGTTCAACACTGTTATCATTACCTGCATTTATTCTCATTATTTTTGTCTTTTCCCCGTGTATTTTCAGACCCAATTGCTGTGACCTCTCATCGAGTGTTTTCAATTTGTCCTGCATCTGATTACGGTTATGGGACAGAAGAGCCAAGTCATCAGCAAAATCCAGATCATCCAACTGCTTAGTCAGAGTCCACTGGATTCCATTTCTGTTGTGTGTTGTCGATGATCTCATTACCCAGTCTATTCATTCATTCATAACCCTCCACTCCCAAAGGAGCATAGGCCTTCAACAAACACATGCCAAGTCCTCCTGTCACGTGCCATCATCTCAAGTTCTTTCCATGTTCTCCTCATCATTTTCACCTCTGTTTCCAACTCTCTTCTCCATGTACTTCTTGGTCTTCCTCTGCCTCTCTTGCCCTGGGGGTTCCAGAACAAGGACTGCCTTGTAATGCTATCAACAGGTTTCCTCAGTGTGTGTCCTATCCATCGCCATCGTCTTCTTCTCATTTCTTGTTCCACTGGCACTTGTCTAGTTCTTGTCATCAGTTCCACGTTGGTAACCTTGTCATACCATTTTAATCCCTCTATTCTACGCAAGCACCCATTTATGAAAGTCTGTAGCTTTTTGGTTGTTGTCTTTGTTGTTCTCCATGTCTCTGAGCCATACAATAGGACTGACTTCACATTTGAGTTGAAGATTCTTATTTTCGTGTTGGATCCGATTTCTCTTGATCTCCATATATTTCCCAATGCAATGAAAGCTCCTCTTGCCTTTTGTATTCTTATTTTGATATCGCTGTCTGTCCCTCCAACTTTGTCTATATTACTGCCAAGATATGTGTATGATTCTACATCTTGTATTGGTGTTTCTTTCCGCAACCAGACGATCCGTCAAGGCCTAAAATCCCATCCGCTGCAGACCCAAATAGAACAGTCCCAACTAAGATGGTTTGGCCATGTCTGCAGAATGGGAGAAGATCGGCTACCACGACAAGCATGGGAAACAAAGAGCCAGGGATCCAGACCTTCAGGACGACCCAGAGTCCGCTGGGAGGACAACATTAGACAATCTTTGAAGGACCGAGGACTAGAATGGAACCAGGCCAGGAAGAAGACAGCTGATAGAATAGTCTGGCGCTCTCTCTTCCAAACCTCTACACCTCACGGTAGAAGGGGAACGACTAAGTAAGTAAGTAAGTATTGGTGTTTCTTCAAGTTCAACCCTGTTATCATTACCTGCATTTATTCGCATTATTTTTGTCTTTTCCCTGTGTATTTTCAGACCCAATTGCTGTGACCTCTCATCGAGTGTTTTCAATTTGTCCTGCATCTGATTACGGCTATGGGACAGAAGAGCCAAGTCATCAGCAAAATCCAGATCATCCAACTGCTTAGTCAGAGTCCACTGGATTCCATTTCTATTGCTAGTAAGAAAAGAAATGGAGACAAGAGGCATCCCTGTCGCACTCCTGTTCTTATCCCAAACGGTTCTGTAAGCTGTCCTTCGTGAAGAACTCTGCATGTCATGTCTTCATATGTTTTCTTTATTAAATTAATGATCTTCAGGGGAACTCCATAATGCCTCATCAATTTCCAAAGTGATTCTCTGTCTACACTGTCAAATGCCTTTTCGTAGTCCACAAATCAACTATTATTCTCAAAGTGGCCATCTGGTCTGTACAGGATCTGTTTTGTCAAAAACCTGCTTGTTCATTTCTCAGTTTCTTGTCTATGGACTCTTTTAATCTCTCAAGGATAATCCTGTTTAATACTTTTCCTGGCACTGATAGTAACATTATTCCTCTATAATTTGTGCACTCTTGTAAATCTCCCTTCTTAGGCAACTTAACCAGATATCCTTCCTTCCATTCTGCTGGTATCTCTTCCTTTTCCCAGACTTTACCAAGTAATTTATGTAACATCTCTGTAGCAGTGTCGATATCTGCTTTGACAGCCTCTGCTGGAATGCCATCAGGTCCAGACGCTCGTCCATCTCTTAGAAGCTTTATGGCTTTCTTTATTTCTTCCTTCGTTGGTCTTTCACTGTTAATTTGTAGCTCTTCTTCTGCTGGCTGGATGTCCAGGGGTTTTTGTGGAGCTGGTCTATTGAGAAGGTCCTCAAAATATTCCGTCCACCTCTTCATTTGCTCTTGTATATTGCTGAGCAGTTTTCCATTCTTGTCTTTTATGAGACAACTTGTTTGCTTGTATTTCCCTGTTAGCTTCTTTGTGCTGTTATACAGTTCTCTCATATTTCCTTTGGCTGCAGCATCTTCTGCCTCTCTTGCCAACTCCTCAATATACTTCCTCTTGTCTCTTTTGATACTTCTTTTTACTTCTTTGTTTGCTTCTGTGTACACTTCTTGAGCCTTGGCTTTGGAACTTCTGGTTTTGCTTGTGTTTAAATCTGCTTTCTTGTTTTTTCTGTCTATCATCTTATTGATGGTTTCTGTTGTTATCCATGCTTTTTGTTGTCGTTCCCTTTTCCCCAGTATTTCTTCACATGTCTCATTCCATACAGTTTTGATTTGCTGCCAATAGTCTTCTGTATTCTCTACATCTTCCAGCTGTTGGAGCACTTGGAATTTGTTGGATATTGTGACCGCAAATTTGTCTTGATTTCTTAGATGTCTTACATTAAATTGTTGTCTATAATTCTGCATTGTTGCATATCTCTTGAGTTTCATTTTAACTTTGGCTATCAGAAGGTGGTGATCTGATGCCACATCTGCTCCTCTATATACCTTTACATCCTGCAATAATGATCTAAACTTCTTGTTTATGCATATATGATCAATCTGATTTTATGTTCTATGGTCTGGTGATATCCATCTTGCCTTGTGTATTCTCTTATGTGGAAACATGCTTCCTCCTATAGCTAGTTGATCTGAAGCACAGAAGTTTGAGAATAGTTCCCATTTTCATTCATTATTCCTAGCCCATGTTTTCCCGTGATTTCTTCAAAGCCAGTGTTGACTGTACCTATCTTTGCATTCATGTCACCCATCAAAATTGTGATATGTCTTCTTTTTACTTTTTCCATAATTTCCTGTAGTCTAGTATAAAATGCTTCTTTCACAGACTCTTCTTTGTCATTAGTTGGTGCATAACATTGGATGACATTTACATTTATTTTCTTTTTAGCTGTTTTAAAAGTAGCTGTTATTATTCTGGGTCCAACAGCTTCCCATTCAATGAGTGCTTTCTGTGCTTCTTAAGATATCATAAGAGCTACCCCTTCACTGTGGTGTGAACTTTCATCTTCATGTCCTGAGGACAGCACCAATTCACCTGTGATGAGTTTCTTCTTGTCTACCCCCTTCCACTTTGTTTCACACATTCCCAGAACCTCGATTTTGTATTCCCTCATTTCTGCTGCTACTTGTGCCACTTTCCCTTTTTCGTTTAATGTCCGAACATTCCAGGTGCCAAATCTGGAAGTTCTCTTAGAAGAAAGAAGGTTAGTCAGTAACACAGACTCCTTTCGGCTTTCTCTGTGTTGCATCATACGCCTCCCTGCGAGAGGACCTTCCTCTGTCTTGGATGGCTGTGTTTTATTTTCTTTAATTGACTTGTTCATGTTTGGTGAAGTTTTTTGTGGTTTAAATTTTTTACAGGATGGTGTAACCAGCCCCATGCCCAACCCTCCTTAGTCACTTTCTACGAAATGCATGGAAGGGAACAGTGTTACTATTCTTTGCTCCCCTTTCGGACCCCGGTAACACACTGTTAAGTAATGTTAATAATAGAGAACTATCTGTGGTATACTAAGTGCTACGTTGACAATAGAGAATTACCTACCTGAGAATTTTATTTTACAGGACCCATAGTAGAAGAAATTGACCAGGCTCGCTTCAACAGAGTTGATAAGAAACGAGCTCTTCTGCACAAAATACCACACAGCCATCCTGCTCTGCGGAGGGCCAAGAAAGAGGCCTATTTTGCACACATCTATCATACCAATGCCATTGAGGGAAATACTTTATCACTTGCACAGACACGTTCCATTGTGGAGACAAGATTAGCAATTGGTGGTAAGAGCTTGCAAGAACAGAACGAAGTTTTGGGCTTGGACTCTGCACTTAGCTACATTAACAGGTACACCTCATGTTATCTACATTAACTGGTTAACTAAATGTTGTGCATGAATCTATTTTAGCCAGGGTCATGGCGGCAGGAGTCTGAGTTATGGAGTTGTGTTTGTGGTAGGCAGACGTTCACATGCTGCAAACCTTACTCTGTATTGTTTTCTATGTCCTCATTCATTATTTCATACAGAGACTAGAAATGTAAACTTCATCAATTGTTTTCATGTCCTTTTTGATATTTATACGGGGACCAGAAGTGCAAATGTCATAAATTCTTTTCATTTCTTGATTCATTATTTCGTAGAGATTAAATTGTGTAAACTCTGTCTTTTATGTCCTCATTCAGTATTTCATAAAGAGACTAGAAGTGTAAGCTCTATAATTTTTTATATCCTTATTCAGTATTTCATACAGAGACTAGAAGTGTAAGCTCTATAATTTTTTATGTCTGTCACGAAATGGATTTCAGTTTAGAGAGTGCCTGAGTATATAGACAAGACCCTGGTATGAGAAAGTCTGAGAAGATAGATTTAGTTGAGAATGACAGTGAATGTGGAAAGATGAGGCTGATAGCTACAAGGGTGAGAACCGAGATTGACTCTTCCTCGCCACTTCTGACTTAGTTGATTGCTACAGAATCACCTCCTCTGACTACCATAAAGGAGATAAGGTTTAACTAAATTCCACAGACACAACTATACAGACAAGCATATACGTACAGTATAGTTAGATAGAAGCTGATCCAGTGTACATTTTATAGTTTATTAACCGATCAAAGAAAAATCAAATAACACATCAAAATAAATAACGCACCAACCTGAAAACAAGAACAATTAAAATGAGACACTATAAGCAATACTTTCACCCTCTCTTTCAACCTGCATGGGAAAACAAAAAGAATGGAGGATTACACAACATCTACGTGGTGGGGGTCTCTAAGTAAGAACCACCACTCCGACCTATCCTATTATTATTAATAAATCTAACTACTGTCCTACTGCAGACTTATAACTAAATGTCTACACACTTTCTGAACTGCACTCTAGGATGTCCTACACAACTAACAACTGTGCCACCAGCACTGATCCACTAACGGACCTACTGGCTGTTACTCAGAGGCTGTCCTCAAAGTCTATCTATCTAACTCTCTAACTCTTCTCTCCCCTCGGCTTCGGCTCAGTGTCTCTATGACACTACTGTCGTCTGCTGGGTGACGTCTCCGTTACGCCCCTCCTCTCGTTAGCATTTGGAAAATAATGATTTCCCTTTCTCTTTCCCAAACTACTGCTGCTGATGACTTGGTTATCATTTAACGATGTACTTGCCTCGGGGATATAGAAGCTTCACTGCTGATGAAACTTCTCTTCACTGCCCCATTAACCTCTTCAGGTTTAGGACAAACGGCTTTATTATGGCCGTCAAATAAAATCAACAACACCAGGCCACGCACCTATTTGAGTGTGTTATAAAGAGCTAAGAGCTCTGGATTTTTTAAGAAAAACCTGTTCTCACTGAAGAAGTGCTTCACTGCATGAGAACTGCTTTCTTTTACTGGTATAGACGTACTGGACGCCGGGATTTCCACATTACAAGTTTTCTTCGCCTCTGGCTAAGTCTCAAACCTTCTACTCATGAGAAAGCCCAATACCATGGTGAGTTGTAGGGACTATTTACAAATCTCTCTCTGTGCCGTGAAAATGCTGTGAACAAAAAAGATAACCACAACTATACAACAAATTCAAAACATTCTCATCCCTACCATATAACCCCCTTAAGTTAATACATCACCCCTATACTAATCTACCCACAAGCGCTAAACGAAAATTCCTACTCAAGGGTCACTAATTTACAATCCCACCTATCTCTTCCCCTGCTCTCCCTTAATATCTGTCTGTTAGGAAAACCCCCAGACACAGGCTGACCTAAATCTTTTGTTACGCTAGTCTAGCCTTAGGCGTCAAAACATTTGCTTCCTTGAAGCGAACCATTCCCCAGTAAAATTCCTAGGCCCACTTTCTACAACTGACCCGGGAAGGTTATCAAATTAACACAATATAAACACACAGTTACTACACCATCTCAGTAATATAAAATTCACTTCCTCCCTGTCTCCTGACTACACAACAAATTAATACCCAATTAAATAAAATACACAAATACGCTCGCGTATATTTACACTGCAAATTATCATAATCAAAATGCGGTTTCACAGACCTACTATTACATATTACAGAGCACCGTTTATCTAAGCGCTTATCCTCTTACAGTTAATATCTCAAACCGCTACTACACAAATCATAGATACTGATACTTATTCACAGAAACTATATAGGCGCACTTCTAGTTTTATTATTTCTCTAAGATAGCAATTGATGGCACTTCAAATTAATCAAACTTAAAATTACCTCCCAGAAGAAAACTTTACGTTACCATGCTAAGATCTTACAGAAAACTATCTACTCGCTAATAAGTTAATGACCTACCCAATTATCAAATTTCTCCGTAGAGCAGATGAATATGTATAATGTATACAGGCGTAGATTCCGCTACCGACTTTACATACTACATATATAGTAAATATTGTATGATGAAATAAAGATGCGATGAGTCATCGCGTGGCGGCTCTCTTAGACCAATAATATTGCTGCAATTAAATAAGGTCTGACCTCGGCCAATGATATCGTAAGCAACCCGATGACTCATGTTTAGTTTGCTCACGTGCAACGGATTGTGTCACGTTGGATAACACTACTGACCGTTTCAGTTAGCAAAAATAAATTTGATTGGTTCTAAGATGGTTCTGCTTACCTGGGTCGTGGTTTCTACACCCACCCCCGTTTAAACCGGGTAGGTGCGGGTTGATCGGATTATTCCTAACGTCTGAAAATTTAACCCAGCCTAATAATTATGAACTCACGCCAAATGAAATAAATGAACGCAATTATTTTACAGAGAAAAGAAGACTGGGGCGAATTGAAAATAAAACCTCAGTAACTCCTCATACTAAACGCAAACAAACAATTACAGAGAGAAGAAGACTGGGGCCTGTTGAAAATAAAATTACAGTACTCCATCACAATGTCCTCATTCAGTATTTCATGCAGAGACTAGAAGTGTTGTTGTTGTTGATTAACTAGGACTACTAAGCTCATCGCTTTTTAGAAGCCAATGCCAAGTTGAAGAATTTGCAAATGTTCTGTAGCTGTTGAGTGGTGCTGTGTTTGTGATTGTTGGGGAGCCTGGCAGTAACTTTCTTCTTTCTCTGGAGAATCCTGGGCATGTGAGCAGCACATGCTGAACTGTCTCATATGGGTGGGTACAGTTGCAGCAATTAGGCTCATGTGTGGGGTTTTTGTTTGAGTGCTTGTTGAGACTAGAAGCGTGAACTATATTGTTTTTATGTCCTCAGCACTTTGGTTGGCCGAGTGGGACGCTTGACTCTGCAAGACATCCTTGACATTCATATAAGAGTTCTTGGATATGTAGATCCAACAGAAGCAGGAAGGTTTCGCACAACACAGGTAACATCTCCATTTAATTCTGTTTTCATTCATTCCCATCAAATTTAATAGAATTAACAATTCAGCGTTCAGCATATTTTTTTTAACCGTGTCTAATTCTGTAGTGGCTGAAAAATCGTGTAACAGTGATGTATGAGTTTGGGTTGCTGACTCACCATCTTTCTTCTTGGAAAATCTTCAGATTTGGCACTTGGAATGTTTATAAGTTATACAATCAAGGAAAAACTGCACAGGTGGCAGCAGAAAGGGAGAGACTACACAGTTGGCATTCTGAGATGATGTGAAACAAGTGGAATGGCATGACAGTGAAGAAAACAAATACGTTGGCCAACAGAAATGGAATTCATTGGACTCAGAAAAAACAGCTTGATCTAGATTTTGCAGATGAGCTGGTTCTTCTGTCCCATAACTGTAATCAGATGCAGGACAAAATACTTGATGAGAGGTCACAGCAGTAGTGTCTGAAAGAACACACAAAAATGACAGAAATTATGAGAATAAATGTAGGAAATGGTAACAAGATTGCACTTTTAATATAAACACGTACAAGATATAGAATGATACATATATCTTTGCAGCAATATAGACCAAGTTGGAGGAACAGACAGTATCAGAAGAAGAATTCAAATGCTAAAGGAGTCAGATCCGAACAGCAGCCACCAGCTAAGATAGTATAATCTTCACTGACTGCAGATCATTACTGGAATCAGTACAGAATACCAGAAATGATAACATGATGAATGAGATCAGATCTGAGCTTAACATCATCCAAAGGTCATCAACCATTGCCCTTTAGTGGTTACCCTCCCATTGTGGAATTGCTGGTAATGAGAGAGCAGATGCTCTATCAAGAAGTGGCAGTGAAATGGAACAATACAGCCACCCATTGCCCTATCAAGAAGCAAAAACCATCATCCACAACAAGTACAAAAATCAGTGGAAGGAGGAAGGGGATATATACAGCAGAGATGACCCAATCCACCATCTAAACAGATACCAACAGACCACCATTTTCCGCCTGAGAACTGGCCACTGCAGATTACTTGGCCATCTCTATCGCCTCAGGAAATCCCACACAAATGAATGCCCATGTGGAACTGGAATCCAGGCCCCAGAACACATTCTCCAGAACTGCCCGACCCATGATGAACCACGACGTGCGACTTGGCCAAGGGGTGCTGAGCTCCAGCAGAAGCTATGGGGCTGCCGCGCTGACCAGGTAAAGACTGGACTTAGTCCTGGCGACAGGCCTGCAGATTTTGCATGACTACAAACTGAACGCACAAGAAGAAGACAGCTAAAGGAGTGGCAAGACATTAGTTTGCGGGGGGGGGGGGGGGGGGGGGGGGTTGTTTGTTTGTAAGATCTCATTATATCACATACTTGTTATCATTATAGCCTTTAAAAATAAATACACATACAGCTAAACTATCTACCTGGCAGATGTCCTAAAATTCATGTTTCCCGTCCCCAACTAAAGCTTATTTTGAGAAATGTCCATTTGTGAGCATGTCCACTAAGACATTCTTTCATCACCTAACAACTCACTAAGGAGCACAGGCCTTCAACAACCTTATGCCAACAAGTCGTGGGAATCAACTCAAGGCCTTTTCATGTCTGTCTCCAGTTCTCTTCTCCATGTGCTCTTTTGTCTACCTCTCCCTCTCTTACCCTAGGGATTCTAGAACAAGGACTGCATGGTAATGCTGTCAACAGATTTTCTGTGTCCTGTCTATCTCCAGTGTCTTCTTCTCATCTCTTGTTCCACTGGTTCTTGTCATCAGTTCCACATAAGTCATCCCGTCATACCACTTCAATCATTTTATACTACGCAAGCATCCATTTAAGAAAGTCTGTAGCTTTGTTGATTTCTGGTTTTATTATTCTTCATGTTTCAGAGCCACACAATTGGACTGGCTCAATATTTGAGTTGAAAATTCTGATTTTTAAAGCATTAGACATCAGCAATTTAAAGATGACAGTTCTGGTTTATTCTGTTAGTGTAAGGAAGGTAGAATAATCTAGATTTCTTTAAAAATAAATGAAAATCAAGCAGCGTAATTTGGAAATAAGTTTTTAACCAAATAAAGAATATGACTACTACTCATTCAGGCATGTCATACAAGGCAATTAGTACGAGTAAGGTTATGTATGTGTAAAACACATTGCGACAAAATCACTGCTGCAGAAGTGTGAGAATGCCTGGTGCATGCTTCCTTCTAGAGAACCAAATGCAATGGTGGGTCCATACTCCATAAGGAGTGAAAAAGGAAAATGAATGAATGAAACAAACTGTTGGTATCACTTTACGTGTACTTGTATGTCTTGCAGGTCTACGTGGGTGATTTTACTCCTCCGGCTGCCCGTGAGTTGCGAGAGCACATGGAGCAGCTTGTTGATTGGCTGAACTCTGAAGAAGCTCTTGCCCTTCATCCAATAGAATTCGCTGCATTGGCTCATTACAGACTGGTGGCCATTCACCCGTTTTATGATGGCAATGGGCGGACATCTCGACTCCTGATGAATCTAATTCTAATGCAGGCAGGCTTCCCTCCTGTTTCTATTGAGATCGGTGACAGATTGACATATTATGAAACATTACAATTGGCAAATGATGGGGATATACGACCATTTATTCGGTTCATTGCCAAGTGTGCTGAGAGAACGTTGGATGAGTATTTATCTTTAACTTCTGAAGAATCTGAAGTTATCTTGCCTTCCTATGTGCATAGATAAGTTGGAGCACTTATATAGATTATTTGTATTCTGGTGCTTTTTGTGTTAGAGGTTTAATAAATTAAAAATGTGGAATAAAACTTTATTAGGTTACAAAGACAGAAATGGTAAACCCTCATTATAATTAACTAAATGGACAAACTGTATGTTTGTTACTGCTGCCTGTTTGTTAAATGATTAAGAGGGGGGGTGTGTTGTATCTTATACACACACTAAACAAACAAAAAAATGTAACAAACAGGAAAGACCAAGAAATGCAGATCTGTATGGTATTAAATGTACATAAATAATCATCGTTAATTAAATAAAGTAAAACACTTAATTAAATGTACTGCAGTGATTTCACTTTGCCCTCACACTTACTAATGAAAGACTTAGTGAGTTTCCTCACATCGTATTCCTTCCACACACACACGACACTTAAGCTTTTTTATCATTTCAAGTTTCAGATTAACAGTCAACTTCCTTCCTTTTTAGAAACAACACTCTTTAAAGGCTGTAGTAAATACCTTTTGTTCATTTTATTTAGTAAAAACCACACACACTTAACATCATAACGGTGAAAGTGAAAGATAATGATTCAGCTTTTGAGTGCATACACATACACACCTTGTAAAATCGGATGAGATATGACAAGCTGCTATCTCTGTATCGAAGGTCGGCTGCTATGGATCTGCATCCTCTGTCTCTTGCCTTGATTGTAGAAGTGTCACTTGTTGTTATCTTCCAAGTTAATGCATTGTCGTCCTCTGTTCATTTTTCTTTAACTCTTTGTTCTGTTATGGTCTTCAGCAAGCCTTATTCCTCTTTATATATCCAAATATTGTATCTGTTTAAATTCTCATTCATTCATTCTCTTTTTTGTTCCTAGCTTTTCTACGACTTCTTTATTTGTTATCTTCTCTTTCCATGAGATGTGTTCCATTCTCCATTGTTCATTGAGTGGGTATATAACACTTGATGACTCTTTATTTTTAATTTGTAAGTTATTTGTTTGGATGTAAGTATCTGTCACATAGCTGAATGTAATTTTGACCATTCCTGCTCACTTCATTTCTTTTGCACATCTGCCATCCTTTGATGTGATCAAAATATGAGAAATTTAGGAAGTTGGCTTCTCATCTGCTTTGATAACTATCTTAGTTTTTGTTTTCTCAGTAGTAATGACCAAACCACATGTGGTAGTCGCTGTCTAAGGGACAGATGCTAAAACCAATGGGCCTTCATTACCAGGCATGCTTGTCATTTTGACCTGGGGCTGGGGAACGTGAATAGTGGCTAATGGGTTCATTTGGGGAATGTGAATAGTGGCTGAAGGGTTCATTTTCCTTCACCAAGTATTTTCGCTGTGAATTTCTAGATAAATTCATTTTCCGTAGTCTATTAAATTTCCCATGGACTATTCAGTGTTCCATTAATTTGTATTCCCAACTTGTAAATTATCTTAATGAACATTACATCAAGTCTGATTGTTAAAATAACGAGACGACAATCTAGAACGCAGAGGTCACCTGTATGATATCAAAATGGTAAGAAAACATGTAAGTCTTACACGAAGAAGCCATCTTGAAGTTCAAACAATGTTTTCAGCGGAAAGTGTTGATTTTTATTTTATTTTCACACAAAGGACATTGATTCTTTTCTTGTTTTTCTTTTCTCTTATAATAATAATAGCCTCTTCGGTCATAACTGATCATGGGAATGCGATCCTCAGGTGACAGCCCTCAGCTGCTTATTTTCCTGGTGTTCTTTTCAACATTTTCTCCTTTCTTCTGCTTGTTGTGTGAGCTTTTTGCCCAATCTGAAGTGGCGCCGCAGATAGCATCGCCACTTGGTGTGATCGGCAGCTTCATCCTCCAAGGTTGCTGGATTTATGTCCAGTGCCCTCATGTCTCTCTTGCACACATCTTTGAATCTCAGCTGCGGTCGCCCAACTGTTCTTTTGCCATCTGCCAGTTGTCCATAGAAGATATCTTTCATGATGCGATTATCTTCCATGCGGCGGACATGGCCACGCCAGTGTAGTCTGCGCTGTCTAAGCAGTGTATACATGCTTTGGAGGCCAGCACGTGACACCACCACAACTTTGCCACTTTATCTTTCCACAAGTGGCGTAGACACTGTAGATGGAAGGTATTGAGTCTTCTTTCTTGCTTAGCATAGGTTGTCCATGTCTCGCTGCCATATAGAAGTGTGCTGGTGACCCAGGCATTATGTACAGCAGCTTTGGTCTTCGTTGTGAGTTTGGAGTTTTCCCATACATACAATGTGAGGTGGGCAAAGGTAGCTGCAGCTTTGCCAATGTGGCTGTTGATTTCTGTATCCAGTGAGAGTTTGTCATTGATGGTAGACCTCAGGTATGTGAAGTGGTACACCACTGCCAATTCATAGTTATCCATAGTGTTTACTGGTGCAGCACCCACATCCTGACTCAGCACATTCGTTTTCTTTAGACTTATTTTGAGGCCAAAGTCCTTGCATGCCTGATTGAAGCGATTCATCAAGCTCTGAAGCTCCTGTTGGCTTTGAGTGATGACTGCAGCATCATCAGCGAATAACAAGTCTCGTATAGTGACCCTTCTGATTTTTGTTTTTGCCTTCAGCCTTGCAAGATTAAACAGACGGCCATCAGACCTAGTGTGAAGGCATATTCCTTCTTTTCTCTTATTTATTCACATTCCATTAAAAAGATGATGTACAATCAAGGCGTTGTCATGACAGTCAGAGAAGCAGTTTGCAGACATGTTGTGTGTTAACATCAATTTCCAATTAACCTCTTATGCGAAACAATCTCTGGTCTCTTTTTAAAATGATGGTATGAGCAGTTTAAAACATTTCATCGTGGCGGATATAATTGTTTGTGTCAGTTCTAAATGATTTGTCTTTGCTTGTTTATACCTCAACTTCCTAGCCGAAGAAACGGCGAGTTCATAAGTAGTAAAAATAAACATTACTACTCTACTACGAGTGATGGCTGCCGTGGCAGACTTGAGAGAAACATCTCTGTACTCACGTAGTATTTTTTTTTTTAAATTCTTTTTATTTGGCCATAGCCAGGCAAGTGGCAAAATGTTCATATTGGCTTTCATATGGCATCTCCACAACAAGAACGTCTTGCCCATAGTTAAGACTGACTTAAATAATAGTCTGCATATCAGGTGTCACTCTTGACTCTACGAGGCTGCTTCTCTTCCAAGGGATGGTGGCAAACTAACTTGGTCGCCAGCAAGCTTGTTGCATGGCAATGAAAAAATGCGTTAATCCTGCATATCATTTATCAAAGCTGCTGCATCTACTAGCAACCACCATTGCCATTTGAAAACTGATGCACTTCCAGTGAATGGCTTTGAGACTATCATTTAATATTTCTGATGACGTCATATGCAAAATTTATCTTAAATGGGTGACAGAGTTTCGCTGCCACACATATTCATAACTGATGCTTTTTACTTGCATCACTAACTCTGGTAGCACCACCTAGATGGTACACATATGCCTTACATCAGTCTTCTTCTTTGATCCTTAGCCGCCGACCGTCAAAGCAGTCAGTGGCCATCACGCCTAGTGGCGTCTTGTAGGGCAACAACAAATTGATTCCACTTTGCTCGGTCGGTGGCCATCCTTCGTACAGTGCCCCAACTCTGGTTCATTCCTTGCATCTCAGCCTCCACAGTCCTCCGCCAGGTTGTTTTTGGTCGGCCTGTCTTTCGTTTTCCTTCAGGGGTCCAAAGCATAGCTGTTCTTGTGATGGCGTCAGGGTCTCTTCTGAGGACATGGCCAACCCAGCTCCAGCGTCTGCCAGCTATGATGGTGTGCATGTCCTCTTGCTTGCTACGAGTAAGCAGATCTTGGTTAGTGATGATATTTGGCCAAAAGATTCGGTGAATTTTTCTTAGGCATGTTGTGTGAAAAGAGGTTACATCAGTAGTTTGTCCATTATAACTTAGATCCATTATATAAGGGTTTACTGTACCTCACATGTCAGTGTCAGCTTTTGTCAGGGCAAACCACATATGTGAACCAATGTAAGTGAAATTCTTTTTCCAAATAAAAACTAATGAAACAAGAAATAGTAAAAAGAAATGTAGAGTTTAATGGCAAGCAGTGGATATCTAAATGAAAAAAAAAAGCTAAATAAACTTCATATATCTAAAAGGAGTAAATGATTGGTGAAAGAAGAACTGTTTGAATGGTAGGATGGCAGTGACAATAGATCAGTAGACTCTTATAGCTTTTAAAAAAAAATGAACACGTATTGTTTGTACAGATGGAAAAAACATTGAAAACTCATAACCTAGGGAATAGGAAAAGTCAAGTGTTTGTACAGATACATAATGAGCAAAAAAACAAACAAACAAACAATGTATTAATGACCATAGAACAAATAATCATAGCCACAGAAATAGGAAGGAATATTCAACAGAATAAGTGCAGGAAACTACTGATTGACAGATAAATAAAATCTTGGCTTACTGATGCTGGATACTCGCATCAGTTAAAAACCTGATATATTAGGTAGGTTATCTTTCCCTTAAGGTTTTCATTTTCAGTGTCAGCTTTTATTTATTTGGATCAGTATTTCTTCCATAACTTTCTTTTTGAAATGAAACGTGAATAGAGGGTGAAATGAACAGTAAAGTAACATCCTGTTGTGGCACCTCAAAAAAAAGAGATGAGTATGTGACCACAGGGCCCTAGGTAGTTCCCAGGGGCCTCTGAAGAGTCAGACAAAGAATAGGACTACTGCACCATCAGGCAGGTCATAAAAGGTAACTAAAATGAGGTTGTGCATGGGGATGGCAACCTCATCATGTCAAACAGATTGCTACAGAAAACACTACTACAAGAGCATTGGAATGCTTGGGGCAGGCAGGATACCCACAAGGGGGCCAGTTGCAGGTGTGGCTGCATACTCCGCAGGGAGTACAAAGGAAAATAATGATGATGTGGCCATAGATGGAACATGCGAGGGCAGGCAAGAAAAAAGAAAAGTTGTTTTGGAGCGTTGCACAACCTAAAGGTGGGATCAGACAGAGAATACAAAGAAAGGTCTCTAGGGCAGGGTGAGCAATATGTCTGAGAGGGCCCTGTGTTTACACAAAAATACTTTGATACTTCTTGTGCAACATTATTACTATACACTTTAAACATGAAATCCAGTGAGATAAGTTATTGTGAGATGTGAAAGTGGCCAATATATTTTTTGTTAAAAATTAGGCATTCGTCTGCAGTAACTATTTAGCTTTGTTTTGCCCTCTGTGTTTGGATTGCTGCAGCTTTTCCCCATGTAACTATTAATAGCTTGTCTTGCTTGTTGTAAAGCTCTTCATATAATAGTAAAAAAAAGAATCCAGTGCTTTTCCTATATATGACATAGTACAGCATGAAACTTAGCTTCTTCATTTTTTCCATTATTAAAGTAATTTTTTTTAATCATTGTGTGTCCTTTACTGCTTAGATTGTGAATAATGTTTGTCCCTAAATGGGGACCTAATGGACAAACAGCTGGGTTTTTTTTTTCTTTCTTTTTGCAATGATAGAAATACAGTTCCTTTGAATAAGTCACTCGCTGTTGTTTCTGAAACTTTTTTCAAAAAGATTTCATTTCAAAATGTCCGAATGTTTAAAAGGACAGAGTTAGTTTACAGATATTTATGTTTATAGCGCCAAGATATGACTCTCCACTATTCTGCCCACATGAACAGCATACATCCACTCTCGGCCACAACGTTATGTGGACTCTAACTGTTTCTCTATGATATACTTATGTCACATAACATGCAGTGTGCCTACCTGTCAGTTGCAGTTCATTTTAGCATGTAAAACTAAATAATATTGACTGTGTCCTGTTTTATGTCTTCTTCTTCTTCTTCCATCCTTAGCCATCAACCGGCAAAGCAGTATGTGGCCAGTACGCCTAGTGGCGTCTTAGGGCAACAACAAATTGATCGAGCTATTGCTGTTTCCACCACGCCTAGTGGCGTCTTTGTGGAACAAAAACAGACCAAACAATCTATCATTGTTTCCGTAATCAGATTGGTTGGCAAGCAGGTGATCAGCCCACTGTGCGAAGTTTTTACGGGATGGGGTAAACAGCCCCATGCCCATACCCTCCTTAGTCGCTTTTTACGACATGCGTGGTAGGGTGCAGTGTTACTATTCTTTACCACAAACTGCTTTACTTCACAAATCTTAAGAAATGACTATATAGACAAATCTTTCACTTGTTTTGTTTTTTTCCGTAATTTATTATTAATAGGAGGAATATAACAAACAATGGCAATTTTGTGTTTCTTTTCCCCAATAAATATTTGACTTGCACAAATAATCTCAGATTTTGAAAATGATAAGATGCTAATTCTGTCTTTTGTATCCACAACCCTCTTCATCATCTGCACCACCTTTCAGCTCCCCAAGGAGCATAGGCCTTCAACAAACTGATACCAAGACTTCCTGTCCCGTGCCATCAGCTCAAGATCTTTCCTTGTCTTGCCTCATCCCTTTGATATATCTATTTGTAGGTCTATTCTCCATGTTCTTTTTGGTTTCCCTCTACCTATCTAGGGATTCTAGAACAAGGACTGCCTTGTAAAGCTACCATCATATTTCCTGTGTGTCCTATCCATCACCAACGTCTTCTTCTCATCTCTTGTTCCACTGGCATCTGTCTGGTTCTTGTCATCAGTTACACGTTAGCAATCTTGTCACATCATTTCAATTCTTCTGTTCGACACAGGCACTTATTTATGAGCTGAAGATTCTGATTTTTGAGTTGGACATGATTTTTCATGATCTCCATATATTTCCTAATGTAGTGAAAGCTCCCCTTGCCTTTTATATTCTTATTTTGTTGTCGCTGTCTGTCCCTCCAGCCCCAAGAGATTGTCAAATTAAGGAAAAGGTTGAATTGCAACTCAATAACCAACTCATGTGGACTGCCTGTGCCGCAGTACTGTTTATGTTTACTGCCTGTGCTGCTGTACAGTTTATGTGGACTGTACCTATATAGCAGTGTATTTTATGGGGACTACTTGTGCTGCAGTGATATTGATATGGACTACCTGCACTGCAGTGCTGTTTATGTGTAATACCTGTTCCTACAGTGCTGTTTATGTGTAATACCTGTTCCTACAGTGCTGTTTATGTGTAATACCTGTTCCTGCAGTGCTGTTTATGTGTAATACCTGTTCCTGCAGTGCTGTTTATGTGTAATACCTGTTCCTGCAGTGATGTTTATGTGTGCTACCTGCTACTACAGTGCTGTTTATGTGTACTACCTGCTACTACAGTGCTATTTATGTGTAGTACCTGTTTCTACAGTGCTGTTTATGTGTACTACCTGCTACTACAGTGCTATTTATGTGTAGTACCTGTTTCTACAGTGCTGTTTATGTGTACTACCTGCTACTACAGTGCTGTTTATGTGTAGTACCTGTTTCTACAGTGCTGTTTATGTGTAGTACCTGTTTCTACAGTGCTGTTTATGTGTAATACCTGTTCCTGCAGTGCTGTTTATGTGTAATACCTGTTCCTGCAGTGCTGTTTATGTGTAATACCTGTTCCTACAGTGCTGTTTATGTGTAATACCTGTTCCTGCAGTGCTGTTTATGTGTAATACCTGTTCCTACAGTGCTGTTTATGTGTACTACCTGCTACTACAGTGCTGTTTATGTGTAATACCTGTTCCTACATTGCTGTTTATGTGTAATATATGTTCCTACAGTGCTATTTATGTGTAGTACCTGTTTCTACAGTGCTGTTTATGTGTACTACCTGCTACTACAGTGCTATTTATGTGTAGTACCTGTTTCTACAGTGCTGTTTATGTGTAGTACAGTGCTATTTCCGTTTGCCAGTCACTTCGATTACGGAAACAATGGCAAATGGGTTGATTTGCCGTTGCCCTAAAGACGCCATTAGGCGTGATGGGAAATAATGGCAAAGAAAACCTATCTGCTGTTGCCCTAAGACGCCACTAGGCGTAATGGCCACTGACTGCTTTGACGGTCGGTGGCTAAGGACGGAAGAAGAAGAACAGTGCTATTTATGTGTAGTACCTGTTTCTAGAGTGCTGTTTATGTGTACTACCTGCTCCTACAGTGCTGTTTATGTGTAGTACCTGTTTCTAGTGCTGTTTATGTGTACTACCTGCTCCTACAGTACTGTTTATGTGTAGTACCTGTTTCTACAGTGCTGTTTATGTGTGTTGTGCCTGTTCCTACAGTGCTGTTTATGTGTATGGTACTACTTGTTCCTACAGTGCTGTTTATGTGTACTACCTGTTCCTACAGTGCTGTTTATGTGTGGTGTGCTTTTTCTTACAGTACTGGTTAATGTTACCTTGGATTGTATGATGGTACTGTCATTACAAACTGGATGATAGTAATGTTATCATGAACTGGATGATAGTAATGTTATCATGAATTGTATGATAGTAATGTTATCATGAACTGGATGATAATAATGTTATCATGAACTGGATGATAGTAATGTTATCATGAACTGGATGGTGGTTTTATCATTTAATGTATGATATAATGTTGTTATGGGTTGTATGATAGTATTGTTATCATGCACTGGATGGTGGTTTTATCATTTAATGTATGATATAATGTTGTTATGGGTTGTATGATAGTAATGTTATCATGAACTGTATGATAGTAATGTTATCATAAACTGTATGATAGTGTATCATAAACTGTATGATAGTAATGTTATTATAAACTGTATGATAGTGTATCATAAACTGTATGATAGTAATGTTATTATAAACTGTATGATAGTAATGTTATCATAAACTTTATGATAGTCATGTTATCATGGACTTATGATAGTACTGTTATCTTGAACTGTATGATAGAACTGTCATCTTGAACTAATGATAGTAATGTTATCATGAATTATGTGAGAGTAATGTTATCATGAACTTATAATAGTAATGTTATCATGAATTATGTGAGAGTAATGTTATCATGAACTGTATGGTAGTTATGTTATCATGAACTGTATGGTAGTTATGTTATCATGAGTTGTATGATAGTAATGTTATCATGTACTGTGTGGTAGTTGTGTTATCATGAACTGTATGATAGTTATGTTATCATGAATTGTATAATAGTAATGTTATCAAGAACTGTATGATATTATTATAAACTGTGTGCTGTATAGATAATATAATATTATCTTTGGGTGTGTGATACTGAGTTTACTACACACTGTATGATAGCAATGTTACCATAAACTGTATAATCTTAATGTTATAGTGAATTGAATGACAACATTACTTTCATACAGTGCAGCTGTATGATAATAACCTTTTCATAAACATGATAATAAATTTGCCACAAACTGTATGATAGTAATTTATCTCAAACTGTGATGTAACAGTGCTGTTATGAATTGTCTTTTTCAAGTACCATGTCTGGTTGCCTAGGGGACCAGGTCTCTCCACAATTGTTGACTTCTTTCCTTGCCAGGATGTCAAACTATTGAGTATCTTCTATCTTTGTTGTCTTTTATATCATTTTCCTTCAATCTTTCCAGTTTTCTTGACATATTCCAGCTTTCTTCTTCTCCCTCACAACATGCCCACAGAAAGTGGATTGGTTCCTGCTAACATGAGGCATGAGCTTCCTTTATACACTGGCCTCTTTCAGGACATCGTCATTACTCTTTTTGGCTGTCCATGGTCTTTTTAAACATTCTTCTGTAAAACCACATCTCGATGGCCTCTAGGACTTTTCCTTATTTACTAATTGTCCTTGACTAGATTCCTTAAGTCAGGATTTGTTCTATATAACATTGAATAACCCTCTTTCTTACTTCATAAACTGTATGCGTGTACATTAATGAACATATGGTACATGTTGTAAAATGATAAACTGTACAAACATAATTATTACTGTGAACTCTGTGATACCAGGGCTGTGACCTAATTAACGTAATCTGTTATAAACTATATATATGCTCTGTGTAATAACATTATTAACTGTATGATAGCATTGTCATTAACTCTGTGAAAGGCAGTGTTGCTGACTAGTCAGATTTAACTCACCGCAATGATCCGACACAAACTACATGAAAGTTTTGTATTGGTGATTCAACTCAAGTCATGACTTGCCTGTTTCATTGTTGTCAGCTCAAGCCAATCGATTTGAATTCAGGTCGGACTTCAGTCACCGCAGTGACTCAAAGAGTTTTTAATTAGTGACTAGACTCAACTTGAAACTTGTTAGGAAAGACTATATGACTACTCTGATGAAAAGGGTAATATTACAGTGTACAAGATAGCCTTGTTATAAACTCCATGAAGGGAGAAATGTTGCAGTGTACAAGATAGCATTGTTATAAACTCCATGAAGGGAGAAATGTTGCAGTGTACAAGATAGCATTGTTATAAACTCCATGAAGGGAGAAATGTTGCAGTGTACAGTCTGAACAGAATGTTATGAATTGTTTGAATATAATATTATCATGATAAATCCAAACCTGTTATTAAATTTTAAAGATAATTAATGTTCATAATTATATTTATGATTTTGACATCCATCTTGATTTTTGAGCATGACCTCTGATTGTTAAAAATGTGCTTACAGTTGAAAATGTTTTCAGTTATGATTGCATAGTTAAAAGAAGCAATAGAAAATGCATGAACAGAGATTATATGTAGCACCATAAGAAATGTCATATTTTGACAGAGATTATATGTAGCACCATAAGAAATGTCATATATTGATAGACATATGAACAATGAGAACATTGTAAACATTAATGATTGGGCAGAATATATGCCCTCTGACCTTTCTTGTCTTTGACATCTCAAGGAATTATAGGTGTTATGTAGGTGGTAGCTGCTCCCCTGCACATACACACACATACACAGACAAATAAAGCATGACACTGGTGGAGTACAATGCAGGTTTGTCCAGATATTTCACATTAATAAATGTCCACGTGGAACCGGAATCCAGACCCCTGAACATGTTCTCCAAAACTGCCCAGCCTACAATGATCTACAACATCAGACCTGGCCAGAGGGTGCAGAGCTGAAGCAGAAGCTTTGAAGCTGCTGCATGGACCATGGAAAAGACTGGATTTCCTCCTGGTGATAGGCCTGCAGATTTAGCATGACATAACTAACATCTGTAAGGGAGGGTTGTCCATGGTGAACAAACACATACATAAGAGCTTAGGTAAAGCCGTAAAAGTGAAAAATAGATCTGCACTTTTGCATTGTAGATCAAAACTAATTAGTTCAACAGGGCAAAACATGAAACTTTTACAAGCATTAGAAATCATAAATATTGACAGCTAAGACTGAAGAACATACATTCAAATAATCTGGGGCATTGATAACATCTGATGGAAAATGCGTAACCGAGATTAAGAGGAGAATGTGGCAGTCAAAAACAGTATTTCAAATATAAGAAATATCCAATTCACCGAATTATTGTTGATGATAGTCGATCTAATTGACTTACCCTCAAGAGGTCAGGCTTACTCAAAAGAAACATTTTGGACAATGTTGTTCAGAATGCAGGCATCTTTCTTAATTTCTTACACACTGTTCCAGAGATATTTTTCTATCTCTTTCAAACAGACAGAAGCATGCAGGCATCTTTCTTAATTTCTTACACACTGTTCCAGAGATATTTTTCTCTTTCAAACAGACAGAAGCATGGCTTAACATCTTCACAAGCTTGGCAGCATTCAATTAGTTCCAGACATGTTTGTCCTGTTAATATTAATCAGAATCGACGTCATTGCACTCGGGGCAAACCCATAGATGGTCAGTCTCCCTCAGCAAATGTCGAAGGGTATGAATGCTAATTGTTCCTGTTGAGCACTGGTTGTATACACGGCGGATGTGTCCTCTCATACGTCCATCCCTGCTGGTCTTACGTTTGATGCCAAATTCCAGCAGTCTTAGACTTTTATGATTCATCGATTGCAGTGTCATTCTTTAATAGATGAACATGAATTGCCTTCAGTATTTCTTCCTTATCCATGGCCAATGCACCTTTTATGGGTGCTCTTGAAGCTAGTCTGTCAGCTCTTTCATTGCCACGTACCTGATGCGTGATGCCATATGATGATGGATGGCATCCGCATGTCTGGTTTTGTGTAGTGTGTAGATGTGTTCAGTCAAAACAATGTTCATGCAACAATAACAGGGCAATCCACATAGGACGTCAGTAAACTCACGACGTATAAAGTCAATGAGTCTTGAAACAGCCGTTGACGTTTTTCTTCATTATTTATTGTGGACGCCACAGTGACAAAATGGTTACGCAAATGTGTAGGCACATCAAACAGTCATTATCACAGCAACATTCAATACAGCAATAAACGGTAGACAGCATTACAATGATGAGTCAGATGCATGTTATATTTCAAAGTGCTGTAAATGTAGTCAGGTGAACAACTCCATCCTTTTCTATAACAGCCAGGAGATAACCAGATGTATGAGATCAGTTCACTCTCCTTAGTTTGACTTCAGCAAGACAGACACGTCTGCCGAAGTATAAATAATGTCCTCAAAAATATCCTCTAGATAATAAAGGTTTTCTAAACCTAGTTCATTTAACAAAGTAGCAAGTAATGGTCCTTGGTACATGCATCAACCGATGCAGTACAATGCAGCGACATGTGAGCTGGGAAAAACATCTCGTGACGACGACTTTCGGAGACAGGCTATGAATCGAAATCGCTCACGACCCAAAATCGATAGAGTTAATGAAAAAGTCAATTTACCTTGCTTTCATGAAATACACAGAAATATCACGCCTCCCGACATGTGGGAAAACACTAGAGGTATTATCTCGAATAAACGAAATATCCATAAGAGGACTACACATCCCTGACAGAACAAAAAAAAGCGGAGATCCCCTCTTCAACGAGGCATCTCTTTCGCCATTCCAAATCGCTCACTCCCACTAGTGGTGGGCGGAAACCGATCGACCAAACAACAAGACAAGTCATGCGCAGTCCAGCGCAAAAATGACCACAGCTCAAAAGTTAACTGCATTCGATACCAACGCGAGAAGACAAATGCTTACCGAGAAAAGTGACTATAAATTTCAAGCAGTTGTTGCCCTTGCGTTATAAAACAGATATTGAAATAAAACGATGTTGCGAGAATTTATCACGCAACATATCACCACCTCCTCCCGATAAAAAAAAATGTGGAACATATTTTTTTTTCAATATCAAAGAGCAAGCGATAAGCGGCTCAAAACGCACGAATTATGCGCTGATAATTAATTAAATTGCCAAACAAAAGGCTAATTATAGAGTGTCTGGTGAGGATATACCTCAACAGAAAAATAAATATGTCTCAAAAAATATTCACATCGGGGAGGTGTCACCAACACACATCACGTTAGCATGTAAACACAATATACGTATGCAAGTTACTATAATCATCATTAAACAGCATACTCTAATATTGTCTTTAAAATTGGATGTACAAATCTGATAGGAAAATTTAAATAGTACATTCTTTGACATGTAATGACATAAGTACATAGTAAAGTTAAACTACATGACGATCCAGGACATATGCTCTGGTATTCCGAGGGTAAGTACACAATCTAGAACTCGTAAGGTAAGTCCTCAGCTCAACAATGACATTCTGAGAAAGTACAAGCAATATAATGCTAATTAATAACTAATATGCTTCATAAGGTACAATACATTATTAATAATTGTGGCTGTTTAGTAAACTAACGGCCCTTATATTAACTACTCAGTCCTCCTCTATCATCTTAAAAAACGAACAGAAGAAGATGACAACAAAGCACGATAGTGTGTACATATAAAGTAAGTACAGATGTGCTAATCTATTGTAGAAATATAGGTGTGTTATGACTCTGTAATATATAGAAATATAGGACAGAAGTATTAGTTGGAGTCATGTGGGCATCTAGACAAAATGTCAGCCATCACATTATCCGCACCACGGATAGCTCGTACCGTGAAGTGAAAAGGTTGAAGAGCTATAGCATATCGAGTGGATCTCGAACTCTTCAAATTCTTAGTCTGAATAGCTGTAAGAGCTTTCTGATCAGTCTCTAGAATGAAATGTGCGCCCAGGAGGAATCTTTGTAGCTTTAGAATTGACCAAACCATCGCTAACAACTCACGGTCTAAAACCGAGTAGTTCCTCTCTGCCGCATTTAGTTTTCTAGAAATGTACATAACAGGATGCAGAGTATTTGCATATTCTTGCATCAGTGCTGCTCCAATCCCAGTGGATGAAGCATCACTCCGAAGAACAAAAGTCCTATCAAGAGTAGGTAATCTTAAGATGGGAGGAGAAGAAAATATATTCTTGATTTGGTCTAGTGAAGATTGGCATTCTTCAGACCAACGGACCAGATTAGGCGAACCTTTCTTCAACAATGTTGAGAGAGGTGCCATGATCGAAGATAAATTTGGAATAAATCTCCCATAAAATTGAATTAAACCTAAGAGACTCCTAACTTGTTTCTTCGTTTTAGGAACAGAGATGTTCAGTATTTTGGAAGTATTGTGGTCTTCTGTCTTCAAGAGACCATGACCAACACGATGACCCAGGAAAGAGATTTCACCAAAACCAACAAAAGCTTTAGAAGGTTTTGCTGTCAAATTATTCTCACGTAGAGTGGACAGTAAGTCATATAACCCTAAATAGTGATCTTCCCAGGTATCACTGAAGAGACAGATGTCATCTAAGTATGCGATGACATCCGAACGATGTGACAGAATTCGACGCATCATGCGAACGAAAGTGGCAGGGGCGTTCATGAGACCAAAAGGCATAACATTCCATTGAAATAGACCCCTAGGTGTAGAAAAAGCAGTAAGAGGTTTGGCATGCTCTGCTAAAGGCACTTGCCAATAACCTTTAGACAAGTCAAGTTTAGTGAAGAATCTAGAATTAGAAAGTCTAATCAGTAGATCTTCTAACAAAGGCATCGGTTCAGCGTCGAACTTTGTGACCTGATTCAATTTGCGATAATCAACGCAAATTCGTATGTTCTTATCCTTCTTCCGGACAATAACCATGGAAGAAGAATATGGTGAAGTCGATGGTTCAATTATATTTAATTGAATCATTTCATCCAATTCCTTTTCCACTTGCGACTGAAAGTGTATAGGAATAGGATACGGCCTAACCCTAATTGGATTATTGTCGGTAAGAATTATGTCATGTTCTATGACATCTGTGTGTCCAGGAATGTCAGTGAGAACATCCTGAAATGTTTGTAACATCGACGAGACTTGTCGATGTTCGTCACCAGAAAGATTAGGAGAAACAGAAACGTTTTTCCAAGATTCCGTGGAATGTAATGGAACCACTGGAAGGGGAAGGTTGACATCAGAGAAGGTAGCTTCCTCATCCTGAATGACAGACAGGGATGAATAATGACCGTGAGGTGCAGGAGCATCATCCGTTGCCTGGAAAATAGGCAGCAAATAGTCCGGACGTTCGTGAAATTCCGAAAGCATGTTTATGTGGAAAGTTTTATGCTTTCCATCAATATCGACCACATAGTCAACATCGGAAATCCGAGAGACTATTGCATACGGACCTTTCCATGCAATAAGAAGTCTATTTTCCCTACTGGGGAGTAGGACGAATGCTTTGTCACCTGGACAAAGTTGTCGTAGACATCTATTCTTGTTAGCAAACTGCCTTGCCTTCTCTTTAGCAATTTCTGATGAAGCAGTTGCTAGCTTACATGCCTCAATGATCTTTTGTCTAAGAGCAATGACATACTCATATGAGGATTGAGTTTCATCGCTAATATCATCGGCAGTGATGAGATCGTGTAATAAAGACATAGGGCCGCGTGGACGCGCGCCAAAGACAAGTTCGAAGGGAGAAAATCCTGTGTGTTCATTAGGGACTTCTCTATAGGCAAAGAGAGCCGCGGGTAAAACCCTGTCCCAATCTTGAGGATGATCTTCAGTTATCTTACCAAGCAAAGTCTTGAGCGTTCTATTCAGACGCTCAACTAACCCATTAGACATAGGATGGTAGATACTACTGAGAGATCGTTCAATATGTAAGGTAGACATTACCTGTGACATAGTGTCAGATATGAGTTGAGTGCCATGGTCTGACAATATTTCTCTGGGGAACCCCAAGCGAGAAAATATCAACCAAAGAGCATCTGCGATATCTGTAGTAGATATGCTCTTAAGAGGAATAGCCTCTGGCCAACGTGTGCACATATCGACACATGTAAGGATAAACTGATGTCCTCTGGCCGACTTGACCTTAAAAGGGCCAATAATATCTATGGCCATTTTCTGAAACGGCCGAATAGGAATGTCAGCAGCCTGGATAGGCGCAGCATGTCGTGGTCCTCTAGATTTGACCTCCTGACATACCTTGCATGATCGGCAGTAAATACGAATGTCCTTATTGACAAAAGGCCAAAAGAAAGCCGCAAGGACTCTCGACTTCGTACGGGCAAAACCCATATGTCCAGCACATTGCGAGTCATGAGCATGTTGTAATATTTGGACTCTCATGCTCTTGGGAACAAGAATTTGCGAATGTGCCGACGTAGTCGAATCTTGTACCATACGTACAAGTACGCCGTTTCTCATTGCAATCCAAGATTTTCTATTTGTATCCTGATTCGGATCACCTTTCTTCGCAAGAACGAAGAATTTTTTTAAAGAAGGATCTTCTTCTTGCAATTTTATGAAAGAGTCACGAGTGATTACTAAGTGACTATCTTGGCTATCAACTTCATTATCACTATTCAGTGAAGTTTCGGGTGTTTGTAGAGCTTGTGCTCTTGTAACTACTGCATTTGTAGCTTGCATGTTATTATCTTCCCAAGCAGCAATCTGCTGTGGGGTACACTCCCTAACTCCGTGAATACGACCAATAATAAGGTCCGCAATAGGATTAGGTAAGAGACAAGCATGCACATCTCCAGTAAAGAAAGGAGTGGCAATGCGAATTACAGCAGTAGGATATTTTTCTAGAGTGCCGCCAAATGTGACACATTTAATAACCCTTCCTGTAGCACAAGATGGATCTACAAGCGATTGTCTAACACCAATAGTGGTGCATCCGGAATCGAAAAGTAGTGAGACCGGAGTATCATTAACAAGACCCTTATGTAGAATTAAAGAACCCCTCCCGTCATGCGCAACAGCAGCAGGAAGAGCGGGAAGTGGGTGACCACAACTCAAAGTAGTTATGGTACCCGGTTCGAATAAAGTACTGCATTGGGGGCATTTGTTTGCTCTCTCAAAGTCAAAAGCAGAACTAGTGACAGCGTCAAAGTTTTTACTATCAACAACATGATTACAGGCTCCCTCAGTTTCCTGTTGTACAGCATTAGCCTGCTGATATCTCTTTTTTTTGTGTTGAGATCTACCCCGACTATTATTACCTCTGAAGTTATCAGAGTTATTATTATCTCTGCAGTTATTATTGTCTCTATTGTAATTGTTATCCTGGTTCGAATTCCAGTTTCCACGACTACTATCATCTTCACATTGATGCGAACATCTATTTGTTTGGTTCTGAGGTCTTCGGCAGGAATAACCTCTATTACCATATCCTCTTTTGAAATGCTTATAATTATTAGGGTGATAGTAACGAGTACTATCAGGTTGTCTCCAATTCTTCGAAGAAGAATCACCATGAAATTGATTTCCATGATTTTGACAGAAATTACCGCTACCTTTCTATCAAAATTTTGTTGGGATCTACGAGCAAAGTTTTGACCATACGGAGCTGCCGAAGCAACTGGTAAACCTTCTTTCACCTTAGAGTTACCCATGGTTATGTGTGGGTGCGCAGTTACGTATTGGCAACAGAAATCTTCCATTTCTTTTATTGTTTTAGGTTTACGTTCATGAAGGAAAGCAAGGAAAGACTCATTGACAGACGACATGACTTTGTCTCTAAGTATTAAGTCCATAAGTCCTTCATAAGTTTTTTCCGTCTTAGATAGTTCAACCCATCGTGAGAAAGTAATGCGTATTCTTGCAATAAACTCGGAGAATTCAACTCCATTTTCAGGTAACATGTTTTTAAATTGTAGACGATAGCCGTCTTCGTTAAGCTGATATTTCTTTAACAAAGCGGCCCTGACAACCTCATAATTGTTCTTGTCAGGTTCATCCACCATATTTAATATACTTAGAGCTTTACCTGTCAGTATCCCTGATAACTGATAAACATATTTTGCTTTGTCTATGTTATGAGCTGTACATGCTTGTTCAAATCTGTCCAGATAGAACATTATGTCATCACTGGAAGGACTAAATGTTGGTAACTTAATCTTAAAAGTATCATTATTAGCCTTACCAGAAGATGAACCCTTGTTTGAATCATTACCATTACTCATGCTCGTCAATTTCAATTTCTCCAACTCTAAAGCTAAGAGTTTTTCTTCATGTTCCATTTTTGCTTTCCTCTCATCAGACTCTCTTTGTAACTTCCTTTCTTCAGCTTGAGCCTGCATTTGAAGTCTTTCATTTTCAGCTTCTTTTTCAAGTCTTTTATTTTCAGCTTCTTTTTCAAGTCTTTTATTTTCAGCTTCTTTTTCAAGTCTTTTATTCTCAGCCTCTAGCTGTAGCTTTCTTTCCTCAGCTTCTGATTCCCTTTTTTGTTTTTCCATTTCCATTTGGAATCTCTTTTCATCCACCTGCATCTGCAGTTTCTTTTGTTCAGCTTCCATATGCAGTTTCTTTTGTTCAGCTTCCATTGCTTTATCATATCGAGCAGTTGCAAATTCTTCTAACTTATCACCAGTCTTCCCAAGCAATTTACCCTGCTCAATAAAGTGCTCAAATGTAGACATGTTGTCTAACATATGAGTCCAAAACCTGAAATAATTAACTAATTTATTTCAAACCTAAGTGTAACAAGTCTTAATTAAGCACTTGTATATTCACATCACATTATATTATCCCAGTCTCTGTGGGAAACAAGTCTCCAATCAAAGAACTTGTATATGAAATATCAGCACTCAATTCTTGATCATAAGTGCACTTCTCATTCAATAGTGCACGACACTATTCATCATTCATTTATCATCAGTGTAGTAGTAACAGTGCATTAGCATAGCCCATTAACTAATTACTATAACTGTAAACAATGACTATGTAAACACATGCAGAATGTAAACATTGAAAATGTAAACAATACAAACAATGTAAACAATAACAATGTAAACAATAACAAAGATCAGCAACAATACAAAAACTTTCGCAGAAATCAACTAAAAATAAAGCAGAAATTAATGAAATATCACAAAAAATGTGACGATATCTGCGATAGAATTAAACAAAATACATGACACCACAGTGTATAAACAAAAATGTTGTATGAAACTAAATTATAGACAAGAGTAGGCTAACAAATACAAACAAATCAAAACAAAACTAAAGAATGCGAAATAATAACGAAAACAATATTAAAACATGTCATCACAGCTAACATAAATAGCAACAGAAGTCGCTTAGCAAATTCCAGTATCGGAAATTTGCAAACCCTACAGAAAACGCTCACAATAGACGACCTCTATGACGTGGCATAATCTAACGGAGACACCACCCAACCGAGAACCCGCTGAAATATAAACATATAAATATACAAATAACATATAGACATATAACATATAGAATGAGATGATACACAGAAGACTCAGCAGAAGTATAAGGGCACAGTTTACATACAAACAGGCCACTTAACTTATAGGCTTCCAATCGTAGAACAGCAGAAAAACGGATGTCAATCAACGTCCTAAAGAGCGAAGCTCCAACGATGATGGCACATCTGAACTGCTTCCACTGCTAACACGATGGTACAAGAGCTTCTGAAATACTGTGTGTTGAGTTGTTTCGGCACTTGACCTTCTAATCCAAAAGTAAGTTGATGGAAATCGGTACTTGGCCTTCTTCAGAAAACAACCCGTTTCAACCGGCACTTGACCTTCTCAAAAAACGACAGCACTGGAACCTTGACAGCAGCAACTTGCTTGACTTGCGTAAAAGATAACAGCAGTCCGAGTTATCCGGCAACATGTAACAACGCCGGGTACTGTCAAATTCTTGTTTCCGTCAAAAAGTTGAAATTTTGACTTTTACCGGGCAACGCCGAGTACTTTGAAAATTTTGAAGATGTTGACTGTATTGAAGAATGTTAATTTCTTGAAGGATGCTGATGAATTCTTGTTGAAAATGAAGTGGGTAAGGGACCCCGTGTTTGCTAGTACCAGAATCAAACCAGCTTATGGCCACCAAATGATGCGTGATGCCATATGATGATGGATGGCATCCGCATGTCTGGTTTTGTGTAGTGTGTAGATGTGTTCAGTCAAAACAATGTTCATGCAACAATAACAGGGCAATCCACATAGGACGTCAGTAAACTCACGACGTATAAAGTCAATGAGTCTTGAAACAGCCGTTGACGTTTTTCTTCATTATTTATTGTGGACGCCACAGTGACAAAATGGTTACGCAAATGTGTAGGCACATCAAACAGTCATTATCACAGCAACATTCAATACAGCAATAAACGGTAGACAGCATTACAATGATGAGTCAGATGCATGTTATATTTCAAAGTGCTGTAAATGTAGTCAGGTGAAAAACTCCATCCTTTTCTATAACAGCCAGGAGATAACCAGATGTATGAGATCAGTTCACTCTCCTTAGTTTGACTTCAGCAAGACAGACACGTCTGCCGAAGTATAAATAATGTCCTCAAAAATATCCTCTAGATAATAAAGGTTTTCTAAACCTAGTTCATTTAACAAAGTAGCAAGTAATGGTCCTTGGTACATGCATCAACCGATGCAGTACAATGCAGCGACATGTGAGCTGGGAAAAACATCTCGTGACGACGACTTTCGGAGACAGGCTATGAATCGAAATCGCTCACGACCCAAAATCGATAGAGTTAATGAAAAAGTCAATTTACCTTGCTTTCATGAAATACACAGAAATATCACGCCTCCCGACATGTGGGAAAACACTAGAGGTATTATCTCGACTAAACGAAATATCCATAAGAGGACTACACATCCCTGACAGAACAAAAAAAAGCGGAGATCCCCTCTTCAACGAGGCATCTCTTTCGCCATTCCAAATCGCTCACACACACTAGTGGTGGGCGGAAACCGATCGACCAAACAACAAGACAAGTCATGCGCAGTCCAGCGCAAAAATGACCACAGCTCAAAAGTTAACTGCATTCGATACTAACGCGAGAAGACAAATGCTTACCGAGAAAAGTGACTATAGATTTCAAGCAGTTGTTGCCCTTGCGTTATAAAACAGATATTGAAATAAAACGATGTTGCGAGAATTTATCACGCAACAGTACCCCGGCATGACCAGGACAGTAGATCCATATCAGTTCTTGAAGATTCGATACTTCTATGTAGGTTTTCCATTCATGTCGAAGCCAACCATTTTGGACCTTTCGAAGCATGGATTGTGAGTCTGATACAATAACTGCCTTTGTTAATAAAGTCTCAGACAGCCATCTTAAGGCAGCAGTAATTGCCTCTACCTCCATTCTCATGCTGTAGGTTGTTATCATGTAAGCCAAGCTATGTTCAGTAATGGTTCTGCCCTTTACTCTAGCAGAGACGCCCCACCCTGATTTATTACCACAGATTACAGACCCATCAGTGTATACAATGGCATCATCATCGCCAGCATTATCATTTATAAGCTGATCAATTTCCAGCTCTGCTCTTCCATTGGCCCAAGTTCTGCATTCTCTACCAAGGCTGATGATGGCTTGCTGGTAGTTCATCCAGCTCTCATCTGACTTACTCCACTCTTCTCCCTTGAATATATTTTCAACTGGGGTCACCTGTCTAATAGTCTCCTCTGCCTGCGCCATCCATGACATCCCCCTCTTTATTCTCGCTCCTTTGATGTCAGCTATGTTCTCATGCAGGGGATGCCTTTGTCTGTGGTTACACGCATATACACTTTTACCTGGGCCATCGCATATCTGGATCTAATTGACAGCAATCCAAGCATGTTCCGCATCATCACAATATGGGTATCTCACGTGCAGCCCAAGACTATACGCATCCCTTTGTTTTGAATGCGTTCCAGTCGTTCACATTGTGATATTGACAGCGTGAGTATTCCCAGGCCATACTCGATTACAGACAAGACCAGCTGCTGATATGAGAGAAACAGTAGTCTCTGCTCCAGTTTGTCCTGTCATTTGCAGGTGAGCATTCAAATCATTCAGATATGCTGTTGTGTCTCTTGGGAGGAGCACTAGTTTACACACATCCCGTATCAGTCAGCTCTGATTCAGGTAGAACGGCTTTACTCCTGTCTAAGCGTGCTACAGATGTATTTGTTACTTTGCCTTGACTAATACAGTGATCATTGCTAGATGCTCATTCACCTCTCCAACACATTTGAATTTGTCATCAGAATTTAGGCAGCTAAGTTTCTCCATGGATCTTTTAGTTGATGTTCTTCATCAGTGTCGTTTGTTGACTTTCTCTCATGTCCATTATCTTCTCTATATTCCATAGTGCCAAGCTTTCAATTATGTTTTCTACATGTGTTTTATAGTATCAAACTGCCCAGTGTCTTGTCTGTATATATCCCACCTGTTCTATAAGTGTGCCATAGTGTCAAGTTGTCCATTATCTTTTGTATATGTGCTCTGAAGAGTCGAGTTGTCCTATATTTTTATATATTTCCTATTTTCATATGCTTCTCTTCTGATCACATGTCCAGTGAAGGTTGACTACCTCCTTTTCTCTGATGATACTTCTTTGTTCATTAGCTCATCTCAAGCATTATTCATTTGTTGTTTTAGTTGTCAATATTGGATTCTTCAGAAAAACCGATCTTTGCAATCTCCAGTGATTTCATAATTTGTTTACTTATTGTCCAGGACTTGCTTCCATGCAATAAGATTGGATTGGTGTAACAATGTCCTTATATTACTCAACAGGGATTTACTGCATAGGATAATTTTGGGATGTTTTGGATTTGAATTGTTAACTGATTCCGTACGTAATTATTTTCAGCTCTGGACGGAATTATTTTTAAGCCCCAAAAATTTACACATACATAATTTACGTTTACTGACAATGTGTGTCTAATCATGAGTTAAGTATAACATATTATATATAAAATTAAAGTACATTGGATGAACAATATAAATCCATATGCCTTTCTAGCTAATTTTATGTTATGTTTATGTTATAACAGATAACATGTACACGGAAAAAAGATAACTTGAAATTTTGAACAAAAATTTTCGACTTACGTAAGGCTTGTAACATAAATTGTTATCACAATACAGTTTCACTGCTCTCTTTGTGCAGGTAATCCATTTAGAAACACAGAAAAAGAAAGAAAGTTATGGTTGATTGCACAGTTTGTTCACTGCTCACATATTAGTAACATATCCTGTGTGTTTTTCGGCCATTATGGCGATACGACAAAACACGATTAAAGATGAAGATAAATGTGAAAAAATCCGTTCAAACGCAAATAAAAGACGTTGAAGCTTGTTGAAATTTGCCCAGTTTTGTGTTTACTTCCGTTCGAGATAAATTCCGGGCAGTATAAAATATCAGAATAGAAAGAAACAATGAAATAAATCAGCGTCTTTTAAAAGATCTTACGTCTACAGCGTTCGGCCTTTGCGTCTATTATTAGATCTTGCGTACGGAATCAGTTAATGCATTTTTGTTTACATTTCCCCACATTAACTGCCAGTTATACAGTCAACTATGATAATGAACCTGTTCTTGACCAAGCTTGACTAGACCCTTGTGCTTCTCTAAAACTGCCTGAGACTGAATAAATTTACATAAATTTTTTGTCAGGCCCCCACTCATGAAAATAATTTATAAATGCAGATGCAGTGCCATCTTCCTAAGCCATACTTTAAAAAATATTTCCAGGCAATACATCTTTATAAATGTATCAGTTATCACAATGGTCATGAAGCTATAGATGGGTAAGGCAGGGCTTATATATAAACCTTTCTTCAGGTGTTCGATTGGCAGAATGGTTAGAGCGCTGGTGCCGGGTTTGAAACACAGTGTCGTCACGCTCCAGTCTACCCATCTGTAAATGAATACTTGACTCTTTCCTTGAGTTAGGGAAGGAAAAGGCAGTGGTGTGCAGGGAAGGAGCAGGCTATATTTTTATTCCTATAATGTTTAGTAGCTTCACTATTTAACATTGTCGATAAAAATGTCATTTTGTAAATAACATTAATTAAAATCAATTTACAACCTTTATTTAAATTAAAACTACCGAGCCTACCGTAGAAAAATTCAATCCCATTTTGGCATAAACCAGTTATTTAAGAGAAATTTCGTTTGTTTACTATATGAATTTTTTTTTTTATCTATGAAAGGGACAAAGAGATTAATGTCAAGAAAGATAAGTTAGGCTTAACTACATTTTTTTAAAGATAGGGTTTAGGGTTGGTTAAAAAGTCATTAGCATCTTGCAGAGTAGACATTGTGATAAGACTTTTAGACCTGCTAGAATAGGGTAAAAAAAAATCAAGTAGGAAATTGAAAAAAGGAAAAACTGAAGTTTCTTCTAACTACACCACTGACACATTAGAGCTGATGGGGAGGGGGACAAATGCAAGAAGAGAAGGCTAATAAGTAAATGAACAGATTCACAGAAAAAAACCATTCTATACTCAAAAGAGCATTGGCAATTATTGGATTATGATATTTACTGATTATATCAACGTACTATGATACACACACACCCACAGATATTTAATACATAAAATGATTTTTATGCAGGGGTTCCCTGAAACCCCACAATTATTTCAGGGGTTCCTTCAGGTTGAGAGTGTAATATGTATCTGTCAGTTTTGAAACAAAATATCATGCTATTAATGTTACTAATGACAACGGTGGAGCTTGGTCCAGCAGGTTTACATGAAGGCTTGGGACAGTGCGTTCTACTTTTGTTGGAGGGAGATTATAGCTGAGCTAGAGAAGTAAAAGATTTTTGGGGTTGAGGAAGTTGGGGAAGCCTGGGGCTTGTCACTGTAGAAGGTATCACAGAATGATGGCTAGGGTAAGAAAAAATAAGGAGTACTGCGGTAAGACATTGATAAATGACAGGTAAACAAAAATAAATGATGCTTCTTATCAAGACAAAGGACACAGAGAATTGCTTACATTACGGCCTCAAGGCCTTAATCAGGCAAACGAACGAAAACTGAAGGGAAAAAAGTGAGAACTCAGTAAAATACAAAACAAATTAATAAAAATAATTGGGCCTACTTCCATTTATGGGTTGTGTGACAGAGATAACTCATTTTGTGGATTTAAAAGGGAAATAACCATGCTGGATATGGCTCAGTACAAGCTAGGGAACCACACAACATAGCGCCAAGTGCCACACTGAAGGGAAGAACACCATTTGTTCCAAATTCCTACTTTATTTCACAAAATGACAACCAGAATTCGGCATCAGTGGACAATTATGAAACATTTTGAACGGCATTACAAGGATTTACACCAGCTACAAAAGTAGCACCACCAAAGCAAGGTCAGATCTGATTGCAAAAGCTTATATCTGGAAAAACTCCATAACCACATGCTAACATTAGCTAGATACAACTCATAGGAACCAACATGACAAAATAGCAGGGCGTTGCCTAGAATCTAGCAGGAATACTTCAGCCAACATCTGCTGATAGCAAAAGCTGCCAAAGTACGAAAATGGCCTTATGGGTCTGTCTCCCCCCCAGCTATGTGAACTGCCCTATATGGCAGGCTGATTCCAACTGACTAGTCCTATCGGTCCCATTGTTCATGATAACCTGACATGTCATATGATCTTGAGTTTACGAGAATTGGACAGCTCTGACTAAAGTTCTGAGTTGTCAATAACAATACATCGGCTCTGCTCCCAGCAAAGCATACACCTATTATGGTTGCTATAAAACATACTGTGACAGGTTCGTTTAATTATTATTTTATTTTTAAAAAAATGTATTTAACTTAATTCTTGCTTTCTGTCTCTTGTTTTTATTAGTTAGTTCCTGATGAATGCCCTGTGGCCGTAACATAGGCAGTCTTATTTGTCGGTTCTTAGTAAGATGTGTTACCTATCTTTGTTTATCCCACTTGTTGAGGTCAGAAATTATAAGAGCTTGCAAGAATAATAAGTAAGACATGAGAGAGAAATAATAGACAGTACAGAGTTTTGACGTTAGTTTATCCATATGACAACATTACCTCACTGTAAGGAATATATGCTTTGAAGCAGCCTTTCTCAACCTTTTTATCTTGGAGGAACCCTTGAAATAATTGTCAGGTTTCAGGAAACCCCTGCATAACAATTATCATATCTGCAGCTCATGTGACCTTAGCGTGATCAGTAAGTTGTAAATATAATAATGCAATCAAAGTTGTCAGTGCTCTTTTGAGTAGATAATATTTTATGTGGATCTGTTTATTTTGGCCTACTTATTAGCCTATTTTTTTTTTGGTGGTTTTCCCTCTCCACAAAATATATCACCTCTAATATAAGTAGAAGATACACCTCTAATGTAGGTCAGTAGTGTAAGTAGAAGATACTTCCGTTTTTCCTCTTTTTATATTTCCTAGGTGATTTTTTTTCCCACCGTATCCAAGTAGGCCTAAATGTCTTATCACAAATTTCTACACTACAAGATGCTATTGAAATATGGTATGTGCAAGGGTTGAACACGGTCCTATTGCGCACTGCCATACGGGGATGCTCTTTCACTGCCCACCACTGCAAGAGTTAACATCGCGCAAAGGTTAAAAAAAAGAAAAGAACGACGTTTATTTTTTCTATCACCTTCTCTCGTGGAAATGGTAGCGACTTCCCTAGGAACACTAGGGTTCCTTAAAACCTCTGTTGAGAAACCCTACTTTAGAAATACATATGACTATCCTAACACTTCAGAGTTTTTACTTCGAGGTCAGTTTGCTGACGTCTTGATGATGTTCAGCTGTTCGGCCAAACTCCTTATGTAAGATTTAGATCAAGGTTGTTATAAGTTACTACACTGTACTGACACCTGCTTGGCCATTGTTTCCTGCTCACGGCCTGCCATTATGATATTAATTTATGTGTTTCCTTGAATGTGTGTTTGATATATTCACTTTGATACACAATCAGGGTTTTATCAATATGTTGGTATGACAAGAAAAGACATTCTAAGAACTTCTGATACGTAATACTGGCTACAGGCTTAATAGTTTGGCTGATAAGTTGCTTATGTTTTTCGTGACAAAGATATGCATTGTCAAATATGCGAGATATTCAGGTTTACAGTTTAGTACTTTGATTCAATCTGCTCAAGACTTAGCAAATAATTGTGAAACATAATTTAAATTATTTTGAACATTTATAGCATAACACTGTTTGATATAGTGGAAACGTTGAATATTATTTCTGATATTGTTTAGCTTACATCATTTGATAGTAAATAAATATTACACACACATTTGATAGCAGACATGCTGAATTTTATTTTTGACTTTGTAACATTCACACTTTTGATAATAGAAAGGCTGAATTTTATTTTAATTGAGTGAAGAATGTCCCTCTTAAAAATATTTATGAGCGTGGGGGGCCACCAATGTAGTAAGCTGCAAATTCTGTGTAAAAATGTTTTATTTTATTTTGCAGTACTGCTTTCTGAAACATATATTTTTAACATATACAATTTCTAGACTCGTACAACCTAATCTTAATTGCCTCTTATGACCTGCCAGTTGGGAATAATGGTCCAATTGTTGTGTTTTTTTTTTTGGTCCCCTCCTGGGAAAATCACTGACTCTGTTTAAGATAGGGTTTTTTAACCATGTGCCATGGATCCATGATTGTTCAGTGAAGGCTGTGCACCACTAACAATTTCATAGGAAAAAATGTACATAAAATCATAGATACAAATTTTACATTTTCAGTTTTAGAATATGTACACGACCCACTAAGAAGTCAGGCGACCACAGGGTACAGAAAGCCTGGTGTAAGAGCCAAAGCTTTAAAATTCCCATTTTAAACCAAATTCTGTCTTTTCTCTTGAGATTAATGATGGTAGATGTGCCAAATAAAGTCTGATGAGTTATGAGAATGTCACGTATGTGTGTCTATTTACTACCACAGTTCACTAACCTGACAGATTCTTACGCATGATTAAAAATTATTTCATGCATGATTAAAGGCTAGATTCTTATGCATGATTAAAAACCTAGATTCTCATACATGATTAAAAACTTAATCCCGGTAAACTTGCTTGTACAGAAAATGAATTAAAGCTTATTCTTTCCACGAGAACTGTCCTTCCGGACGTACTGTGTCTCTGGGTTTTTTGTTTTGTTTCGTTTGCTTTGTTTTTTTTTAACATTTTGTGATTCCTAACTATCTTTCCTGCCCTTTGCCACTCCTCATGAAACATGAAGCCATAGCTGCATTAGCTGTGGCCCCCCCCCCCCCCCCTTTTTTTAAATTATTTATTTACAGGAAGTCTGCACCAATGCATCTCATGTATTCATGCAACACTGATTTCTGTAGGAATTTGTTGTACATAGTGGAATAGCCAGTCTCATCCGTAACTCATTTGACATGCCTGGTTGGAACAATGGTCCTTTATGATTATTTGATCTTTATTTCATCCATTTAAAAGATTTTTTTGAATGACCTTCATTGACATCACAGTGATTTTTCTGGTCACCGTAAAATGACCTTTTGTCACGACATTGACATTCTTGTCATCACATTTTATAAAAAAACGTGAATAGCCAATTGATCTTATTGTTATGGCATCACAAAATGTCACTTAAACAGAATAAATAGGGTTGCTACAGTAATCCTGTTTAATTAAGTAGTTAAGCATTATGTAAATATAGAAGTTGCCAGTTTGGTACTTTTGTCTGTTTGTAAAGTAATCTTTGCTCTTTAGATGTCATAGTTTAGTGTTTGTATGCAGTTTCAGGGCAACACTGCTGGTGGTGGGAGGTGATTGTCATTTATTTTGGGTGGTGGGGGTTGAATGTCATAGGTGATGGTGGTGGGTGAAGTGGATGTCAAGGACGGTGATGGATGTGTGTATATCATGGGAGAGGGTGGTGGGAGTTTATGGTCATGGGAGGCGTGAATGTCATGGGTGGTTGTGGGGAGTTGGATGTCATGGTTCGTTGTGGTGGGAGGTAATTGTCCATGCATGGTAGTGGGGAGGCGTGGATGTCATGGGCGGTGGTGGGAAGTAAGATGTCATGGTTCATTTTAGTGGGAGGTGATTGTCATGGATGGTAGTGGTTGGGAAGCTAATGTTGTGGGTGATGGTAGGAGTGAATGTCATGGGTAGTGGTGAGAAGTGACTATCGTGGATGTTAGTGGCACAAGCAGACCACCTTGGGCATTGGTGGTTATGGGGGCGAATTTCATATAGTGAGAACCAGTATATCTACTGGCACATTTAGGGTGCACTTTTCTGACAGCTGGGACGTGTGTGTTGCTGAGACTTTTCCCTTGTTTGTCATATTATAAATATACATAACTGTTACACAATAAAATGACATAACTGGGTGATCGCATTGTTGACTTATTGGATTTGGCTCATTTCCACCCGTTTGTCCGTTTTTCATTCCAATATAATCGTGTAAATGGATAACCCCTAGATGGCCACTTCAGGTCATAGTTCGCAAACAGAGGCAACGAGCCAGCAGGGATGTTTATAATGCTCTAAACCTGTGGTTCTCAACTTTACACGAACACGACCCAAATTTCACAGCTGGTGAAGCTGGCGACCCATGTAGCAAAATTGACAAGTAAAAATTATTTTTATCGGAATTGAGCCAACAGGCATGCCGTTTAAAACTTCGAGTAAGGGTAACGTAAGGGGCGCGACCTATCGCATTGATTACCTCGACACACCGGCTGAAAATCAGTGTTCTTAAAAGCAAGGTTTTCACAAACATGGTACGCGGGATGATATTACACGGTTCGCGGACTAATTTTTCCTCCAAAAATGTTGTAAAGAAAAATTGAATAATAAAAATGGTACAAAAAATCGTGAAGTTAGGACACAAGGACTAGATTTTTTTTTATTTTTAATGAATAGCGCGCTCTAAACAGAAAAACGGAGAAAAATTATAACTGGCTAACAAAGGCAAAATGTGGAAATGTTAACAGACTTTGGGCTGAAACCAATACAGGAAAATAGAATGTCTTGTAGATATCAGTAAGATGGAACATTGTACCAACATTACTGTTTCTGATCTCGCTATGCTTTGTAGATATCTGGAAGATGGAACATTGTACCAACATTACTGTTTCTGATCTCGCTATGCCTTGTAGATATCTGGAAGATGGAACATTGTACCAACATTACTGTTTCTGATCTCGCTATGTCTTGTAGATATCAGTAAGATAGAACATTGTACCAACATTACTGTTTCTGATCTCGCTATGTCTTGTAGATATCAGTAAGATAGAACATTGTACCAACATTACTGTTTCTGATCTCGCTATGTCTTGTATATATCAGTAAGATAGAACATTGTACCAACATTACTCTGTTTCTGATCTCACTCTTTAAGGATTATTACGTCACCACTGCAGTGACCATGCACCAAAGCACTTCGTGTGATATTGCAGTGGTAGTTTATGTGACAATTTATTTGACACGATGACGTAACTGACTTACCGCACATCCATCAATAGTCGTTTTTCGTCGCCTTCGCTTCTCAGTACTGAGGTCAAGTGTTCACATGGGAAACGGCAATATTGTACACACAAGTTGAGAATTAATACAGAGATTTCGGTGCAAGAATAGACGAATAAGCTTACTTTTTTTTGGCCCGCTTGCCGTAAACAGTCGTTATTGTTATTCAGAATCGACATTATTGCACTCCGGGCAAATGTCGAAGGATTTGAATGCCGATTGTTCCTGTTGCGTCATGGTTATGTACACGGCGGATGCATCCTCTCATACGTCCATCTCTGCTAGTCTTACTTTTGATGCCAAATTCCACAGGCGATCATTAATTGTTCTCTTAAGGCTAGTCTGTAAGCTCTCATGAACTCGTATCTCTGCATGACCAGGACAGTAGATCCATACTAGTTTCTGACGATTCTAAGCTTCCATGGATGTTTTCCATTCATGTCTTCGCCATCCATTTTGAACCTTCCGAAGCATGAAGTGAGAGTCTGACACAATAACTACCCTAGTTGACGGAGTCTCAGCCACATCAGAGCTGCAGTAACTGCCTGTATTTCCATTCTTATGCTGCATGTTGTTGTCTTGTAAGCTCCGCTCTGTTCGGCGAAGATCCTACCTTTTAATCTAGCCGAGAAGCCCCAGCCTGATTTCTCACCACGAAATACTGACCCATCAGTGTACACAATGGCATCATCGTCTCCCGCATGATCATGTAAAAGTTGATAAAAACAAGCAGACGAAACACTTGTAATGGTAGAAAACGAAAGTGATATCCAACTTCTGCTAGACGCAGTTATAGCCAGTTAAAAAAAAAAGTAACGGTGAAGGTTGTTGTGGTGGGTTTTGATGTTAAACAATAAAGTATTATTTGTCTACCGATGTGAGGTCAGCTGTGCAAGCCCCTGAGTCTAAGGGTTGAATAAGATGTTCTCAGGGTACCTGGCCGCTACCACCCTACGACCTCAGTCGGCTATATATTTTATCCTAATTAGTATGTAATGGTGTCTGGTTGTTATCTAGCTAGTGTCTAGGGTAATGTGCAATGTAAATGTAATAAAAATGATAACAACTACACTTAACACTCAATGAATAGTAATGAAACAAGTCACTGGTTAAATTTGAACTGTAAAATCTTTTGTACAATTTTATTTTTCTTGTGTTTCAATTTCTTGGACACAGGAATGTTAAAAATCAAAGAAGAATTCAATTTAGTTATATTTTAAATACTTTAAAAAAACACGCTGGTTGTGAATAATTATCTACAATGTTTATGTCTTGAGTTGATATGATGAAACAATAAGTCTGTGAATGGGCAATCCTTGGAGGAACGATTGTCCTCATCACTTCAAGAAAACCTTGATAAAATATAGATGATGGAGATTAAAGTTATGTGAACCAAGGCACACCCGTGGACGAATGCTCTTATCTGAATAATCCAGTAAAACTCGGCTGTCTCTCTCACACATCCACTTTCTGCACGATTTCACTTCGGCAGAATGCTGCTACAGAATACTTCGTAAGTTAGGCACTCAGGAACGTTATGCCTCACTCTGGCAGCTTCAGTAGAAAGTATAGTAGTATGTGGCTCACTTTATAGTTCCACAATTGAACCCTGCAAGTAGAGGATTAATCCCTACCTCAGTACATCGATAACCCATCTCCATCTCTAATCACATAAACAGTATCAATAGTTTCAAGATCAGTGGGTCTTTGCTACAAATAGCTATCGTTCCTATCTGGTTATGTGCCCTATTCATCATCATGTCTTCAAACATCTGTTTGATATCTTCATAGTCATAGGTAGACTTATATTTACTTATATAAAAAGTCAAGTGCAAACACTGTGACTTGCTGGAGACGGCCAGTGGTTTTCTGGTCTTACATCATAATAATGTACATCAATTTCCCCTTTTAAGTATTTTTTATTTTCTCCCAAAACCCAAGTAAGCCGGTCTGGCTTTAATAAAAGAGATACTTTCCTAACAATAGTTGTGGCAAGTCACACATTTTTTTTGGTTGGCGTCTTTTTAGATATGCCTCTACCCACTGATTATTTTTATACACATTCAATAATACAAATGCATGTCAATAAACAAAAGGGTTATATAAATGGTTATCTTACCGCATCAATGAAATTTACACAATATGTAGGTTAATCTAGCGATTAATGGTCACACACAATCGCCGCTGGTGCAGGAAGGCAAGGGCAATGGTCATGGATTCCCTGCTCCCTTTGATAACACTACTTATTAAAAAGATTTTTCCCAAGTGGCCCCGAACGCAAGGTTCAAATCGTTTTATTACTATCTTTAGTCTATTTGCTCCAACCAATCAAATTATGTTATGCTTTCTAGCGTCCTTTTTTCAAAATACATTACATTTTAAATCTTGGACTACCTCTCCCCTCCCAAGATATGGCGAGCTGAGTGAGGCTATTCCGTATGTCCGTCACTGTGTCTTTCAGTTCCATATTTCAGTCCCTATCTAACTGTTTTTTAAAAAATGCGGAAAAGCAATTATGGATCAGAAGACTAGCTGCCATGTAGTCCTTCTGGTTTTATTCGTATCTTTATCCCATTATTTTTCACTCTTCATTTATTCAAATAACATATACTTTTATAATAATATACTTTATGGGGACTATGATATGATAATAAACAAATATTATCCTTTTAATTGTCAACTGTCCTTTCGTTTATTTTATTACTAGTCTTCATATAAGTTCAGTTTGCCATCATGGCTTTGCATCTTGTGGTGGATTTGGTGTTATTCTATAAATATTATTAATTTTAATTCAATCAGGTGTGAGATCAGCTGTGCAAGCCCCTGAGGTTTATTAAATTCAGATAAGTTTACATGGAACCTGTCTGCTTCCACCAAAGACCTCACCCGATTATATATCTTCCCCTACTGAAGTGTAATGTTGTGTGTATGTTGTCTAGCAAGTGTCTAGGGTATATGCAATGTGATGAAGTGTAGAAACAGGACAACAACTACACCTATTACTTATAAACAATGATTAAACAAGTCACTGGTTAAGTTTTCAATTTAACATATTTTTTGTACAATTTATTTTCCTGTATCTGTTTTAACAGCACATGTGAGCACCAATACACAGGATAGGCTTGCTTGTGAGTTTCTCTTTTAACTCATTAAACGCCAATTCGCACTGTGCCGACCAAGTAATTTTATCAGGTTAAATCCGTCAGAGGAGCACATATAGAGTTAAAATTTCTAATGTACCTTTGGTAAAAACCACACAACGACACAAAAGATCGCACATCCTTCTTAGTCTGTGGCCTCGGTGCTCTTTGCAATTTCTCCAGGTTCTTGGGATCAGGGGTCATGCTACCCTGATATACCGTATGTTCCAAGAATTCCAACTCTTTACAACCAATACAACATTTTGTTGGTCTAGCAGTCAAGTTTGCCTCTCTGAGTCTATCGAATAGCATATTCAAAGAGTTAACGTGTTCTTCAAACGTTTCAGTAGCGATGAGGATGTCATCCATGAAATTCGTATTGCATGGATTTTTCAGTGGATCCAACAATTTTCGCATCATCCTCGAAAACACACTCGGGGCATTTTTCAACCCGAACGGCAACATGTTGAATTCATAATGGCCTTCCGAGGTGCTAAAGGCTAAATAAGGTCGAACCTTAGGCTTTACGGGAATTTGATAATAGCCTTTGCTAAGATCCACCTTAGAAAAATATTTTGCCTTGTTCAACCTGGCAAACAGTTCATTTGTATCAGGTAAAGGATCCACCTGACTTTCTGTGACAGCATTCAGTTTCCTGTAATCTATGAACAGTCTATGTTCCCCAGATGGTTTCCTCAACAAAACCACACTAGAGCTATAAGGAGATTCACTGTGAGAAATAATCCCTTCTTTCAACAGGTAATCTATCTCCTCCTTCAAAGCTTTTTCCTTCGCGAATGGGATAGTACAGGCTCTCATACAGATGGGTGTTGGGTCTATTACTTTCTTATCATATTCCAACAAGTTGGTGTGCCCCGGTTTGTCCGTTAACACGTCCGTATGATCTTCCAGAACCTTTTGAATCCGCTCCCTCTGATTTGTCGTCAAGTGTTTACTTATTTTTACCTGTGCTGGTGTTTCACAGGGTTTTAAGGGGTATTCATGAGAGGCGAGTGGTTCATTTTTCATCTCCGTTGCAATAGCCAAGGTCATTAAATGTGTCCCTTCCTGGATTTGTCTGTTCAGATACTTCTTTAAGAGGTTCACGATAGATTTTCACTTTCCCTTTCTTATCTATCTTGTAGTTAGTTCTAGACATCTTTTCTAGAACCGTGTATGGACCTTGCCATCCGATTTGCAACTTGTTACTGCTGCCGGGTAGTAGAAGATGCACCTTCTCTCCCACAGCTAGTTCCCTATCCTTCGCTTTCTTATTATAATATGCAGCATGTTTCTTCCTGGCTTGTCTGAGATTATCAGTAGCGAGTTTCCAGCCAGTTTTGATACGAGTGGTCAGCTCGTTCACATACTGATAGAATGAGGTAACAGTCTCTTCTGCCTTCTCACCTGTCCACGTCCTCAATAAGGCTTCCAATGGACCTTTGATTGGTCTTCTAAATAACAGTGTTGCCGGTGCCATTCCGGTCGAATTATGTGGAACTTTCCGATATGCAAACAACGCAGCGGGTACGTATTGGTCCCACGTATCAGGTTTTTCATGGGCCAGCTTTCGCAGGATAGAAATGAGAGTCCCATTAAACCTCTCTACCTGGCCATTCCCTTGGGGGTGATACGGACTACAATGAAAGTGCTTGACTTGGAATATCCTGAAAACTTCTGTTAGTCTCCCCTTGAACTGTGAGCCGTTATCAGTCAAGATTTGGTGAGGGAAACCTAACCTCGTGAATATCGTGAGTAATGCCTCTGCCACATGCTTCGAGTCGATTGATGACAGGGCTACCGCCTCTCCCCACATAGAACAAGTGTCCACCAGAGTAAGGATGTAACTGTTCCTCCTCTTGGTACGCGTGAGAGGTCCCACAATGTCCACAGCAACCCTTTCAAAAGGGGTTCCCACTATGGGCATCTCCCCCAAGGTTGCAGGAGCAGTCCAGTGTTTTGGAGCTACCCTTTGACATTCTGGACAGGATTTGACATATCTTTTTATATCTTCCGTTATCCCTGGCCAGAAGTAATGACAAGCTATACGCTGTCCTGTTGCGCTGATCCCCATATGACCACTGAAAGGGATAGCATGTCCTAACTCCATCATTTTCTCCCTATACGAAGTGGGAAGCACTAGCTGTCCGTGACCATTGGATCCAGTTCCAGCCTTCCTATAGATCAGTTTATTCTTCATATAGTAGTCTCCTTTGCTTGGAGGTGTATGGCATTTAGGCAATTTTTTTAAAACACAGCTTGAGTGACCTATCCTAGCCTGTGCATTCCTCATCTCCTCTGGATGAGCATTTATAGGTTCACCTTCTTCCTCCTTCTTCTGTGACCTGGTCTGCACTGTCGCCATGATCACAGGTTTCTCGGGATTCCCCAAGAAGACGTAGCTACACCCCAATATCAGAGGGTAGATTGGTTCATCTATCACTGCTGCTCTGATTTCTCCTTCCACATAGCGAGTTTTCACCGTTATCCTTGCGATGGGAAGTGTCATGGTTGCTACGTCCTTGGTTGCCCCTTGGATCTCCACTGTTTCCGTGGTGTATTGATCTGGGTGCACCAGGTGAGAGCTCACGACTGAGTCATAATCTAATCCTGTATCATAAAGGCACCTAATGGTGGCCCCATTACATACAACATCCTCACACACTGGGGGGTGATAAGGTTCCTGCTGTCCAGTAGGTTTCTTCTTTAATCCCTTGTTCCCCGTTTTCATAGCAGCGAAGGTAGAAGGTTTCTTTGTACAAACTTTGGTGTCATGAGTGTCCCTCTTACACCATTTCCTTCCCTGATGGAAAGGTTTTCTTTCACTGAATTGCGGGTTCCTATGGCGTTGGTCAAAACTTGGCCTATCATAATCGGGTTTACCTTTATTGTACCTGTCCTTATTATCCAATTTATTTTGGTTTTGATTTTGGGGCGCCTTATTATGGTCTAATTGCGTCTTCTTCATGCCTGCTATCTCAGACTGGGCTGCCTGATATCTTTCAGCCACATTTAAGATCTCCCCCAGTCTCTCAGCACCCTGTTCCGTGAGAAATTTTCTCAGGTCTGGAGTCATGGACTCTCTTACCAGCTCCATCATAATCATTTCCTTTAAATCTTGGGTTTTCCCCGCAGCAGTCCATTTCTCCAGGTATGTCTCCAGGCGTGAAGAGAACTGGTGATAAGTCTCCCCAGCAAGTAACTTAGCATTTCTAAATTTCTTACGATAAAATTCACTATTTTTCTCATATCTTACTAAGAGAGTCTGCTTAAGAATGTCATAATTGTCTTGGTCGTCCTTACTCAGCTTGGAAAAGACCTCATACGAGTTTCCCCTAAGTCCCTGGGATACTTTAAGACTCCACTTTTCCTTTTCCAACCCATACGTTGTAGCTAGTCTCTCAAAGCGGCTTAAAAAGGACTGTATGTCATCATCTTTTTCAATAAAGGGATCTAGATGAAACCCCATGGCTGATGAGGAGGCTACCTGGCTTGCAGCAGAGTCGGAAGTGGATGGGCTAGTACCATTTTCAGGAGCAGGGCCTTGTAATTGCAACTACCTTAGTCGTAACTCTTGCTCCCGCTGTAGTCTTTTATCTTCTCTTTCTGCATCCAACCTCTTTTCTTCTTTCTCTTTCTCTGCATCCAACCTCTTTTCTTCTTTCTCTTTCTCTGCCTCTAATTTCTTCTCCAACTGCAACCTCTTGATCTCAGCCTCCCTCTCAGCCTCTAATTTCTTAGTCTCCCTAGCATCTTCTAATAAAATTCTTTTCTCCTCAGCCATCCTTCTATCTTCTCGTTCAATAAATTTATCTACTTCTGCTGTAACATAGGCAACTAAACCTGGCCCGTCCATACCCATTTCCTTCGCCGACTGCGCAGCAGCAGATCTGTATTTGGTCAAGTCTGCCATCTTGTTATTAATATCAAATGTTATACAAGCAAACCACAATATCTAACAATTTCTAATTAACACAAACACAATGGGCAATGCTGGTTCACCTAACTCTCCACTTTTTAATTTAGAAATCCCGGAGCGAGCGTCCCAATATATGTGGTGGGTTTTGATGTTAAACAATAAAGTATTATTTGTCTACCGATGTGAGGTCAGCTGTGCAAGCCCCTGAGTCTAAGGGTTGAACAATATGTTCTTAGGGAACCTGGCTGCTACCACCCTACGACCTCAATCGGCTATATATTTTATCCTAATTAGTATGTAATGGTGTCTGGTTGTTATCTAGCTAGTGTCTAGGGTAATGTGCAATGTAAATGTAATAAAAATGATAACAACTACACTTAACACTCAATGAATAGTAATGAAACAAGTCACTGGTTAAATTTGAACTGTAAAATCTTTTGTACAATTTTATTTTTCCCGTGTTTCAATTGCTTGGACACAGGAATGTTAAAAATCAAAGAAGAATTCAATTTAGTTATATTTTAAATACTTTAAAAACAACACTCTGGTTGTGAATAATTATCTACAACGTTTATGTCTTGAGTTGGTATGATGAAACAATAAGTCTATGAATGGGCAATCCTTGGAGGAACGAATGTTCTCATCACTTCAAGAAAACCTTGATAAAATATAGATGATGGAGATTAAAGTTATGTGAACCAAGGCACGCCCGTGGACGAATGCTCTTATCTGAATAATCCAGTAAAACTCGGCTGTCTCTCTCATACATCCACTTTCTGCACGATTTCACTTCGGCAGAATGCTGCTAAGGCGTGATGGCCACTGACTGCTTTGACGGTCGGCGGCTAAGGATCAAAGAAGAAGAAGAAGAATGCTGCTACAGAATACTTCGTAAGTTAGGAACTCAGGAACGTTATATCTCACTCTGGCAGCTTCAGTTGAAAGTATAGTAGTATGTGGCTCACTTTATGGTTCCACAGTTGAACCCTGCAAGTAGAGGATTAATCCCTACCTCAGTACATCGATAACCCATCTCCATCTCTAATCACATAAACAGTATCAATAGTTTCAAGATCAGTGGGTCTTTGCTACAAATAGCTATCGTTCCTATCTGGTTATGTGCCCTATTCATCATCATGTCTTCAAACATCTGTTTGATATCTTCATAGTCATAGGTAGACTTATATTTACTTATATAAAAAGTCAAGTGCAAACACTGTGACTTGCTGGAGACGGCCAGTGGTTTTCTGGTCTTACATCATAATAATGTACATCAATTTCCCGTTTTTAAGTATTTTTTTATTTTCTCCCAAAACCCAAGTAAGCCGGTCTGGCTTTAATAAAAGAGATACTTTCCTAACAATAGTTGTGGCAAGTCACACATTTTTTTTTGGTTGGCGTCTTTTTAGATATGCCTCTACCCACTGATTATTTTTATACACATTCAATAATACAAATGCATGTCAATAAACAAAAGGGTTATATAAATGGTTATCTTACCGCATCAATGAAATTTACACAATATGTAGGTTAATCTAGCGATTAATGGTCACACACAATCGACGCTGGTGCAGGAAGGCAAGGGCAATGGTCATGGATTCCCTGCTCTCTTTGATAACACTACTTATTAAAAAGATTTTTCTCAAGTGGCCCCGAACGCAAGGTTCAAATCGTTTTTTTTACTATCTTTAGCCTATTTGCTCCAACCAATCAAATTATGTTATGCTTTCTAGCGTCCTTTTTTTCAAAATACGTTACATTTTAAATCTTGGACTACCTCTCCCCTCCCAAGATATGGCGAGCTGAGTGAGGCTATTCCGTATGTCCGTCACTGTGTCTTTCAGTTCCACATTTCAGTCCCTATCTAACTGTTTTTAAAAAAATGCGGAAAAGCAATTATGGATCAGAAGACTAGCTGCCATGTAGTCTTTCTGGTTTTATTCGTATCTTTATTCCATTATTTTTCACTCTTCATTTATTCAAATAACATATACTTTTATAATAATATACCTTATGGGGACTATGATATGCTAATAAACAAATATTATCCTTTTAATTGTCAACTGTCCTTTCGTTTATTTTATTAATAGTCTTCATATAAGTTCAGTTTTCCATCATGGCTTTGCATCTCACTGTTGTTAATAAGTTTTTACGTTTTCCTCCTGTCCCCTACACGCTAGGTTAAATTTTCAAATTTCCACGTTAATCGTAATTTTTTCTTTCTTTACTAAATACACCATCTTTTTCCCCTCTCTATCGTGCTTATACAAAAAGAAGCACAACGTCTGCATTTCATCCTAAAAATACGACTGTGTGTGTGTTTTTCAACGCAGTCTCCCGATCTGAGTGTTTATACATTTAGGCTGCGCGAATGGCAATAAGGGGGTGGGCTAGTTGGTTGGTGGCGTTTTATTCAAATATGCTTACCAGCATGGTATCACGCGCTGTCGCGATTCAAACCAACACGTGTTAATGGTCGTATTTTTCCCGTCTCTCACTTGCATTCCTTCGTTTATTTCTTTCCCCGTTTTTCTTCTTTCACTCTTGCTTGAAAAAATTGTGCCTTGGCTGGCAAACTGTTACAGTTAATTTTCAAGGACGTATTTTGAAACACTAGTACTATCGAGTGAGAGAAGGGTATCGTTTACTTGCGTTAAGGCTTATCAAAAAATTATTACGACTGCTGGCGCCGGTGACGATGCTGAAGCGCAACTTACCTATTTATCTCTATATATTATTTTATCTTTCTAATCACGTGGAATTTTAACTATTTGATCAATGTATCAGTGTATCTCACTACAGTTGTCCAATAGCAGATACTGCCGTAGTGAGTCATAAGTTCCCCTCGCTGCGTTTACCTTTTCTTACGCAAGATCAGTCATGGACCCATTTACAGCTAAGTGCATTGGAGCGTGACACAACCATGTTTCAAAAGCGGTAACTTTGAACCTTGAAGAAATCGTTCTAAACATTGTGCCCATCAACACACTATAATCAACAGCACTAACTAAAGTTAAGAATTAGGCAGCACAACAACTCGAATGGTTAAATACAGACATACAATTCATCCATAACTGTGGAACCGGGTGTTGAGAATAGATAGACCTAGAGAATTGCACAATATAGTTCAAACAGTTTATAACACGAACACAAATTAATATACAAGGATCAATATACAAGGATCAATATATAAGGATCAATGATGGTATGAGGAGAAGGGGCAATCTGTTGAGGGCTCGTGTGTTGATGATGGCAGATGACTGGTTGATTGGGTGACATCCTGGACACCCCCTGGCTTTCCCGCCCTTCTTCCCCTTGTTAACAACATGGCAGTTGTGAGAGACTTTCTTTTAATTTGATTGTTTTAGTTATTTAGTTTTTTTGGGAAAAGGGATGGGGCACACATACATTCACACAATTTAAGAGTTTTGGTTTACTTTATTTGGACTAAGTGGAATGGGGAGATACCATATTTAGATGTCGGAAATAAAAATTTTTATCTTGAATTTACTACACTATGTATCCTAATTTATAACCCAGCAAGGGTTAAACGGGATACCGGTACTTTTTTCTTTAAAAAAAGTTTTTATGGAAAGAAATAATTATAGAATGTAAAATATTTGTGGATTGGCAAAGTGGAAGCAAGTGAGACAGTCTAACTACCTTGGATGTATTATATAGTCTTCTAGCGTGACCAACCAGGTCGTAATTAGACGAAACCGCAGAATATCGCTTGTCTTTCTGCATCTGAAAATGTTTCCCGCCTTCACGCAGACACCGGATGGACGGTGAAGACATACATTTTCCTCCATCCTCCTTGGACACATAACTGTCATTGTGAACAACTATTTACTCGTTGGCATTTTTTGTATTAAGTTACCTGGCTTTGTCCTTTTATTTCGTTAAAGGTAGTTCCGTGTTCCGGTGAAAATATAGCCAACTTAGGTGTTCAGTCCATCTGTGACCTTGTTATCGCATGCCAGATTGATATACCCGATCGTTAGCTGTTAAGTGATAGCCGGAATCTAGATTCTGGAAGATAACCTTCGCCCTATTTTACGACATAACTACTTTAGTTTGACCCACTTAGCTCAAGTTACCAAACGGAAGACAGACAATGCTATTTTATTGGAACTACTGAATGTGCTCCACTTTTATTGATGGTTACTTCCTGCATTGTTGGTTTCAGTAACGAGTTTCCTACGACATTTAAAGCCATATAGTTAGTGCTATGAAATTAGTCTGTCTGCCAATGTTCGTAGTTTATTTATTCTTTGTTTCAATCACTTGCCATGTAGCCATTGATGAGTCGGGTTTATTCCAAGTTCGTGATCAAATGGAATTTTGCGTGTTTGTTTAGTGTTCAAGATTTTTTATTCTTCTGCTTGTGAAAATACTTTGAGAGAATCGAATGATTTGTTTATACCTGGTTTATCGTTACATTAAAACAGTAACGGTAACCCTGCAGCAGGTACTACCGTGGGGGGAGTGAACTGCTACAGATTTCACTTATGAGGCTCAGCTTCGTGTGGGGGGAGGGGGGGGGAGGAGGAGGAGGGTAGACCAGTTTCCCACCGCACTATCTTTGCCTTCCTGAACTCAAGAGCAGAGTCAGGTAGCCATTTACAGCTGGGTAAACTGAAGCACGCCACTACCAGGTTTCAATCCCGGTAACTTTGCTTGGAGAATGAAACGCTCTAACCATTCTGCCATTCGGCGCTTGTCTTTACACTGCCAACTAAAACATTATTTATCTACTGCATTATTTCCATTTATGACTACAGGAGAAGAGGAAATCTGAAATATTTTGTTGTTGTTGTTGAACAGAATCGGCATCATTGCACTCAGGGCAAACCAAAGATGCTGAGTCTCCCTTAGTTGACCGTATGTTCTCCCTTAGTTGACCGTATGTCCAAGAGTGTCAGTGCTAGCAACAAGAAAGATTCAAGGAAAAATAAAGGACGACAAAGAAAGAAGATACTGCACAGTTGGACATCGCGTCATGGAAAGAAGTCACTGACAGAAATTATAAACAACACTGGGAAAAGGAGTTTGTGGAGCGACCAGATCATCTAAGCCAGTCGGCATGGTACGTGAAGAAGAAGAATGCATTGTTTACTTTGTGTATAACATAGCTGTGTTATTTCTCCATTGTTTTTCCTTTAGATATTGCTTTTGTATGGTAAGGCACACCATTCACATAAATCCTTCTGTTATTTGCCAGTCAAGAAAGAGAAGTCTAGTGCAACATTGATAAACTCTAAGCTCTGAAAATGACTCTAAGTGTCTACCTGTTGCATGACAAAGCCATGAAAAGGGCCTGACCTAAGAAGGGCTGCTAGCCTCCCTCAAGAGCAGGCGACATCCCATCATTTATCAATCTGCAATCGAATGAAGAATAGTTATTTCTTATCGATCCCCTATCTGCTTCTAAGCTTACCCTAAAGACACTCTTACCCGCGTCCTCCCATCCCATGAAACAAGTAAACTTAAAATCCTTGCTTGCTTCACATTTACGGGATTAATCCTTGTCATTTTCATAATTTGTTTACATAATCTACACTTGATTCATTATTTCTTTAACTCCCTGTATAGTAATGACCTTAAGTGCCACCTAGCCTTCCTGTTCAGCGCTAACATTCATGACTCTTAAAGGTTTATTTTAACCCTTTCATGTCTGTCTCCAACAGTTCCATTCTCGGGTGGTTTTATTTATTTGTTATTTTATTATTATTATTATTTTTTTTTTTTTTTGGGGGGGGGGGGGTGTCTTCCTCAATTTTCGTTACCATGGGGATTACAAAAGAAGGACCGCCTTTTAATGCTAACAGTTTGTCGTAGATTTTTGATAGGAGAATTAAGACATAGATTGGTCCCTTCTGAATAGAAATAGAATAGGTGATAGCTCTGTGGGAGATAATAATAGAAATAGATTTTCACGAGTGAGATGGTGAAAACTAGGTAATTTTTGTCCCTGAATTTGAGAAGTTTTTCTCTCCTTCAGCCTATCTCTACAACAGAAAGTATTAGTCAGACAACTACCTCAGTATATATATATTTAGATGTAATATATATGAACCACTCACAAACACAACCACATAAGTGACGACAGTTAAACGTACCAACGTGAAAACTATAACAATGAAATATAAATATATTTTGGGACAAGCTGACTGACACACTGGTATAAGTTTATGTAAATTTTATTATCTTAAGACAATGTACCCACACCGTAAATTTGAATATCAATCACATATAAATATACATATACTCAAGACCAAAAGAAACGCACATGGCATAAAATTATTTCTGCATATTCTGAAGTACCAACAAAATATCCAACTGCACTAAAGTTTGTTCAAACCACAGCGTGAATGTCTTAATATCGGGTGTGTGTGTGTGTGTTCCCCCCCCCCCCCCCCCCCCCCCGGCCCCCCAATAGCTCTGGCACATTCTTGAAGACGATTAGGCATCGACCTCACCAAGTGTTGAATGGTTTCCATCGGGATGGCATTCCAAGTTCTCTGTAGAGCGTCTCTCAGCTGCCGTTGATTGTGAGGGGCCTGTCGTTGCACATGTCCCAACACGTCCCAAAGATATTCGATACAGTTTAGATCAGGTGAAACGGCAGGCCACTGCATAACTCGAACTCCATTCTGCTGCAAAAATCCCCGAGTAACACGAGCGGAGTGTGGCCTTGCATTGCCTGTTGAAACACCATTCTGGCGGCACCTCCGTTTGCTGCCACCAGCGGAAGCAGGTGGGGTCTGAGTACTTCATCCACATACCGCTGGGCAGTTAAGGTGCCGTCGATAAAGATGAGTCTGGACCTGAATCTGTAATTGATGGCAGCCCATACCATCACAGATGGACCACCATAGCGATCTCGTTCAATGACAAGGTTGTCTTCGAATCGTTCTCCTGGTCGTCTGTAAATTCGAATTCAGCCGTCGTTGTGGTGGATGCAGAACCGACTTTCGTCGGAAAAGACCACGTCTCGCCAACTTTGACGCCCTAGATAGCCACAGTTGAGAGCCCAGTCCAATCGTGCCTGCCGGTGTTGAGCTGTGAGGATCTGTCCGGTGTAGGGTCTATGGCATATGAGCTGAGCTTCCCTTAACCTCCTGCGCACGGTTTGACCACTGATGGCGTTGCCACGAGTTCCAAAGGTTATTCTGGCTGTGCCTACAGCGGGCATGAAGCGGTCTCGCTCATGAGTGCGCCGAATGGCCCTGTCTTGCCTGTATGTTCTAACGCGTGGAGTGCCAGACCGGGGTCGGTCGGCGATGGTCCCTGTTGTTTGGTTTCGATGCAATAGACGATAAATCGAGGTATGGTCAGCTTGAAATGACTGGGACACCTCTCTAACTGATGCTCCACCTCTGAGCATTCCCACTGCTTGATTACGCTCGTCAATATTCAGTCTAGGCATCGTTTTGCTGTGTAAAATTTTTATGGGTTCTACGCGCATTTTATAGAGAATTGGGTGAACAACAGACAACCAAAAGTCGTGCATGAAAAATCATGAAATGCACGAACTGTAATGAATTTTTATTCTGCGCGTTTGCTCATCTACGCCGTAAACAACTCACTGCAGCAAAAATTTTCCACGTGCAGTATCGTCTTGCATTGCTAAAGTTGTGTTTAAAGACGATTTAAACTTGATTTTTTTATTTTATTTGTCTGAAAATCAGAACAATTAATATGTGCGTTTCTTTTGGTCTTGAGTATATAGGTTAATGCATTACTAAAAGAGTAATCTTTTCCCCCGATGTTTAGCCCACGATCCTGTTAGAAGAAAAGTGATAGCCCCAAAGAGTCAAGGATTCATACGCTATAGTCTAAGATTTCCCTCTAAGGTTAAGAACAGAGTTGATACATTAATCTATTCTACGAGGGAAATATCATTAGCAACAAACTTGCATAAAGAAATTTCAAAGTGGGTGCATAAATACAAACAAATTGAAAGAATCACTCGTTCCGCTTTCACTCGGTTCATTCAGTAGGGGCCCCTGTCGTACTTTCTTACCTACAATCTGGCTGGCGTTCGCCGTCTGGCGCAAACTTCAGGACACACACACCCGTAACGTAAATCTGTATTTTCGTTTGGTAAAGGTGAAACTCAGCTCTGCAGATCAGGTCTCATCCAATGTTCCGGGGAGCTTTCACTTTAACTGTATTTTTTCAGATTACTGTTAGTGTCACTTGAATCAGGTCAGATAAGAAATTTTAAACGGGCTCACAGGGTCAGAACTCGAGGTTTCCAGTACTTCGGAAATGCCCGGTTGATAACTTCTCTCAATATGTATATATATATTCTTGGTCACACCACAATTAGTCAAAATGTCGGAAATGTTATTGTTTGTAATATAGTTCGCCACAGGGCTGCATGTACTAGAGATTTTAGGAAGAATTTAATCTGGCGCGATCGGCCCAGTTACTTCATTTAGTCTTAAAGTTTGTGAAATGGGTACTTTGTCGTTTCTGGATGCAAACGCACTGCCAGACAGGTTTTACTTTGTAAACCCACGTATTGAAGGACAAATGTTTTTCTTCTCAGAATTTACTCATATGTACTACACCGCTGGTAGAGGTTGGGCTTACCCCAGGATACTGTATAAAGAAAAACATATAGAATACATAATATTATACACATATCCTATGTCTACCTCGCGTACAATAATATATATATTCACTTCGGTTATTTAATTTAAATCAGAAACTATAAGCTTAGAGCTTGTCTCCTCGTTTAAAACTCCCGTGAAATAAGTTATAGTCTTTACCAAAAATCAATCCTCATGAATTAGAAATACGTACATATTTCGTCAATACTCAATGATGACTCAGTGCATTAATTTAGTTTAGTTAAAATATTCTCTACTAGTTACTAGCAGTTTAATTAAATTTATTTACAGCTGCATGAGTTTAAGCTAGAAATATAATCTATTCTGCTATCCACTGTAACGCGTAAACTAGAGAATATAAAAGACTTATAATTTAATCCCTCTGCACAGAAATCTAACTAGTGAAATAAAATAGGCGATTTACCACTTAAATCACTCAACACTACTAGATATATAATATTACCTCCAGACAGAACTACAGGCGATCACCACGAAACTAGAATTATTCACTTATATCGGTATTCTAGAAGCTCGGCAAAATTGTCTAGAAAACTAAGAACTTCTCTATACAAGCTTATTCTCTAGCACGAAGCGATCCGTCTACTGCAACTTAGGAGGACTGAATGAATGAAGTCTAAACTACTCTGGTATAATATCTGAAAACAGACAAAGGATGCACGCCATTCTCGAAAACCCGAAATTAGCGTCCTGTCTTAACACTTCACATTAACCCAGGCGCCGGCAATAAAACTGCCAGTGCTCGTTCTAACACCTGCCGCTACCTCTGGTCATTCCCGAGCGATGCATGTTGGCGCCTCTCACACCCATCACCGAGAAACGTAACCGTAGAAGCTTCGTGTCAGATGAAAATGTTAGACGCTTGTCTGCCATCATATGTCTGTCGAGAACGAATTCACACGATTTCGTCTCATCAAGGACTTAGCTTAACAGCAATAAAATGTGTTGCTAAATAAGAAAAGAATGGGCAAAGGTTTGAATGGGAGAGTTATATTTTTCACAATCAAACGAATGCGAAATAAAGGATAAAAGAGCGATATTAAAGTAGAAGACACGGGTAGAATAAAGAAAAGATATAGAAATTTATTAATCATAAATCTCTCTGCGACACAGTTGGTTTCCTCAGTGTTAGTCGTCCCAATGCTAGCATCTTTTCCAGTGTTCCAGTGATTTTTGCACAGTTCTTTTCAGTTTTTTAGCTACGCATTTCTGCTGCTACCGTTGCAGTTTTCCCTTGTTTGTTTAGTGTTCGAAAGCTCCAGGTGGATCTTCCTAGAAGATCTGTGGATTTTCCTAGAAGAAAAAGTTTTAATCAGCAACCGAACCTCCATGTGGCTTTCTCTGTCAGCGCCAAAAAGCTCTTGTATACAGTGCGCCCTTCCGTTTTGGGTGGCTGAATTGAATTTTCTTAAATGCTTTGTTTATTTGGATTATGTATTAATGAACAATCAGCCTGATGAGTCATGCAATTAAGATACTGCTCAAAATCATACAGGAAAGAATAAAAAGTAAGGTAGACATCGAAATCCAAGAAGAACAGTTTCGTTTTAGACGGAACAGTGGAACAAGAGAGGCAATATTTTGCCTAAGAATATTAGCAGAAAAATATACAGAGGTCCAAAAAAGTATGTACATGTGCTTCATTGACTATAAGAAGGCTTTTGACAGAGTCCATCATGAGAAAATAATTGAATGCCTCTAAGACATAGGTATTGATGGCAAAGATATAAGAATACTCAGTAACCTTTATTGGGAGCAAACTGCCACAGTAAGATCTGGAAGGAATTATTCACCATACATAGACATAAAAAGAGGTGTCAGACAAGGTTGTGTGCTGTCCCCCTGCCTATTTAATCTATACACAGAAACAAATTTTCAAACAGATACAGGAAATACCAGGACTGAACATCTGTGGAAGGTCAACAAACAACCTTAGATATGCAGATGATACCGTGTTGTTAGCTGAAAGCGAACAGGAGTTACAAGAACTAGTGAAGCTAGTGAACAGTATAAGTCATGAATATGGACTCGACAGGGAAAATCCTGGAACAAGTCAAGAGCTACGTATATCTTGTTCATATAATAACAGAAGATGGCAGATGTGAAACAGAAATCAAGAAGAGAATAGGAATGGCCAAAGCTACGTTCAACAACATGAAACATATACTGACATCTAAACAGTTATCTCACACATTAAAACTGAGAATCGTAAAGTGTTATATATATTCTGCATTTCTGTATGGTGTAGAAACATGGACGATGAATAAGCATTTGGAATTGAGGCTCTTGAAATGTGGATATATAGAAGAATGGGGCGTATCTCATGGAAAGAGAAGAAAACAAATAAGGAGGTCATAGAAAATCTAGGTATGAAAAGAGAACTAATGAGGGAGATCAAAGTTCGGCAGCTAAAATACTTTGGCCACATAAAAAGGCATAACATCTTGCAGAAGACTATAATAGAAGGGAGAGGTGAAGGCAAACGTGCAAGGGGAAGACAGCGCTATAAGTGGGAAGATAACATCAAGAGATGGACAGGAAAGAGTCTATCAGAGTGCACCACCAAGACAAGAGACAGAAGACGTTGGAGATCCATTACAGCCAACCTTCGTTGTGGAGATGGCAGCTGATGATGATGATTAATGTTGTTCAAATTTTTTTGAGCTTTGATGTTTCTACATAATGATTTAGAAGTCCCTTACCCAGTTCTCCTTAGTCATCTTTTGTGAATTGCCTGGTAGGGTTACAGTATTATTATTCTATGCTATTCATTCCAGCCCAAATCTCGTAACACACGGGCGATTTGGAGTTTGCTTTCGCTGACTTGTTGATCAATATTATATCGTATGGCCTGTTTACATACTTTTGTATTGTCAGCGCGATATTACAGTCACAACACCGACGGTCGAGAGCGGGCCTCCACTTATTGAGCAGTTCATTTTCTTTTGATGGTTTTTTTACTTCGTTTTTTTTTTTTTACTCCCCAGATGAAGCACGCGACTACTATCATTTTGCCTTTTGTCACAATGAGTTCCATATGTCACTTTCTCAGTCGTCCCTTTAGTACTGCTTTATTCTATCTCCACTTTTGGCCAAAATTGACCTGAGGTCATACATCGAAACAAAACAATTGAATCTATCATCTTACACAATATCTTCTAGTTAACGGTTTGGATCCTAATGAACAATTTGATTTCACTGTGATATATCTTTCTTTTCAATTAGTAACCCAAAAACTTTGAACGTGTTTATCTCAAAACTAGCAGAAGTGGAGATGGAATAAAACTGTACAAAGGCGACCTAATATTTAAAAGAAACGTGAACTACTTCTTCGTTCGCTGTCATATAACCATATCTATTTCTCTCATAAAGATGGCGCTGTGTCTCAGGCTTCAATCATTCATTTTTTCATTCATAACCCTCGACTCCCAAAGGAGCATAGGCCTTCAACAAACACATGCCAAGTCCTCCTGTCACGTGCCATCATCTCAAGCTCTCACCACCACCTTCACCTCCGTCCCCAGCCCTCCTCTCCACGTGCCCCCTGGTCTACCCCTGCCTCTCCCGCTCCGGGGGCCCCAGAACAAGGACTGCCTTGTAATACTATCAACAGGTTTACTCAGAGTGTGTCCTATTTATCGCCATCGTCTTCTTCTCATCTCTTGCTCCACCGGCACCTGTCCAGCCCCCGTCCCCAGCCCCACGTCGGCAACCCTGTCACACCATTTCAATCCTTCCACTCTACGCAAGCACCCATCCATGAAAGTCTGTAGCTCTTTGGCCGCCGTCCCTGCCGCTCCCCATGTCCAGAGCCACACAACAGGACCGACCTCACACCTGAGCCGAAGATTCCCATTTTCGCGTTGGATCCGACCCCTCCTGATCTCCATACATTTCCCAACGCAATGAAAGCTTCTCTTGCTCCCTGTATTCCTATTTTGACACCACCGTCTGTCCCTCCAAGCCCGTCCACACTGCTGCAAAGATATGTGTACGACTCCACATCCTGCACCGGCGTTTTCCCAAACACAACCCTGCCATCACCACCTGCATCCATTCTCATTATCCCTGTCTTTTCCCTGTGTATCCCCAGACCCAACCGCTGCGACCTCTCATCGAGTGCCCTCAACCTGTCCTGCATCTGATTACGGTTATGGGACAGAAGAGCCAAGTCATCAGCAAAATCCAGATCATCCAACTGCCCAGCCAGAGCCCACCGGACTCCACCCCCGTTGTGTGCCGTCGATGCTCCCACAACCCAGCCCACCGCCAGCAAGAAAATAAATGGAGACAAGAGACTTCCCAGTCGCACTCCCGCCCCCATCCCAAACGGCTCTGCAAGCTGTCCTTCACGAAGAACTCTGTATGTCATGTCCTCATATGCCCTCTCTATTAAACTAATGATCCCCAGAGGAACTCCACAATGCCTCATCAACCTCCAAAGCGACTCTCTGTCCACACTGTCAAATTCCCCCTCACAGTCCACAAATCCGATGTACAGCAGCGAACTCCACTCCAGACCCCGTTCAACCACTATTCTCAAAGTGGCCATCTGGTCCGCACAGGATCTGTCCCGTCTAAAACCTGCCCGTTTATCTCTCAGTTCCCCATCCATGGACTCTTTTAATCTTCCAAGGACAATCCTGTCTAATACCCCTCCTGGCACCGATAGCAACATCATTCCTCTACAACTTGTGCACTCCTGCAAATTTCCCCTCCCAGGCAACCCAACCAGACATTCCCCCTTCCACTCCGCCGACATCCCCTCCCCCTCCCAGACCCCACCAAGTAATCTATATAACATCTCTGCAGCCGTGTCGACACCCGCCCCGATGGCCTCCGCTGGAATGCCATCAGGTCCAGACGCCCCTCCATCCCCTAAAAGCCCCCATGGCTTTCTCCATCTCTTCCCCCGCCGGTCTTCCACCGTTAATCTGTAGCTTCTCTTCTGCTGGCTGTATCTTGTGGTAAAGTGGGATGTTATAAATATTTATAGGGGACTTAGTGTACTGACTGAGATCAGCTGTGAAGGTATCTGTATCTAATAGGTGTAGTGTTTTGCAGATAACCTTACTTGCTACCACATTATACCTCAGTCAGGATTATTCTGGAATATTGTGATGACTACGTTAAATGTCTAGGGTATGTATATGATGAAGTGTAAGTCACAACAACAACAGACAGATAAACAATTTAATTTATTCCACCACACTTGACAACACTGTGACACTCACACACATTTAACACTCTATAAGACTATCTTAAATGAGGCACTGGTAAAGTTTCAAATATAAATATGTATTAATTACTTTCACTAATATATGTGTCCTGATTCAAATACAAAGTGAACCAGGAATCACAATCAATTGTAATTACAATTTATATGTACAGAATTTATCAATATGAACCTTGTAGTGACATATTTTATTAATATTATCCTATGTGTGTCAGTTGTGTAGTAGTAATATGAGGTAATACTGGTTTTGTTTTTTCAAGCTATGTTGTTATTTGTCATCATGACTTCAAGTGTTTGTTTATCTTGGAAATAGTATGGGGAAAAGTTCACAGTTCCTATCAATTTAAACACTGTATTTTCCCTCTGTTTTATTATAAAGTCAGATTTTGAGGGGGGGGGCATAATGTTGAGCTCCTCTGGCCACAGACGCTTATCTTTCGTGATGGCGGCAGGAAAAGACTCCTCTGCTCGATAGCCTCCCTGTGTTCTGGAGACACCTCACTGGTCACTATCTGGACCCAGGAGTATGCTGTCAGCCTCTAGATTCAGCAAAGCTCAGACCAGGTGCTGCTCAATAACTTTAGGACCACGGTCCCTGAAACAAGAAGGTTGTACCTCCTATTTCAGAACTAATTTATAATAAATTTCCAGACTGAACACAATACATAACAAACACTGAGTTCAGAGCGGTAGGCCAACTGCTATCTTCATCTGAAACAATTTTCACCAGTATACTCCTCCCTAATGGTTACTACGCCTCTGCAATTCCAGCATTATTTCTTTCTAGTCAATAAGATAGGTGTCAGTGTACTGTTTGGCAATTCCATGTAGTTTTACTTTCCTCCGACACCTTCTGTTCAGGTTGGAGCACTATATAGGCTTTACCTCATGTTCGCTACTGAACCACACATATATACAGACATAAATTATCAATTTACATTCAATTTTCATTAAAAAGATATCAAATATTTCAAGCTTACCACAATTCATGGAATAATACACAGTTACGTTGACTGGCAATGAATATAGCACAATTTCGATCTGCCGATGTCCCAGGCTTTTATTTAGAAAAATATGCACTGGCGCTCAACGCACTGGTTCTTTAGTAAGTTTATTTGAAAATGTGGTGCTGACCTGACGCCTCTGATTGACTATATTGGCGGGTCTAACCAATCGTGCCATGTTTACACAGCTTTTAAAAAAAAAAGTACTCCTACTCACGTTTCCCTAACAACAAAGAATCAATATTTATAGCCCGACTAATCGTGTTTAGCCTTACATTTACTTTCCGCCAATCAAATAGGAGGTAACATGGGACCTATTTCCCGTACAATGGTGGTGTGAAAATCTGCCACTGAGCGATTCTGATTTTGGTGTTGTCTGACATCCCTCACTATTTCTTTTGGCTATAATTTGTTAATTCCTAGACTATTTGCGTAACGTTTAACATATTCTTTGTCAGCAAGTCCTAAGGAACCCAAATATATAAATTTAATGGGGCTAAGGGGCTGCGTTCAAAATATGCATTTTCTTCTACCTCCTGTTCACTTCGAATACGATGTGGTGTCTGGGTACTGTAATGTTTTCAAACGTAAACCAGTATAATGTCATGTTTCCTAATAAGCGTTTTTCAGGTTTTTAAAACCTAACTCTCGTATGGGTAGTGTTTTTTATCACTGTCGATTTGAAAAAAGCTAGTGCTTGTGGCCTTACACGCGTGATGGTAGTAATTGTGTATCGCGAGACTGTGGTAGTATTGCCTGCGTTCCGGCTTTCAGCCCTCCCTTTCTTTCTATCCTTAGTCCATCTGTCTTTCGTTTATGGTAACTTAGTGTATAAAATGACATGAATGGAATATTAAATATAGGTCAGCTTGCGTATCTCAAGGTTTTTCTTAGAAAGGCAGTACACGTTTTATCGTAGAAAGCGGGTATTGAAGCAGTAGGCTTTTACTATCAACGTGAAACGTTACAATTTGCAGACGAAGGAGAAAACAAGGGGGATTTCGAGTACAGTCATTGTGACAGCACTGTTCTTTACCATTCTTCTTTCCTTTTATTAATTTATTTGTTAGGCTTTACATTTACTTTTTAATTTATATATGTGGATTAGAATTTCTCACGACAAATCCTCCCCACTTAAAACAGACGTTATATGTCAGTCTATAATTCTATATACACATAGAGAAATTTATTATTTTTCCTGGGGTTTAGGGTGATTCTCATCACACGGATGGCGGCTTAAAAAATCCGCTCCCAGATTTGTTTTTCCACTTATATACTCTATGCTAAACTCAAATGGCTGCATCAATAATGACCAACGGAGTAATCTAGAATTCTCATGTCTAGCCTGTGCTAGAAACGACAAAGGTTTGTGATCCGTTTGCAACTTAAATGCCTTCCCATACAGATAAATATTGAATTTCTTTATCGCCCATATTACTGCAAGACATTCTTTTTCGCTAGTTGAGTAATTGGTTTCAGCTTTATTCAACTTTCTGCTAGCATATGCCACTGGGCTTAATTCCCCATCCAATGCATCTGATTTCTGTAGCAGAGTTGCACCTAACCCAATATTACTGGCATCCGTCCTTACAATGAATTCTTGACTTAAGTCAGGTAATTTCAAAATAGGTTTACTTGTGAGCTTTTCCTTCAATTCTTGGTAAGCCATTTCACATTGTGGTGTCCATGTAATTCGATCTGGATTTCCCTTACGTGTCAAATCAGTTAACGGTGCACATATGGAATTAAAGTTTTTGATATACTTTTGGTAGAAACCACATAATGAGACAAAGGATCTCACGTCTTTCTTGGTTTGTGGTCTCGGGGCTTTCTTTAGTTTCTCTAAATTCTTTGGGTCAGGGGTCATGTTTCCCTGATAAACTGTGTGTCCCAAGAATTCCAATTCTTTACATCCAACGCAACATTTGGTTGGTCGGGCTGTTAAATTCGCTTCCCTAAGTCGATTAAACAGCATGTTCAGAGAGTCAATGTGTTCCTCAAATGTTTCTGTTGCTATAAGGATATCATCCATGAAATTTGTGATACATGGATTATTCAGAGGGTCCAATAATTTTCTCATCATTCTAGAGAAGACACTAGGCGCATTCTTCAATCCAAATGGCAATCTATTAAACTCATAGTGTCCTTCTGAGGTACTAAAAGCTAGGTATGGTCTAACCTCAGGCTTTACTGGAATCTGATAGTATCCTTTACTCAGATCCACTTTTGAGAAATATTTAGCTTTATTTAGTCTGGCAAACAACTGATTTGTATCCGGCAATGGATCCACCTGTCCTTCTGTAATAGCATTCAGTCTCCTGTAATCTATACAGAGTCTATGTTCTCCAGAGGGTTTCCTTAAGAGTACAACACCGGAACTATACGAAGATTCACTGTGTGAAATATATCCTTCCTTCAACAAATAGTCTATCTCTTCCTTCAAAGCTTTCTCCTTAGCAAAAGGAATCGAATAGGGTTTCATACAGACAGGTGTGGGGTCTATCAGTTTCATATCATATTCCAATAAGTTTGTATGCCCTGGTCGGTCTGTTAACACCTCTGCATGATTATCTAGAACCTGTTGCACTCTCTCTTTCTGAGTTTTCGTTAAATGTGTACTGATTTTCACCTGTGCCGCTGTCTCACAGGGGTGTAATGGATATTCAAATGATGAAAGTGGTTCCTTTTTCATCTCCATGGCAATGGACAAGGTCAACAAGTGTGTCTCTTCCTGATGTTCTCTTTCCAAATATTTCTTCAGGAGATTCACATGATAGATTTTTTCTTTCCCCTTCTTATCTATCTTATAATTTGTTCTAGACACCTTCTCTAGAACTGTATATGGACCTTGCCATCCAATTTGTAACTTATTCTGACTACCGGGTAGAAGAAGCAGTACCTTCTCTCCCACAGCCAAATCTCTGTCTTTAGCTTTCCTGTTATAATAGGCAGCATGTTTCTTCCTGGCTTGTTTCAAATTTTCATTGGCAAGTTTCCAGCCAGTTTTTAAACGAGTGGTCAGCTCATTCACATATTGGTATGAGGATGTAATATTTTCCTCTGCCTTTTCATCAGTCCACGTTCTTAACAGAGCTTCGAGTGGACCTTTTATTGGCCTTCCAAACAATAATGTTGCCGGGGCCATACCGGTTGAACTATGGGGTACCTCCCGATAAGCAAAGAGGGCGGCGTGAAGGTACTGGTCCCATGTATCTGGTTTTTCGTGTGCCAACTTTCTCAGGATCGACATCAACGTGCCATTAAATCTTTCCACTTGGCCGTTCCCTTGGGGGTGGTACACACTACAATGGAAGTGTTTGGCCTGGAAGATCCTGAAAACTTCTTCTGTTAGTTTCCCCTTGAACTGAGAGCCATTATCAGTCAAGATTTGATTGGGAAAGCCTAACCTTGTGAAAATTGTGAGCAATGCCTCTGCCACATGTTTAGAATCAATCGATGACAGGGCTACCGCCTCTCCCCACATAGAACAAGTGTCCACCAGAGTCAGAATGTAGCTGTTCCTTCTCTTGGTTCGGGTGAGAGGTCCCACAAGATCCCCGGCAACTCTCTCAAAGGGTGTTCCCACTATGGGCATTTCCCCCAGAGTTGCTGGTGCAGTCCAATGTTTAGGTGCTACTCGTTGGCACTCTGGACAGGATTTTACATATCGTTTGATATCTTCAGTTATCCTGGCCAGAAATAGTGACAAGCTATACGCTGTCCTGTTGCGCTGATCCCCATATGACCACTGAAGGGAATCGCATGCCCTAGTTCCAACACTTTAGTCCTATATGAAGTGGGAAGGACCAGCTGTCCGTGACCATTGGATTCAGATCCAGCCTTCCTATATATCAGCTTGTTCTTCATATAAAATTCTCCCTTGCCTGGAGGTGTATGAGATTTGGGCAACTTCTTGAAACACGGCTTGAGTGTTTTGTCCTCAGCCTGTGCCTTCCTCATCTCATCTGGATGAGTATTTATTGGATTATCCTCCTCCTTTTTAGACTGTGATCTGGTCTGCACTGTTGCCAATATCACAGGTCTCTTGGGATTCCCCAAGAAGACATATCTACACCCCAATATCAGAGGGTAGATTGGCTCATTTATCACTGCTGCTTTTATGATTCCTTCCACATATCGCGTTTTCACCTTTATCCGGGCGACGGGAAGTGTCATGGTAGCTACATCCTTGGTTGCAGTTTGAATCTCCACTGTTTCTGTGGTGTATTGATCGGCCTGCACCAGGTGAGAACTCACAACGGAATCGTAATCTAAACCGGTATCATATAAACACCTTATAGTGACACCATTACAGATGACATCTTCACACACTGGGGGGTGGTATGGTTCCTGTAGTTCTGCAGGTTTGACCTTTTTTTCCTTTTTCCCAGATGTCATAGCAGCACAATGAGGAGGTTTCCTTCTACAATGGTCAGTGTCATGATTGTTCATCTTACAATTTTTACACCACCTTTTTCCTTGGTTGAAAGATTTTCTTTCATCATATTTCCTTTCATCGAATTGTGGGGTTTTATTTTTATTGTCATACCGTGGCCTATCAAATTGGTGCTTACCTTTGTTTTGATCTCTAGGATCAAATTTATTAAAGTTCTGTGGTGCCCTAAAATTTTCCACCTGTTTCTTTTTATTACCTGATACCTCTGCCTGAGCTGCTTGATACCTTTCAGCAACATTTAGCAACTCACCCAGCCTCTCTGCACCTTGTTCCATGAGAAACTTTCTCAGGTCTGGAGCCATGGACTCTCTTAATTGTTCTATAAGGACCATTTCCTTAAGATCTTGGGTTTTCCCCAGAGAAGTCCATTTCTCCAAGTATGTCTCTAACCGTGCAGAGAACTGGTGATAGGTTTCACCTGACAGTAGTTTAGCATTCCTAAATTTTTTCCTATAAAATTCTGCGTTCTTTTCATATCTTAACAAAAGAGCCTGCTTTAGCATGTCATAATTTTCCTGATCACCTCTGCTCATTTTGGCAAAAACTTCATAAGCTGCCCCACGAAGCCCTTGAGATAACTTTAAGCTCCACCTTTCTCTCTCTAACCCATATGTGGTAGCTAATAGTTCATATCTATTTAGATAGCTCTCAATATCATCGTCTTTCTCAACAAAATGATCTAAATGAAAATTCATAGCTGAGGTTGAGGCTCCCTGACTAGCAGTGGCATCAGAGGTAAAGGGACTGGCACCATTTTCAGGAGCATGGCCTTGAAACTCAAACTCCCTTAGTCGTAACTCATGTTCCCTTTGTAATCTCTTCTCCTCCTTTTCTGCTTCCCTCTCTGCAGCTAATCTCTTGTCTTCCCTTTCTGCAGCTAATTTCTTCTCTTCTCTTTCTGCAGCCTGTCTTCTTTCCTCGGCTTCCAATGCTTTAGCCTCTTTGTCAGCCTCAATCTGCAACCTCTTAGCCTCAGCCTCAATCTGCAACCTCTTAATTTCTTTTTCAGCCTCTAACTTTCTTTCGGCCTCTTTTTCTAATCTTCTTTCTTCCCGTTCAATATATTTGTCACATTCAGCAGTGACATAAGCAATCATAATTTGCCCGTCCATTCCTAACTCTTTCGCAGTCTGTACAGCAGCAGATCGAAATTTTGCCAAGTCGGCCATTGTCTAACATGCAATTGTAAACAATTCAATCTTTCAATAATTATCTAAGGACACTACAGGCACTGAGAGCTCAACCTTATTTATTTCCACCCAAGGATACCTTTTAATTCTTTATTATTCCCAATATATATAATAGGAGAAAGTTCAATATCCCGGGAGCGAGACCCCAATATATGTGGTAAAGTGGGATGTTATAAATATTTATAGGGGACTTAGTGTACTGACTGAGATCAGCTGTGAAGGTATCTGTATCTAATAGGTGTAGTGTTTTACAGATAACCTTACTTGCTACCACATTATACCTCAGTCAGAATTATTCTGGAATATTGTGATGACTACGTTAAATGTCTAGGGTATGTATATGATGAAGTGTAAGTCACAACAACAACAGACAGATAAACAATTTAATTTATTCCACCACACTTGACAACACTGTGACACTCACACACATTTAACACTCTATAAGACTATCTTAAATGAGTCACTGGTAAATTTTCAAATATAAATATGTATTAATTACTTTCACTAATATATGTGTCCTGATTCAAATACAAAGTGAACCAGGAATCACAATCAATTGTAATTACAATTTATATGTACAGAATTTATCAATATGAACCTTGTAGTGACATATTTTATTAATATTATCCTATGTGTGTCAGTTGTGTAGTAGTAATATGAGGTAATACTGGTTTTGTTTTTTCAAGCTATGTTGTTATTTGTCATCATGACTTCAAGTGTTTGTTTATCTTGGAAATAGTATGGGGAAAAGTTCACAGTTCCTATCAATTTAAACACTGTATTTTCCCTCTTTTTTATTATAAAGTCAGATTTTGAGGGGGGGGGGGCATAATGTTGAGCTCCTCTGGCCACAGACGCTTATCTTTCGTGATGGCGGCAGGAAAAGACTCCTCTGCTCGATAGCCTCCCTGTGTTCTGGAGACACCTCACTGGTCACTATCTGGACCCAGGAGTATGCTGTCAGCCTCTAGATTCAGCAAAGCTCAGACCAGGTGCTGCTCAATAACTTTAGGACCACGGTCCCTGAAACAAGAAGGTTGTACCTCCTATTTCAGAACTAATTTATAATAAATTTCCAGACTGAACACAATACATAACAAACACTGAGTTCAGAGCGGTAGGCCAACTGCTATCTTCATCTGAAACAATTTTCACCAGTATACTCCTCCCTAATGGTTACTACGCCTCTGCAATTCCAGCATTATTTCTTTCTAGTCAATAAGATAGGTGTCAGTGTACTGTTTGGCAATTCCATGTAGTTTTACTTTCCTCCGACACCTTCTGTTCAGGTTGGAGCACTATATAGGCTTTACCTCATGTTCGCTACTGAACCACACATATATACAGACATAAATTATCAATTTACATTCAATTTTCATTAAAAAGATATCAAATATTTCAAGCTTACCACAATTCATGGAATAATACACAGTTACGTTGACTGGCAATGAATATAGCACAATTTCGATCTGCCGATGTCCCAGGCTTTTATTTAGAAAAATATGCACTGGCGCTCAACGCACTGGTTCTTTAGTAAGTTTATTTGAAAATGTGGTGCTGACCTGACGCCTCTGATTGACTATATTGGCGGGTCTAACCAATCGTGCCATGTTTACACCAGCGTTTCAAAAAAAGTACTCCTACTCGTTTCCCCTAACAACAAAGAATAGTATTTATAGTCCGACTAATCGTGTTTAGCCTTACATTTACTTTCCGCCAATCAAATAGGAGGTAACATGTCAGCCTATTTCCCGTACAATGGTGGTGTGAAAATCTGCCACTGAGCGATTCTGATTTTGGTGTTGTCTGACATCCCCACTATTTCTTTTGGCTATAATTTGTTAATTCCTAGACTATTTGCGTAACGTTTAACATATTCTTTGTCAGCAAGTCCTAAGGAACCCAAATATATAAATTTAATGGGGCTAAGGGGCTGCGTTCAAAATATGCATTTTCTTCTACCTCCTGTTCACTTCGAATACGATGTGGTGTCTGGGTACTGTAATGTTTTCAAACGTAAACCAGTATAATGTCATGTTTCCTAATAAGCGTTTTTCAGGTTTTTAAAACCTAACTCGTATGGGTAGTGTTTTTTATCACTGTCGATTTGAAAAAAAGCTAGTGCTTGTGGCCTTACACGCGTGATGGTAGTAATTGTGTATCGCGAGACTGTGGTAGTATTGCCTGCGTTCCGGCTTTCAGCCCCTCCCTTTCTTTCTATCCTTAGTCCATCTGTCTTTCGTTTATGGTAACTTAGTGTATAAAATGACATGAATGGAATATTAAATATAGGTCAGCTTGCGTATCTCAAGGTTTTTCTTAGAAAGGCAGTACACGTTTTATCGTAGAAAGCGGGTATTGAAGCAGTAGGCTTTTACTATCAACGTGAAACGTTACAATTTGCAGACGAAGGAGAAAACAAGGGGGATTTCGAGTACAGTCATTGTGACAGCACTGTTCTTTACCATTCTTCTTTCCTTTTATTAAATTTATTTGTTAGGCTTTACATTTACTTTTTAATTTATATATGTGGATTAGAATTTCTCACGACATATCTCCGGGGGGTTTTGTGGAGCTGGTCCATTGAGAAGGTCCCCAAAACACTGTCCACCACCCCATCCGCCCTCGTATACTGCTGAGCAGCCCTCCACTCTTGTCTCCTCGAGGCAACCCGTTTGCCTGCGCTTCTCTGCCAGCCTCCCTGTGCCGCCACACAGCCCTCTCACATTTCCCCTGGCCGCAGCATCCCCTGCCCCTCCCGCCAACTCCTGAATACACTTCCTCCCGTCTCCCCTGACACTTCCCTCCACTTCTCTGTCCGCCTCTGTGCACACCCCCTCCCCCCCGAGCCTCGGAACCCCTGGCCTTGCCCGTGCCCAAATCTGCCCTCTTGCCTTCTCCGTCCCTTATTCCACCGATGGTCTCTGTCGCTATCCACGCCCCCTGCCGTCGCTCCCCTCCCCAGCACCTCCTCACACGTCTCATTCCATACAGTCCCGACTCGCCGCCAATAGTCTTCCGTACTCCCCACATCCCCCGGCCGTTGGAGCACTTGGAATCCGCTGGACACTGTGACCGGAAACTTGTCTCTTGTCTCCCGATTCCCCAGATGTCCCACATTAAACCGTTGTCTACAATTTTGCACTGTTGCACATCTCCCGAATTCCACTTCCACCCTGGCCATCAGAAGGTGGTGATCCGACGCCACATCCCCTCCTCCATACACCCCCACATCCCGCAATGATGATCCAAACTTCTTGTCCATACATATACGACCAGTCTGACTCTCCGTTCCACGGTCTGGCAACATCCATGCCGCCCTGTGCACTCTCCTACGTGGAAACACGCCCCCTCCTATAGCCAGTTGACCCGAAGCACAGAATCCTGAGAACAGCTCCCCACTTTCATTCGTCACCCCCAGCCAATGTTTTCCCACGACTTCTTCAAAGCCGGCGTTGACTGCACCCATCTTTGCACTCATGTCACCCATCAAAACTGCGATGTCTCTTCTTTTTACTTTTTCCACAATTTCCTGTAGTCTAGTATAAAATGCCTCCTTCACAGACTCCCCACTGTCACCAGCTGGTGCACAACATTGGATGACAATTACACTTATTCTCTTTCCAGCTGTCTTAAAAGTTGCTGTCATTACTCTGGGCCCAACGGCTTCCCACTCAATGAGTGCTTACTGTGCCCCTTTAGATAACACAAGAGCCACCCCTTCACTGTGGTGTGAACTCTCGTCTTCATGTCCTGAGGACAGCACCAATTCACCTGCGATGAGTCTCCTCCTGTCTACCCCCTTCCACCCTGTCTCACACATTCCCAGAACCTCGATTTTATATTTCCTCATTTCTGCTGCTACTTGTGCCACTTTCCCTTGTTCGTTTAATGTCCGAACACTCCAGGGGCCAAATCTGGAAGTTCTCCTAGAAGAAAGAAGGCCAGTCAGCAACACAGACTCCCTTCGGCTTTCTCTGTGTTGCATCATACGCCTCCCTGCGAGAGGACCTTCCCCTGTCTTGGATGGCTGTGTTTTATTTTCCCTAATTGACCTGTCCATATTTATTGAAGTTTTCGTGGTTTAAATTTTTTACAGGATGGGGTAACCAGCCCCATGCCCAACCCTCATTAGTCGCTTTCTACGACATGCATGGCAGGGAACAGTGTTACTATACTTTGCTCCCCTTTCGGGCCCCGGTAACACACGGGTGAGGCTTCAGTCATGGCTCTCATATAACCACGTGTTTCTTTCATAAAACTAGCACATTGTCTCAAGCTTCAGTCATCGCTATCATACAACCACATCTATTTCTCTCATAAAGCTGGTGATCTGTAGTAGGCTTCTATCATCCTTCTCATATAACCACATCTGTTTCTTTTATAAAACTGGCGCCCTGTCTCAGGCTTCTCGCATCGCTCTAAGATAAGCACCACCATTTCTGTCTTAAAACTGGATATCTTTCTTATGCTTCTCTTATCGCTCTCACATAACCATATCTATTTCCCTTATAAAATTAGAAATCTTTCTAATGCTTCTCTCAGCGCTGTCATATAACCACATCTGTTGCTCTCATAAAGTTGGCTGTCTGCCCCAGACACATTTCGTCGTCATATAATTACTACCTCAAATGGGCCAGTGAATGCCATGCTGTCAGTCTGCTGTCATGGAGTCGACAGTTCTGGAGCACATGTTCTACTGTTTGTTTGTCGTCCCCACATGTTCTACTGTTTGTCGTCCCCACATGTTCTACTGTTTGTTTGTCGTCCCCACATGTTCTACTGTTTGTTTGTCGTCCCCACATGTTCTATTGTTTGTTTGTCGTCCCCACATGCATACTTGTGTGTCAGATTTTCAGATTATTGAACAGATGATATTTGAGTCTGCGATGGCCGGTTCTCAGTCTGAAATTCATCACTTGATATATCTTCTTCGTGAGGAGTAGTATGTTATATTTGATTACTGCTTTTATCTCTCCATATGTTGCGTTGTATTCAGTTGAATGCTGCTTCCTCCGTTTGTTGCAAGTATATCTACCTGTTCATTTCCTTATATCTTGCAGTGGGCAGGAATCCACTGTACTTTCACTTTGTTAATTTATAGCTTGTTATCATTAGTGCTGTCTACTTCGTTGCTTTTATTGTTTCATGGTGCAGTTATGACTGACAAGGTATATGTGAGGAACGTTGTCTTGGTTTCTCGTAATCCTTGTTTTGCATGGTGATTATTGCAGCTGTTTTTATGCGGCGTCCTCAGCTTTGATGTTGTTTGATAAATTGTCAGGGTCTCTGAAATACGGAATTCCTGTTCATCCTTCAATTTTGTGTTAACGCCTTGCCTCCATTTTTAGTAGCTATTGTTGCGGATCCGTCTGTATATAAATGGGTCCATTCTGTGATGGGCTGAGTCTTTCTTATGTATTTTTTCTCTCTGTGTCTATTTGCCTGTCAATCGTTAGCAGCTCTGTCTTGGTCTGTGCAAGGTTTGGTACAACGGGCCCGTGTTATTTTCCGTGTTGTGCAAAGCAGCCACTCTGGAGTCTACCCTGACCATACCCTGCCAGTCCGTCATTCATTGGGTGGTGTTTGAGCCCCCAAACCAGAATTCTCCGGTTCAATGAGGCTCGTAAGCCTTTCATGACAACCCATCTAGAATAAAGAAAACGCCGCCTAACAGGCAGTCTAAGAATAGCATTATGCAAAGGAAAACCAACCCGAAATAAAGTGTTGCTTGAATCGAATGTGCCGGGCAGCGTTGCCATTCCTAGGTGGATTCACCTAGATCAACTTTCGGTTTTCGCAAAAAAGTAGCCCTAAAAACCGCCCAAAGTAGATCAAGTAGCCCAAAATTTAAAATCTTGGTGTATCTAGGTGTTTTTTTTTTTCAAAATTCAGGGTGGCAACATTGGTGCCGTGCCAAAATTGCAGATAATCACAGCCAAGCTGTAAACTACGACACACCACTTTCCAAAAGATTCCACATATCAAACGTGAATCTCTTATGTCTGATGTTTGCAATAAACTTTCTTTGCTCATTGGCCTTCCCATGATTTCCTCTGCTGATTTATTAGCTGCCCACTGTAATCTTACCACTCATGTTAAAAAAACAAACACCCACACACATATTTCTTGAGCGTTATTGATCCTCTTGGTTGTTAAATTATCTATGATTCGCTCCCCTTGACATGATCGGCTTTATGTAACGCTTAAAACCCACTTACTTTTAATAACAAAGATTTTTTTGCATATGATGGCTATTACTCGTATTTTCTGAAAGTCTGTTTTTGCTGAAGCTATTCCCTTTTGCTTCCGATCTGCATCTTTTGTTTGATTTTACACCTGTTCCTACGCATTTAATTGGTTGGACATGCTTGTGACGAGAGGTTAGATAATATAGATGATCTGGACAAATATGTGTATCAGATGATACCAGGATAGTTGCCAGATAAGAGACTGGGCTTATAAGTAATACCCCAATCTCTGAGCTGGTTCAAGACATCGGTGATTGGAGGAAACCCAGAGACATGCCAGGCACATAATGATGATGATAACATTCCGCTTTCCCATTAAGAAAATACGGCCATTTTATGTGTTACATCATCAGCAAGTTCCTTTTGGCTTCTTATGGAGCATAAAGACAACACTGCAGCAGGTCACCTTGTAGGACATTTGGACCAAGCAATCACATGCTCCCTCAGCAGTGGTCACTTTAGCTATTTCTTTTATTTGCCAGGCCCCTGCATACACACACATACACACACACACACACACACACACACACACACACACACACACACACACACACACACACACACACTATATATATATATATATATATAGATATAGATATAGATATAGATATACATATAGATATAGATATAGATATAGATATAGATATAGATATAGATATATATATATATATATATATATATATATATATATATATATATATATATATAAGTTGTCTTTCCACGACATATAAGTCACATATTTGTCACTTTGTCTTTCCGCGACATATTTCCACGATCTATGTATATGGTACTGATTGTGACAAGAAGAGCTTTTATTGCACTGGAAAATACTTGGACATCAAAATAAATCTTGTCCAGTACAATCTCATTGATTCCTTCATTCTATCTTCTAGCTCATAGTTACTAGCAATCCTTTTTAGGGCTCAGTATCTGTCAGCGCTGCGTAGACAACTCTACTTTTTTTTTGACCGACAGTCACGCTCTGATATAACCGACGAACTTCGGTCTAAATTGAATGCTGCATGCCTCGCCACAAGAAGGCAAACACTCAAAGAAAATAAACAAACAAAATCCGACCAATGACTGTAACTTTAAGAAGCGTATAATCTAACGAATGGCTACAACTTTCAGAAACATAAAGTCTGACCAATAATAGCAACTCAAATATTATAATCCGCCTATTGCCATCGCCCGAACACACTGAGGAGAATGTTTATACGCTGATTTGCGTGGGGTAATGTTGTACTATTTTGTGCCTATATATGATCGATAGTAACAACGATCTGACACCAGACGTTAAAGTAATCTACTTCTAAAGGCTGACCTTCAATTCTAACGGAACTAATCTTGCTGTTTGATTTTATATTCGTTACATATTTGTAAAGGTGGCTTTGATTATTGATTCATCTAGAACAGGATTTTTTTTGCATGTGCCCCACGGACCTCTTGAGTGTCCATGAATAGAGTCTAGGGGGTCCGTTACATAACCTAAACATCTGAATTTTATTTTCACTAAATTGTTTACTCGGAAGATTATCATAGATTTTTGAATTTAAAAAAAATATATTCTTTTCACAGATTGTTTTTGAATTTCAGTATAACTATTTGTAAACTAAACAATTTGTCTTTTAATAATAAAATGTATTATTTGTATGAAAATATTTTAATTATGCGTCTATAGGGACCGCTGCCTTCATCTGACAATTAAAGGGGTCCTTAGCTTTCGTCGGACAATCTTAAGTCGCAGAAGAAAGTTTAAAAACCCTTTCTCCAGAACATGTCGTTCCCGGACCCCTTCAGACCCCATGACTGGATTCAAGGGGGTCTGTGTTCATAACCTAACATTTTAAATTGTGCTTTTATGTACATTTTTCCCAACAAGGGGTCCATAACCTTCATCAAACAATCAAAGGGGCCCATAGCCTTCATCGGACAATAAATGGCGTCCATGGCAAAAAAATAAAAGGTTAAGAAAGCTTAGTGTAGAACCTTCCAGAAGGAAGAATTTGATTGCTACTGCCACCAGGAGTGACTTCGTAGTAGGTGACTTAAGATAAGGTTGTGTATGGAACTGGCACCCCCCCCCCCCCCCCCCCCCCCCCCCCCCCCCCCCCCCCCCCCCCTAATACACAACAAATTGCTACAGAAACCACCACTATAAAATAAAATAAAAAAATGTCCTGTACTTCCTGCGGTGGTTTGGCTGTTACCAGATTCGAGTGTCAAGTTTCAGTTTACCCAGCTCTGAATGTGCATTTGGCTCTGCTCTTGAGTTAAGAAAAGCAAAGACAGCCAGGAAATGAACCGGTCATAGATCGAGGAAAAACAACAACACTAATTCAGGTCAATGCCCCTACACTCTTGTTTGCAATAAAATTTATAGTGAGTAAGACAAAAGATAATTCTTTTAGCGTCTGTCAGACATATTCATTAGGGTAACTGAGAAAGACCACTAGTGCTACTAGAACAAGAGATGAGAAGAAGTCGCTGGAGATGGATAGGATACAAGTTGAGGAAACTTGTTGTTAGCATTACCAGACAGTCCTTGTTCTGGGATCCCATGGGTAAGGAAAGAGGGGAGGGGTAGATAAAAAAAATCACACATTGAGAAGAGAGTTGGAGACAGAAAGGAAAATGAGAAAGACATGGAAAGACCGTGTGGCGGGTTTGTCTCTCCTGCTTTGCGGTGGTGGTCCACTAATGGCCAAACTCTGAGTAAAAGGATGAGGGTTTTAAAAGGTCATTAACCTTCGCTCAAGGTTACCCTTGGCAGAAATGTAAATAGAAGAATGATGCTTCTGTTTCAGGGAATCTCACAGGAATTTTACAGAATGGCAAGCATAACACCTGAGATCTTCTAAGCCGCTATGAACTTATTATTCTCCGCCCCTTCTGTGAGGAACATTTTCTGAACTCCCAGCTGAAGGTGATTCAGCAGCTATTAATTGACTAGCTCTGTATGGTTATGTATTAAAAAAAAAACTGAGTCTTAATAATCAATTATTATTTCCCTAGAGTGAAATAAAGAAAGTTATTTTAACTAGGAAATAATTAATTAATTTTGATCATCAAAGGATGATTTGAATGCAAATTTGACAGAGTTCATCTACTGTTGCCAATACTTTGGTACTCAACTGACCAGGTGTTGAAGATGATTTGTCTTTGATGTTGGGTTCTGTCACTGCTGGTTCCCAGAGGTACTTTGGGCTGTTTCTTCTCTTCCAGAGTCAAATACTGTGGCAGTAGCAAGGCCGGGGTAACTACTTTGGTTGTCAAGGCAAGCGTCTCCAAGACCCGTCTGATGTAGGGGTCTAGCGTCGACTGCTGGCAACTTGTACCACAAACTGAGAGGAAACAAATGCCTTGTTTTAAGTATCTGGTCTCCTGATATAAACGTCAGGTGACCTCCACTTCCATCCACCAATTCATCTTCTTCAGAATTTTTCCCGTTATCCCTGAGCATTAAATCTAAACCCAAATGAGTAAGATGAAATCGCTTTTTGACCGTAAGAGACGACCAATGTAACATGTTATGCATATACAGCTTACTAAAATGTTAGTATAATAAATATATAGACTAAGATATCATCATCCACTCTCTGCTCTCTTTGAGACCTGCACGAAGCAGTCATCAGCTCTTGTAATGGTGGTTCATGAGTCAAGTCATTTTAAGTGACGAGGATGCCAGCCTCATGTGCAACTGTACATCCACAAGCAAGTTATACATGTCAAATGCAAAATATAAAATAAAATAAAAATGTACATATTACAATTTACCCCAATAGATTTTGGGTTAAGAATTATATCCACAGACTTGATGCACAGAAACTGGCCGAAATATGTCGGGCAGCTGTTTAAGATGCCTTGGACCTTCAGATGTGTTAGGTGTCTAACTGGGTGCATTTGAAGTAAGATCCTAGAACTTGTGGCGCAAAGTTATGCCTCTGGAGTTACTACTTTCTAAATTTAGAGTCCACTTTCTGTACTATACTGGGATCCTAATATTCCCTGTTCGTGGCTGTCTATGATTTCTATTTGACGAGATTGGAGATCAGTACCTATGTCTTAAAATGCTGTAGGTTATAAGCGAAATTTTCGCGCCTACGCACATGTTTCATCATTGAGGAAAGGTCCAATCAGAAGTAGTTTAGTTTAGCATTTCAGTGCCAAACCAACCACAAATAAGCGTCTGATTTCGGTAGGGGTTTCGCCTACCCTCATGTAGAACATTGCTAAATGACACATACGATATTGCCTCTTGCATATTACAGTATTTAAACATACTCCACGACCATATAAGGTCTTGCCTCTTCCATGTCGCATGTCGTGTTTACCAAATTCACTACATCACCGATCTATCTCTAATAATGTCCTTCAAGATGGCACTTTCTCGTAGTAGTTTACCACCACAAAGGCTGTGCGGAAGCGATTACGTTGCTCCTCGTGCTCCAAATCACGATTGTTATCTTCCGAAGCCTTGTCTACCACAAGTCTTACTTTGCAATATGGCAAAGTTAACACACTATCTTAAAATACCATCTGGGGTACATAGTGGGGAAACCCGAGGTACCATTGTTTTGCGACAATAATTTGAGAGTCCTGAATACAGATCAAACATTTGTTATCTACATTCTCCTACACAAGTCTAGGTTTGTTTCCAGATGCCATCTTGAGTTAAAAAAAAAGAATACACTGTTATCTCGAAATAGTGCCTCTGGTGTTGACTATTGATCAAACAAGTCGTTATAAATAGACTTTTAATCCGTCTGGTTAACGATGTCTGCCCCGTGAATAAAGAGTAACATGTCATGCGGTCAAGTCAATCGTACAGTGAGTGACAAAGTTAAGATAACCTTGGTCAATGAGAGCGAAAAAATCCGATAAGGAGGGGTGAAAAAGAAGAAGAAGCGCGCAGGAGAGGGTTGAAGAATGTAACAGAAGAATTAACGATCGAATATTTGACTTGTCACAGACCGTGAGCTGAAGGCACGCGACAGGAAGACTTGGCATACGTGTGTTGAAGGTCTATGCTCCATGGGGAGCTGAAGTGCATTGAATAATTAAAATGATTGGATGGTTATGAGTGATTTCAGTGGAAGAGTAGGCACCAGTGTGAAACAGTTCGCTGTGGACCAGAGCTTCCAGCAAGATCACGGCGAACCTTCTTGTCCGTGTCATCCATTTAAGATCTTGCCTTCCCTTTATTATTCCTTCTAAATTTTTCTGTCATTTCTTTCTCCATGTGTTTCTAGATCTCCCTTTATATCATTTACCCTTGGGATCCAGAACAAATACTGGCTTATAAGACTCTTAAGTGGTTTCCTCAATGTGGGCTCTTTCCAAAGCCAAGGTCTGTATTAGTCTGATTATTTCCATGACTTTCTCGGTCGGTCATCTCGGCATACCATCTCAATCCTTCTGTTCTACATAAGCACCCATTTATGAAAGTCTACTAGTATTCTGGATTGTTGTGTGTATTGCTCTTCACAATTCTGTGACAATACAATAGAACTGATTTGAAATTTGAGTTGAAGATGCGAGTTTATCTTTTGGGCTCGATTTCTTTTGATTTCCATGTATCGCAGAGTGTAATGTATTGTCCATTTCTTTAGCTTGTTGTGATTTGCAACAAGATATTTGTTTAAATACACAACTTGTATATGTATGAATCCACTTGTATATGTATGAATCCACAACTTGTATATGTATGAATCCACAACTTGTATATGTATGAACCCACATCTTGTATATGTGTGAATCCATAACTTTTATATGTGTGAATTCACAACTTTTATATGTGTGAATCCACGAGTTGCATATCTGTGAATCTATAACTTTTATATGTGTGAATCCACAACTTGTATATGTGTAAATCAATAACTTTTATATGCGTGAATCCACAAGTTTTATGTATGTGAATCCACAACTTTTATATGTGTGAATCCACAATTTTTTATGTGTGTGAATCCAAAACATGTATATGTATGAATCCACAACTTGTATATGTATGAATCCACAACTGTTATATGTATGAATCCACAACTTGAATATGTATAAATCCACAACTTTTATATGTATAAATCTACAACTTTTTTATCTATACATCCACAACCTGTATATGTACGAATCCACAACTTTTATATGTGTGAATCCATAACTTGTATATGTATGAATCCACAACTTTTATATGTATGAATCCATAACTTTTATATGTTTGCATCCACAACATTTGTGTATAAATACACAACTATTTTATGTATGAATCCACAATTTTTATATGTATGAATCCACAACTTTTTTATCTATAAATCCACAACATTTTTATATATGAATCCACAACTTGTATATGCATGAATCCACAACTTGTATATGTATGAATTGTGACGTATAATGTAAATATAGCCACAGAAATCCGACCACCTTTGCTTTCTCAGTTAGTGTTTATGTTTTGCGAAGGCAAAACCACGCAATTCGCTGTCTGTTGACTCACTTTTGAAGCCACACCCATTTTCCCTGTCTTACATGCGCTAATGAGTGTTTACAAACGTTCGCACCCGACAGTCAACAAGGGGAGCGAACTTGGTTTGTTTACCTGAGTTCTCACGCGAGCTGATCTGTCAATCATCGGATAGTGACAGAAAGCACGTGGGGAAAAGACCAGATCCTCAGTAGCAAATACAAGGGCGATAATAATACTTCCCGACCACCTTTGTTGTCCGTGCAAAAGCTTTGATCTGAGGAAACGGACGGAAATCTAAAGGGGGCCCGTTCGCACGGCCCATGTCTTTTGATGTCGTTCGGCATCGCGAGTAGAGCGAACAGGAAAATTCTTTATCTCTGAAACGAAGCTCGTTGATTTCCCCTGCTAGGCCGAAGGTGTGAATTGTCACATCTTTTAGAGATAATTACCCTAAATCTATATATATACTGCGTTCTCTCCAAGTCAGTTATCAAGTCTCTCAGGAAATTTTGGATAATCTAAACGCGTACGCTAGAACCTATGTGAAATAGAGCGTTAATAGCCTTCGTGGGGATTATTCGGTTTTTCTGGTAATAATATAAGTTGTGCTTAAGTGTTAAATGTGTTAATGTTTTACCATTTTTATTCACTGTGATTCCCTAGCGTTAAGACTAGAGAAATAGCAAACGCGTAGATATTTTCTTACCAGTGGTTCAGTAATGTAAAATCCATCAACCATTTTTTTACACCAGAAGATACGGTTTAGCTGACTAAGTATAATGCTATGAGTGACGGATAAAGTGACAGAGTAGAATGCGCATTATATTCTACTGTGTGTAAATTTTTAAATGACTAGTGTTAACATCATGTGTCAAAACAATAGACGCCGACAATCAACTAGCTAATAATGACAGGCGATATTTGTTAAGGGCGCGTAGTCATAATTAAATTATAACTGACATTGTGCGCTGATTGCTTTACCGGGTCGGAGGGGAAAAGGCTGCATGCCTAAAACCCAACCTGTACTCGCTAAGCGAAGCGCGATAAGATAGGCTAAGACACCGTGTGCCTTTTAATTTAATTAGGTGACGGAGAGGATAAGAGATCATACCTTACGCTTGATAGCATAGGATATTGTCATTTTGGTTAAATGTTTTATTTTCTTCCAAATATAGTGCTTGATCAAAACCAGCGGCCAGCGGTTTTTTTCTATTGTGGTCCTTTTCTCAGTTACTGAAGGAGTAATGGTTGTCGTTTCATTGGCGTTCGTCCCCAGTACAGGTGTGAACAGGAATTGCCAAGGCAACAAACTAATATTTGTAACTGTAAATTTGAGTTAACTGGACTTACAAATACCCAGATTGTTTTATTCAATTTATCAGCCCGCTGTGGCAATATACATAACATTTTCTCCGACTTCTGACAGTCATTTTCCCAAGTGGATTTTTATCCAGGAGAATACGCTGTTTCATATTCGGCACTCACCCCCAGAGCGAGCCGATAGGATTTATCATCATCATCTTAATTAACAGTTTTTAGCAACCAGAGTTTTCTTTAGCTATTGGAAGTACTGAATACTGTCTACTGTGAACACAACATCGCGGGTCTTTTTTGGTGGCATTGCATATCCAAGACTCAACCACCAAATTAAGCGTTCCCCGTATAAAAATTAATTATTAGTGGAGGGATTGGGGCTCAATTCGGAGGATAGAACTACTGGATCACGATACATGTGCATGGATGTTTACGTTCAAGATATTGTTACACCAAGTTTAGGTAAGCCGTGATTGATGTGGTCACGAATGACAGAGTGAATATTTTCCAGTTACGGAAACTGTACCATCCTTTAATTTCTTTGCAAAATAACAATTCCTCGCGTTGAAGGCCTCTCAACGTCATGTTGAGAATCACTGACACTAATACTTCTTTGCGAGTCTGAAGGGGTATTTGACTAAGTGTTTAGAGCTTTCGGAGCTCCCATGCACTTACGAAGGGTTGGAAGAGTTTATTCTAACCCAGTGGTGGCCAAGCTAAGGTAGGCCGAGGGCCAGATTATGGTAAAGGGTAACACCAGAGGGCCAGACCTATAGAATCCTTAAAAAATAATGTTCTGGGATTTAGTTTTACATATATAATGAACCACGTACAGAAAGCAACGGCAAACTACTGCAAAGACATGTATACCAGTCTTCGGACTGAAATTACTGAGAAAAAAAAATATAGTGAATCTGTTGTTTTAATTTGTTTTGTAATTTGTAATATGACATGTAATTATTTATTTAAAACATACATTTGTGTGTTATTTCATCGTGAAGAGTGTGGCTTCAATCAACAATAAGAGGCCGGCCAAAACAGGTTGGCGGGCCGGTCAAAACTGGTTGGCGGGCCGAATCTGGCCCGCGGGCCGTAGTTTGGCCACCGCTGTTCTAACCGGACAAATAAAAAGCACGTTGTCAAATGAAACCCGTAGATTCTGGCTGAACAAGGAGCGGTAAAGCTGGAAGACATTTTAAGTAAGCCTGAGCGTTACGTAAATGCGTTAGCCGAGCTGCCAGGCTCAAAACGCAAACCGAGAGATGAGCCTTCTCGAAAAAATAATCTAGAGCAGTCTTCCCATTCTTCTCATCACGAAAACCAAAGAGAAACTTTACCCCAGAATCCTCCTCACGAAAAATCGAAATTCTACAAAAACAGGTACCTCACCAACAACCATGATCAGCCCAACCGTCCTGCATGGCAACGCAGCCAGAAAGGGCAAGACAAAGGGAAAACCCCTGCGCAAGGGACATCTGATCAGGGCAAACATATCGGGCCTAACCGCATCGGATGCTTGCAGACAGACTCGCAAAGGAGTATTAATGTCAGTGATTCTCAACATGAGGTTGAGAGGCCTTCAACGCGAGGAACTGTTATTTTGAACGGGTTGCAGTCGACAAAACTTAATTTAGTGTGATTGTCAGACCCATATCCATTTACCATAGTTTTCACGTTTGTGTGTCTTGTTGTCACATAATTGTGTGTGTGTGCGTAGTAAACTTATAATTTTACTTATAGGAAGGTTCGACAGATCGTCTAATACTAAAGATAGTCGTATAGATAGGCTGGACTAGAGAAACCACTCATTCCAGAGACAGATCTTCACCTTAATCTATTCACTCGTGGAATCTATTCTAACACCTTTCTTTCTCATATACCCCCACCTTCTGCTCGCTCTACTCAGACGGGACCAAATATCTCTCTAACCTATCTAAAAATGTACGACATGAATCCACAACGTTTTAATGTATGAATCCACAACTTTTATCAGTATTAATCCACAACTTGTATATGTATGAATCCACCACTGTTATATGTATGAATCCACCACTGTTATATGTATGAATCCACAACTGTTTCATGTATGAATCCACAACTTGTATACGTATGAATCTACAACTGTTTTATGTATGAATCCACAACTAGTATATGTATGAATCCACAACGTTTTAATGTATGAATTCACAACGTTTTAATGTATGAATCCACAACTGTTATATGTATGAATCCACAAATGTTATATGTACGAATCCACAACTTTTATATGTATGAATCCACAACTTTTATATGTATGAATCCACAACTTTTATATGTATGAATCTACAACTTTTATATGTATGAATCAACAACTTTTATATGTATGAATCCACAACTTTTATATGTATGAATCCACAACTCGTAGCGATACTTCTCCCAGTGCTGTCTGGCTATAATTTGCCGACGTTTATATGGCTACTTGTGCAGTTATCTACTCGGTATTCTTGTCTTCTTTCCCCAGTTTCTGTCATCAGCACGCATGATAACCACCACTTTATCTAATCAATGTTCAGGAAGCCCTAACAAAAATAATAGAGAGTCCATGTGCAGTAATGGTTTCTCTAGTAATTTGTTATATATGGCAAGTTGCCAACTCCAAACACAAGCTCACATCAATGGCCTCTTGTTACATGCTTAAAGGAGCAACGATCCTAATATGATTGGATCTCCACTTGATATACGGGAACCACTGGAGGTATGTCAATATATCACCATTGTGGAACTGATGGGAAGAAGCAGAAAAATGCTAGTGGAGAGAGAGTTAAAAATGGTGTTGGATAGGACATGCATTGATAAAACCAGTTAATAACATTACAGTGTAGTCCTTATAGTGGAACCTTCTTGGATAATAAAAATCGAGGGAGGCCTAGAAACATTCGAAGACGAGTACTGAAGTTAGACATGAAGAGAGTAAAGAAGATATGGAAATACCTTGAACCCGCGGCGGACTTAACGTTGGGCATTTTGGCGCTCCCTGAGGGCACAATCGGGAGTTATTGTACAATGTATGATATATCAATATTGAATTAGCAATCAAGGGCGAATAACCATTTTTTAAAAATTTTGCCCAAGGGCTCCGAGCAGTATCAGTCCGCCTCCGCCTTGGACGAGTGGTGTAAGACATGGATCCTTTCTGGAACATTTGTCAAAAGCTTTTCCTTCAGTGACAGCTGAATGGTAAAGATATGTGAATGTATATAGGATATCTGGATATGTGAACTTGTAAAAATACTTGTATGTACAGAAAAGAAAGGTGTTTCCGGTTCAAGGTTTGATGTGTGTCTTTCCGTTTGTATATTTGTTTTTGTGGCCGTGAAAACAGTCGCACACACTAACAAACTATGCAGGAGGTATGATTTTGTCCGCTGATCGATTGAAGTATTCATTTGAGAATTATGAACACCTGATCAATAACTGACAGCGGAACGGTTTTATGTAAGCAATGTAACCACTGGCAGATCGATGGGCTTGTGGGTAATAGGATCATTCATATAGATTAGGGCAGTGATAAAATAATCATCAGAAACAATGTGAGAACGGCTACAATCAGTTGGAGAGTGTGTGAGAGTGTGTGTGTAAGCCGATTTGTTAGCGAGTGAACGAGTTAGTGAATGGGATGAGTTAGTGAATGGAAAAGTAAGTGAATAAATTAATCAGTGAAATTGTTTGTCTTTGAAGAAGTTAGAGTGAAAATGAGTTAATCAATAGAAATAGTGAGTTATTTTAGCCAGTGTAAAATTAAGATGAGGTTATTCTCGTGCATGGAAAACCTGGTTCCGCCCAGTATAGGTTATATAGTTAAAAACAACAATTATATTTAGCATATTACAGTTGCTGTTTTATCATATTTCTTCCATGTTGCGAGTTCTAAAGTTTGTTCTTCTTCTTCTTCTTATTATTATTATTACTATTATTATTATCATCATCATCATCATCATTACCTATCAACCTTCTATGGACCACATGTTTTCAACAAAAATATTCCAGGCCTTCCTGCCTTGTGGCATCCGTTCAAGGCCTTTGCATGTATCCAAACACAGATAAGTCCCACGTGACCAGAAAAAAATTAACAGACTATCGCTATTGTGTGTAAATTAAAATTCAACGAGAATATTATATTAATCTAAGAAGGGTTTCTTACCCTGTGGTCCATGGACCCTTTAGGGGACCTTGAATGGATTATCGGTGGTACGTGAATGTCACGTAGACATTTATGATCTATAAATTGCCTATATCCTCTTCTTCTTCTTTCACCCGTATCCTCTATTTTATTATCACTTTTATCCTTTTTCCTGTGTTTTTCGCATTCGTACGTTTGCGACAATATACAGTACTATTTTCCCATTCTAACTTTCGCCGGGTTTAGTTTCTCATTTAGAAACGCACTAGTGAGGTTATTATGTAGATGCCAGGCTCGGGAGGTTATTGCGTTGTGGACGTAAACTGTGAATATTCGTTTCGGCAGACTTATAGGCGAGATATCGTCTGCATTTTTCACCTGTCACAGCGTTTCTCGCACTTGCCATGAGCGCTCACGGTCCGATAGCTGGACGGAGGTGTGAATCGCGCCAGACGCATTCGCTCAGAGCAGACAGTGTCTGGGATATTTCACCTGACACTTAGTTTCTCGGTTACCTTTCTCAGCGAAAAGTGTGATCTGCCACTCACTCCTCGCTCAGTAATGAGGATAGGAGGTGTCATAGACGCACTGATGGCAGTTACGGCATGTATCTATGTACAGGAGGTGTTAAGAGAAGAAGAAGCTATTGCGTAGTTTATGGAAATAGTGGACATCTTTGTCTGGTGTTTCATATATACTGGAGGGAGTTAGATTTTATTTTCATTCAGTCCTCTAAATTCGCAGTAGACAGGTTGCTCGGAATAGAATAAGCTGTATAGCGAAGTTTCTCAGTTTGTTTCGACAATTTGTCGAACTTCTAGACTTCCATAAATATTCAGCGTATGATTCTAAAGTTGTGCGACTACCTGTAGTTCTGTTTGAGGTAAAAATATATTATATCTAGTATTTTGTGAAGTGATAAAGTGAAATCGCTTATTTCATATTTCTTCTTCTTCTTCTTCTTTGATCCTTAGCCGCCGACCGTCAAAGCAGTCAGTGGCCATCACGCCTAGTGGCGTCTTGTAGGGCAACAACAAATTGATTCCACTTTGCTCGGTCGGTGGCCATCCTTCGTACAGTGCCCCAACTCTGGTTCATTCTTTGCATCTCAGCCTCCACAGTCCTCCGCCAGGTTGTTTTTGGTCGGCCTCTCTTTCGTTTTCCTTCAGGGGTCCATAGCATAGCTGTTCTTGTGATGGCATCGGGGTCTCTTTTGAGGATTGGGCCAACCCTGCTCCAGCGTCTGCCAGCTATGATGGTGTGCATGTCCTCTTGCTTGCTCCGAGTAAGCAGATCTTGGTTGGTGATGGTATTCGGCCAAAAGATTCGGAGAATTTTTTTTTTTAACTTGTAATTATCAGACCTTAAAGATCTTTCTATATTTGGACATTCTCCATAATAAAACCGACTAGATTGAACTGGATGCGCCTCGCCAAAACGAAGCAAAATTTTATTTAAAAAAATAAAAAACTAGTCATTAAAAGAGATAGTGAATAGAGGGAATTAGTTAAGGGGTTAATAAGTGAGTGAGTGAATGAGTCAGTGAACGAGTTAGTTATTTGAAGAAGTTAGTGAGTGAGAGTTAGTGAATGGAAGGAGTTAGTGAATGGAAGGAGTTAGTGAATGGAAGGAGTTAGTGAATGGGTGAGTGAGTGAGAGTTAGTGAATGGAAGGAGTTAGTGAGTGGGTGAGTGAGTGAGAGTTAGTGAATGGAAGGAGTTAGTGAGTGGGTGAGTGAGTGAGAGTTAGTGAATGGAAGGAGTTAGTGAGTGGGTTAGTGAGTGAGAGTTAGTGAATGGAAGGAGTTAGTGAATGGGTGAGTGAGTGAGAGTTAGTGAATGGAAGGAGTTAGTGAATGGGTGAGTGAGGGAGAGTTAGTGAATGGAAGGAGTTAGTGAATGGGTGAGTGAGTGAGAGTTAGTGAATGGAAGGAGTTAGTGAGTGGGTGAGTGAGTGAGAGTTAGTGAATGGAAGGAGTTAGTGAGTGGGTGAGTGAGTGAGATTTAGTGAATGGAAGGAGTTAGTGAATGGGTGAGTGAGTGAGAGTTAGTGAATGGAAGGAGTTAGTGAATGGGTGAGTGAGTAAGAGTTAGTGAATGGAAGGAGTTAGTGAATGGAAGGAGTTAGTGAATGGGTGAGTGAGTGAGAGTTAGTGAATGGAAGGAGTTAGTGAGTGGGTGAGTGAGTGAGAGTTAGTGAATGGAAGGAGTTAGTGAGTGGGTGAGTGAGTGAGAGTTAGTGAATGGAAGGAGTTATTGAGTGGGTGAGTGAGTGAGAGTTAGTGAATGGAAGGAGTTAGTGAATGGTTGAGTGAGGGAGAGTTAGTGAATGGAAGGAGTTAGTGAATGGGTGAGTGAGGGAGAGTTAGTGAATGGAAGGAGTTAGTGAGTGAGGGAGAGTTAGTGAATGGAAGGAGTTAGTGAGTGGGTGAGTGAGTGAGAGTTAGTGAATGGAAGGAGTTAGTGAGTGGGTGAGTGAGTGAGAGTTAGTGAATGGAAGGAGTTAGTGAATGGGTGAGTGAGGGAGAGTTAGTGAATGGAAGGAGTTAGTGAATGGGTGAGTGAGGGAGAGTTAGTGAATGGAAGGAGTTAGTGAATGGGTGAGTGAGTGAGAGTTAGTGAATGGAAGGAGTTAGTGAGTGGGTGAGTGAGTGAGAGTTAGTGAATGGAAGGAGTTAGTGAATGGGTGAGTGAGGGAGAATTAGTGAATGGAAGGAGTTAGTGAATGGGTGAGTGAGGGAGAGTTAGTGAATGGAAGGAGTTAGTGAGTGGGTGAGTGAGGGAGAGTTAGTGAATGGAAGGAGTTAGTGAGTGGGTGAGTGAGTGAGAGTTAGTGAATGGAAGGAGTTAGTGAGTGGGTGAGTGAGTGAGAGTTAGTGAATGGAAGGAGTTAGTGAGTGGGTGAGTGAGTGAGATTTAGTGAATGGAAGGAGTTAGTGAATGGGTGAGTGAGGGAGAGTTAGTGAATGGAAGGAGTTAGTGAATGGGTGAGTGAGGGAGAGTTAGTGAATGGAAGGAGTTAGTGAGTGGGTGAGTGAGGGAAAGTTAGTGAATGGAAGGAGTTAGTGAATGGGTGAGTGAGGGAGAGTTAGTGAATGGAAGGAGTTAGTGAATGGGTGAGTGAGGGAGAGTTAGTGAATGGAAGGAGTTAGTGAATGGGTGAGTGAGGGAGAGTTAGTGAATGGAAGGAGTTAGTGAATGGGTGAGTGAGGGAGAGTTAGTGAATGGAAGGAGTCAGTGAATGAGTTAGTCGTAGTTAGTGAGTGAATGAAGAAGTTTGCGTGAGTGAATGAGTGAAGGGACACGTTAGTGAAACAATAAAGTAGCTGCTGTGAGTAATGATAGTGAGTGAGTGAGTGAATGAGTAAATTTACAAATCAGGTTTCCTGCAAGCGGACCATTGAAGAGATGTTTCCTTGCTCCTCAGGGAGCAAAATGGAAATGAAAAGAGATCTCTCATAACATATGATTGCAGATGCGTAAATGAAATCAAGGTCAGAATGGCAAAGACAAAGCTGTTAGCTTTTCATCGAAATGAAAGCATTTTTTTTTTCAGAAAAAAAAAAAACGGACATTGGAAGCCTAAAAAATGAGGTTTTTTGTGCTACACGCAACCTGTTTTCTTTATGCATGTGAGATCTGGGTATAATCAGATATGGAATGGCAGATTGGAGTGGGGTAACAGAGATGTGTTTTTCTCTCAGGGATTTTTTAAGTGAGATAGGAATTATGTGAGACAGTAATAGATGGAACTGATGTGAAGTGAGACATGGTGTAGCTAATTAAGTGAGTGAGTGGATAAGTGAGTAAGAGGTTACGTGAGTGGTTAAATTTAAAAAAAAAGAGTATTTAAATGAATGAGTACCTGTACGTAAGTGTATGCGTGTTTAAGTAAGTAAATGAATGGTTAGGTGACTGACTGGTTAAGTGAGAGAATGGTTAAGTCACTTAGTGGTTACATGACTTAGTGGTTAAGTGACTGACTTGTTAAGTGAGAGTAAATTCAAGTGACTGAGTGGTTAAGTGACTGACTTGTTAAGTGATTGACTCGTTAAGTGAGAGTATATTCAAGAGACTGAGTGGTTAAGTGGCTGACTTGTTAAGTGACTGACTCGTTAAGTGAGAGTATAGTCAAGTGACTGGGTGGTTAAGCGAATAAGTGGGTTTGTGACTGAATCATTAACTGAGTGAGTGGTTAAGTGGTAGAGTTGTTAAGTGACTGAATGGTTAAGTGGGTGCGTGTTTAAGTAACTGTGGTTAAGTAAAAAAGGGACTCAGTGAGTACGTGGTTTAATGACTGGCTAAAAGGAAAAGTGGTAAAGTCGCTGAGTGGTTAGTAAGTGAGCGTTTAAGTGGCTGATTGATTAAATGACCGAGCCATCAATATGTTTAGTGGTTAAGTGAGTATGCGCTTATGTAACGGAGTTGTTAAGTTAGAGAATGGCTAAGTGAATGAGTGGTTTAGTGAACGAATGATTAACTTACTGAGAGGTTAAATGCATGAGTTGTTGCGTGGCGGAGTGGCTAAGTGACAGTGCATTACGCGACTGGGTGGTTAAGTGAGTGAGGGACGAAGTGAGAGTGAGAGATTAAGTGAGTGAGTGATTAAGTGAGTGAATGGTTCTAGGGGTTAAGTGTCTGAGTGATGACCTATGCCCTCTGACTTGACGCTTGCTGCGAAATAATTATTTTATCCTGACTTGCGGTTGTTGTCTGAACTATAGATGCGCTGTAGAGGTAGCTGTAGAGGTAGCTGTAGAGGTAGCTGTAGTCTTTGCTATAATAGTTGTAGTCGCAGCTGTAGTTCTTGGTATCAGTGGCATATTTGGAAAAAAAAGAGGGGGGGGGGGGGGGGCTTCCGGGCTGTAAACACTCAATTTGTTCATAATGTGTGCTGGAGACTCTGAAGTTCTGTGTGTGTGTGTTGTGCTTACATAATTTTTTGTTTGTTTGTGTTTTTAAAAATGTTTATTTATCTTTCAAACAATTTGCTCAGTTGTTCATTTAGAACACATCAGAATAAAACGGAGGCCAGGAAAAGGCTGTGACGATTGCCAGGACATACATTTATGGAAATCAGCGGATAGCATTACAAAGCACTCATAGTTCTGGAACTCTCAGATAATGGAAGGAGAGTGAAACAAATGCACGGAGACAGAAACTGGAGATAGATTTGAAAGAGATAAGAAGACATGAAAAGACCTTAATCGGAGGGCACAGGGCAGGAAGGTTTGTTGTGAACTTGTTGAAGGGCCGTGCCCCTTTTGAAACTAAAAGACAAATATGATAATAACACAGTGTCTGATCTAAGTTGGGGGGCTGGGGGGGGGGGGGGCTTTCATTTTAAGCCACCGAATGGTCGCCTGGCGATGGACTTAATATGGCGAAATCTCTAACACTTTACTCCCTACGGAAGTACAGTATCTGCAACGGATCTACCTTTGTCTTTTTTTTTAAACACTCCTTCTAAAGAAAAATTCACCGGTAGTAAAATAAAAAAATTGAAATTGCCAGGGTAAAAAAAAATTGCATGGGACATGTAGGGTTGAAAAAAGAACACTTGCGATGATGTAATCTTAAAAGCGAAAAGTGATAAAGAGAATGATTGATATGACAGAAACAGAAATTTGAACTAAAATCCCTAGCGTAAATTCCAGGAAGACAAAAAACATTGATTACACTGACTAACAAAAAAAAACTTTTTTTTTCTTTCTCTAACATTTCTATGTTTTTCTGGTCAATTTTAATGCGCTGTTTTTAAATCTGCAAACCGTTTTTCTCTATCAGGTCGGGATCTCTAGAAATACGCAATTGAAGTTTTTTAACAAGGCATAAAGTATTATAACATCATTCATACAAGAAGTGTAACAGTTATGTAGGCTTGAATTTCTTTGCAGTCGACTTTCGTCGGTGAATGGCATGTGGTACATCGCGATGAAGCATCCAACAATAATCGGCAAGCATGGTCACACTCCACCGTCCTTGATAGCGTGATTCCATTACGGCGATATCTTGATGGAATCGTTCTCCATGTTCATCGCTGACTTCGCCAAGTTTGTCAGGGAAAAAGTCAAGATGCGAATCAAGCAAATGGATTTTGAGGGACATGTTACAGCCCATAATTCTGTATGCATCTATGCACTGCTTAACAATATGCACATAGTCGACAGATTTGTGATTTCACAGAAAGTTATCGACGATCGATTTGAATGCCATCCATGCGCGAAGTTCACTACCATGTAACAAGTTCTCGAATTGTTTGTCTGCAATAACTTTCCTAATCTGAGGTCCTGCAAAGATACCTTCCTTTATCTTTGCATCGCTAACTTGCGGAAACTTTTCTCGAAGATAAGTGAAAGCTTTGCTCGTTTTATCTAACGCTTTTACGAAATTCTTCATGAGCCCCAACTTTATATGTAACGGTGGTAAAATGATGCCGTCTTTGTTAACTAATGGCTCATGTATTACATTTTTATGCCAGAGCTGCATACGATCCCTGATAGGCCACACCTTTCTTGCATAATGTTCCTGTCTGTTGCGGCTGTCCCATTCACATAGGAAGCAACAAAATTTAGTATACCCAGTCTGCATGCCCGTGAGAATTGCAATGACCTTTAGGTCTCCACAAATCCGCCATTGGTAGTCATTGTACTTTATTTTTGCCAAAAGTATAGCCATATTGTCATAAGTTTCTTTCATATGAACAGAGTAGGCGACTGGAATTGATGAAAATAAATTTCCGTTATGCAATAACACGGCTTTTAGACTAGTCTTGGAAGAATCGATGAAAAGTCGCCATTCGTTGACTATGTGCTCACGACCGAGGTGCACCATTAGACCGTTTACATCTTTGCAATAGCAAATGCCATCATCCATCTCAAAGTATTGAACAAGTTCTCTGTGTCTATGACGAAATTTAGATATCGGAGTATTGGGCGCTAAAAGATTCCATTCTTTGAGTCGCGAACCGAGTAATTCCGCTTGTCCTTTGGTAAGAGCGAGATCACGTATTAGATCTGAAAGTTCTGAATGGTTAATTAAGTGAACACCATCATTCACCGGTATATAATCCGAGTCAGAATTAGTTTCTAAAGCAGGTAAACTATCACTTTCTGATGGTTCATTCACGTCCAACGGATATTGTTATGGTGGAACTGGGATCGGACACGTGATTGGATCATGAGGCACTGGTTTCGATACCGATTCTACAACTTCTAGAAGCCATATTTCGCTCAGAATTATTTCAAAATACAGTAACTATTTGAAAAATAGCGTAACATATGTCATGCATCTTTTAGCAGTATAAAAAGTAGAATTATTTTGCATTTTATTAATTTTTAATAAGTTATATAGTAAAAATGAAACGGAGCAAATAACGGTTTCCCAAAAATATATTTATTCACAAATATCTTAAGAACCCGACGTGATAGAGATAAACGGATTTCAGATTTGAAATCAGCGCAAGAAACTGACCTAAGAACACTTATTCTTATATAAGAAAGAAAAATGTTGTTTGTCAGTGTTATTTTTGTGACAGGGGATACCCCAGAACGCGACATCAAAGTCGATGTGACCACACTGAATTATGTCCAAACATTTTCACACAAAGCTGTATTAATAGCATTATATGGAATATGCAGCACAGAAAAAACAAGAACAGAATAACCTAAACATGAAGGCTTAAAAACCTAAAGACAATTATCCTACGCAACAGGTTTTTGTAAGCAGCTGCTGATTTGGCTTAAGCAGCCTAGTCTTTGGCCTATAACCTCGCATTTTTAGGGGCCTAACACAACCTAAAACCACCTCTGTAAGTATAAAACAGTGTTCTCTATTGGTACATCGAGCCGATCCTGTCATGTGGAAGTGAACCATGTGCAATCATTAAACAATACAGATCTTTGAGGGTATTTGTGACGAAATCAGTTGTGCACTTTTCATAACTTTCGTTCCATCCGTCAGTATCAGTTCATGTCTTCATTTTCCTCCCCGATCGTCCTATTATTTGGCATATTTTATGCACCTACATTTTTGCTCTGACTACTTCCTAGACTTGTTTGCGTTTCACCAGGTGAATCGTAGTATTCCAAGGCTAATTATACAGGTCAGCGGATATTACTTTATCGCTTAAGTCGTCTAGCCACCTTTGATAGAGATGGTCTTTGTTGACACAGGTGCTCTCGCCCGATCGACGGAAAGAAATCCGTCTGCGAGATGCACGCGTAAACACAGGGGATTTAGGTAATCGTTTTCGCTGGACCATCTCTGTATCAATATTACAGATAATCTGTCAGATGAGACAATATGGGCGGAAGGCATTAGCCAGGAAATAAGTTCATTGATGTGTTTGTGAGTTTGCTACAAATACAATGGGAAGTATTACTGCCATATTTGAAAAAGGTCACGAGTTTAAATTTTAAAATTGATATTTTAAAACACGCGGGGGAAAGTAAGGACCCCAACCCACATAGTTCTAAAGAGCTTACCGTTGGTTTAATTTGAGAGCCGGAATAGACTTCGGCTTTCATTGGCATGTTGGTCTAAAAGTACAATCTGGGACTTGAACTGAGAAATAGGAATATAATCTAGCAAAATCGGAGACACAGATCAGACTGCAACGCAACGTCAAATTAGTAACTCCCAGTAGCCAGAGAGAAGGATCGGACAAAGTATTCCAGAATTAAAAGTGACAGATCAAAGTATTTTGGCGTCTTTATATTTTAAAAGAGAACCCGCATTTTTAAATACCAAGACTGTAAACTTAAGGAATCAGAGCACCCGTCATAAGAGGAATACTACAATTTCCCAGACCAAGTGTTCGAAGCATCTAAACATAGTGGCTGTGTCCATTCTACTATGCCAGGAGATTGTATATCCCATTGGGGTCAGTTGTGAACATTTAGTTTAAAATTTGAATTGTGACATGTATGAACTTGCTAAGTGGTTATCCAGTCATAGAAGACTGGCAACCTCAACATATGACAATAGTATATTCATAAACCACTACAGCAAGCGCTGGTGATTGCTTCCTGCTAGTCGTACAGAAAACCGACAGCAGAGGTGACCCCGACTCTGAATGGAGCAGTGAGAAGTGATGATTGCATCACATGGGCCTAAAGTGTATAGTATCATTTTGTGAGATATATGTACCTTGTTAATTGTAATTCACTGCTTAGACAGCGCAGACTTCGCTGGCTTGGCCATGTTCGTCGCATGGAAGATGGTCGCATCCCAAAAGATATCTTCTACGGACAATTAGCAGATGGCAGGAGAACAGTTGGGCGACCACAGCTGAGGTTCAAAGATGTGTGCAAGAGAGATATGAGGGCACTGGACATGGATCCAGCAACATGGGAGGATGAAGCTGCCGATCGCACTAAGTGGCGATGCTATTTACGGCGCCAACTCAGATTGGGCGAAGAGAGGCTCACACAACAAGCAGAGGAGGGGAGAAAACGTCGAAAGGAGCACCAGGAAAATAAGCAGCTGAGGGCTGTCACCTCAGGGGCGCATTCCCATAGTCAGTTATGACTGCAGAGGCTATTATTATAATTGTAATTCAGGCAAACCATTGCCCTCGTGCTGTCCAGACACATTTCCCCCATTAAAGTAACCAGAAGAATAACGGTGATTTCTAATCATATTCCCTGAGTTATACTGTGTATACTCATGGAGAATAATTATTCAGAGAATCTAACATTATTGGATGGACAGCAAGGCAATGCGCCTGTTAATTTGCAGCCCACAAATGTACTTTTTATTTGCTCTTTTATTCCTAAAGTTCGTGGTTCGAAGCTACAGTACGGTTCTTCGTACCAGACCAGTCTGAAGTAAGAATCTTCGCCACTAGCTTTGTGATTCAAGAGCTGTGTTCGACACCAACTACCTACATTGGACACGTTGTGAAGACACACACCTTGACATTAGTAGTGACGTTCATCTAAACACCTCTAGAGAAGAGTGCTCATCACAAAAAACCTGACAACGACCCAGTGCAGTACTCAGCAAGCTAAGTCTTTTGTAAAAGGCACGCAACGGACACTAATAACCATTAGTCCCCAATTAAGTCTCAGTGAAGACAAATTTTAAAACCTCCTAAAATCATCTTCATTCATATGTATTTAAATTTGTTGAAGACTAATTGATATATTAAATTTGTTAAATAATTTTTTTTTTTACAAATTAATAGTTGATTCAGTTCTTATAGATAAGAGAGCGCATGTATGATCGACAATCTTTAAAATATATACATATATTTACAGCCATAGAGCCAAAATTAATTATAAATGGAATTTCGTTTAATTAACTCAGCTGGGGGCTCGAACAAGGCAAACCATTGCTTAAAACTTCACACAAGGTGGCGGATCAGATATAAGTTAATAGTTCTCTGCCCTATGCAGCATTGTTTGTCTGAATTTTCTTGTGATACCACCCTTGCGATAGAAGCATCATTATCCTTCTATCTAAAACTCTGCCAAGAGTAATCTTGTGCGACGGTAGACACCTTTGACGACGCATTTTAGATACTCTTGAGTTTTGGCCACTGGTGGACCACTACTGCTTAGCAAAAGGGAGGCAAATCCCGTGATAGTATTTACCCTTCAGCTCCTCTGAAGCATAGGTCTTCAACAAGACCACGCTAAGCCTTCCTGCCTTGTGCTTTTCTTTCAGGATCTTTACATGACTTCTTTATCCCTTTCATATCTGTCTCAAGTCGCCCGTGAGGAATCTAAAGATTACCACTTGTTCTCTTCTGCTGAGCTGGTTATATGCATCATTTTGGTGATCTTGTCATATGACTTGGTGATCTTGTCATATAACCTGGTGATCTTGTCATACGACTTGGTCATCTTGTCATACACGACTTGGTCATCTTGTCATACGACTTGGCGATCTTGTCATAAGACTTGGTGATTGTAACAAGTTTTATTTCTTTAAACCACCTCCAGCAGAATGTTTATGGTGGTGGGTGTGTGTTGGGTCACTGACAATGACAAGTCAGTATGGTCGGGCTTACGGGTGGCCGACAGGTGTGTAAATATGTATACATCAAGATACGCGAATGTCATAGGTTCATAGATTAAGTATCCATAGCACACACACACACCCATAGCAACATTGGATCAGGAAGCAGGAACTAGCATAACGTTCTACACAGTTTATTAACGTCACAGTCACGAAGACATCATGGAAACACAGTTTACAACAAGTCATCGTAGAAACACAGTTTACAGCAAAAATATGAAGTATCGGTTTAATGAATCCATAGAGCTCAATTACAGAACATAGCGTCGCACTTTTCATAGAAAATGCACAGCAACAATACCCCTAAAAAAGGACTGCATACACCACAGTTTACAATACTCCATGGCTTGAATCAATATGAATATAATACATCAACGAGCCAACGTGATCCGTGGCTTTGAATAATAAATTCCCTAGGAAAATAACATTCCCTTCTGTCGTAGATTTTTGATAGGGGAATTAAGACTTGGGTTGGTCCCTTCTGAATAGATATAGAAATAAGTGATAGCTCAGTGAGATGATAAATTAGAAAATAGATTTCCACGAGTGAGATGGTAGGGATCAATAGAGGCTGTCTCTGAAATCGATAATCTTCTCTCTCTCAGCCTATCTTCTACAACAGATCTAGAGGAGTCAGACAGTCTACTGCCTACATATAGTAATATATATGTTACCACTCACGTGCACACACACAATTGACGACAGTTAGACACACACACGTGGGAAAACTATAACAATGATTATTTCGATATTTTGGAACGAGCTGACCCGACACACTGATTAAGTTTTAGTGCATTTAATTTATCAGAAAAAATCATCACAACACGTAAAAATTACATCGAGCATATACAAATAGTCATAAAATCAATAAAATGCTACAAGAATGATAGACCCACAGTATGATCCTTTCCCTCGATGTTTAGCCCACAGTCCTGTTACACGAAAAGATGATAGCCTCAACGAGTCACGGATACATCTGCTGTATTCTACAGATTTTCCCTTTTAAAGGGTATGAACAGACTTGATAGTAGTATGATCTATCCTAAGGCAAATATTGTTAGCAAAAAAAAAAAAAAACTTGCATAAAGGAAATTACAAAGTGGGTGAATAAATAGTTATCATAAAACATCACTCAGTCTACTTTCACAAGGTTCTTTCATCAGGGTACCCTGTCTCACGTTCTTACCTAATAGCTTACTGGTGTTCGCCGTCTGGCGCACTGTATGACGCACCGTTTAAACCGGTCTGTCTTTTGCTGAAGCGGATTCCCAGCTCTGCAGATCGTGGTTTCATTCACGGGGTCCGGGGAGCGTCCTCTTTGTGCGATAGTTTTCTTTACAGATCTAAGTTAGTGTCACTTCACTCCGTTCAGGTAAAAATTAGTTTTAAGCGGGCAGACAGTGTCAGAATCATGAGGTTTCCCTTATTTAGGAAGATGACCGGTTGGTAAATTCTTTCAATAGATCACTATTGTTCACACCCACAGTTCATCAAAATGTCGGAAGGTCAATGATTTGTGATGTTTTACTTGCCACAAGGGCTAAAATGTACTTGAGGTTTTTCTCTGGAAGAGTTAAATCAGGCTCGATGGGCCCGTTACTTCATTTAACCTTTAAAGTTCTTGTAAAGGTTATACACCAAGTCTTTAAGGAAAATGTTTTAGTTCTTCACAGATATTTCTCGTGTACACAAACGCTGGCAAAGTTGGGTCACCCCAGTTTTCACTGAATAAAGAAAAACAACATATCAAATACTTATACCTACTATGTACTTCGGTTATAACTTACATTATAAACTGCAAGCGGAGAGCTTGACTTAACGTTTAAAACTTCCAGTGAAATAAGTTATATTCATAAAATCTGTCATCATGAATTAGAAATACATACGTATTTCGTCAATACGCAGTGATAGATCTGTGCAGTTATAAGTTTAGTTTAAAAAAAAATATATCCGTCTGATTTTTTAGCAGTTAAATAAAATTTATTTAGCTACATGATTTTTAAGCTAGAAATTATAATTTATTCTGCTTTCCACTGAAACACGTCAGCTAGAGAATATAACAGAATTATATTTAATTCACTCTGCACCAAAGAAACTAGGGAAATAAAATAGGCGATTTAACACTAAATCACTCACAAAATACTAGATCTATTATATTACCTCAATACAGAACTACAGGCGATCGCGCAACTTATAATTATACGCTGATATATATATTTGAAGTCTAGAAGCTCGGCAAATTGTCGAAACAAACTGAGAAACTTCGTTATACAGCTTATTCTTTACACGAGCGACCTGTCTACGGCGAATCTTGAGGACTGAATGAAATAAAGTTTAAAACTCACGTTAATATCTTAAAACCGAGACAAAGGATGCACGCTATTTCCAAAACCCCGAAATAGCGCCGGTCTCTCCCCTTCTCTTAACACTTCCCATAAACTCAGGCGACTGGCCATAACATGCCAAGAGTGCGTCTTCACAACTTCGTCTAACTATTCTCATTACTGGGCAATGCATGAGCGCGCCGTTCACACCTACTGCTAAGAAATTGTTCGTAGCACTACGTGTCAGATGGAAATGTAGACAAATGTCTGCTATCCCATGTCTGACAGAATGCATTCTCATACATTTACGTCGAGAATCTAGTTCAAGAGCGCCGTGTCATGAGAAAAGTATAGACACATGTCTGCTTTCTGTCTGACGGAATGCATTCTAACGCTCTTCGTCTCGTGCAGGGACTGACACGTTATGTAATAAATGCGTGGCTAACATGAGCAAAAAAAACGGTAAAGTCAGAATGGGAAAGTAAATTTTGTCGCAAACGAACGAATGCGAACAAAGCAGGAAAAGGATAAAAGAGCGATAATAAAGTAGAGGACACGGGTAGAAAAAGAAAAGAATATAGAAAATTTATTGATCATAAATCTCTATGCGACACCTTCAACACTCTATCTATCTGCAAAAATCCATCACAGGAATATGAACATGAAATAATGGCCTGTACAATCCGTGGCCTCATAATCACTTTAGTATCTATCAAAACTCTCCCTTCACAAAAGATATCCACTGGTACACACAGCGAAAACATGGCTAACAACCCTCCCGGAACACTCCCAGGAACGCACTGTCTCGAGATTACCGTATCTCAGTACAGCTCAGCCAATAACACATGCGCGGGCTAGCCGCGAGAGACTACCGCTCAGCTCAAACCGTACCTACCCCAAAAATCTCACTAGGAACTTTCGAACAGTTTTCTTTATCATATTTTTAAACAAACTAACAACTAGTCAGGTAACAGTTTAAACATTACTGAACATACAACCCCCAACTAAAAAATTCTCTCATCACGCAGAGCGTGTTTACTAGCGTGTACAAAAATCCGACCCGTACATTCAAGTCTTTAACACTTAACTCCCCTTAATTAAAATATGACTTAACAGTGATCTTGTCATACAATGTGTTGATCTTGTCATACGACTCGGTGATCTTGTCATACGACTTGGTCATCTTGTCATACGACTTGATCATCTCGTCATACATCTTGGTCATCTTGTCATACGATTTTAATCCGTCAGTACTCCTCGAAGCACCTGTTTATGAAAGTTTAAAATAAACTGTACTGGGGTCAGTTTAATAAATTACTTAGAAAAACGTGACGTTGCAGGTTTTCCCTTCGTCAGGCACAGTCACAAGTGTAAAACAAGGGTGACAAATATAGAAAGACTTGAAGTAGATGGTACAGGTCACAGAAAGTTTGTTGGGGAGGGGGGGGGGGGAATAAAAATGCTAAACAAGAAAGAAGGACCAACGCAAAGAATCTAACTGCTACAATAAAGCGAAGAGTAACAAATACAACAAAACTAAAATATGGTCTGTATTATAGAGTAATACAGCGGGGAAATGAACCAGCGGCAAAGTCGCTTTGAGAATCAAAGGAACCGGAAGGGTAATCAAGACTTAATAAAAACCAATATAGAACAGGAAAGCCGGAGAAGGAATATACGAAAACAGAAATGGATAAAATCCAGACCAATGAATAAAATAAAATAAACTTACATGAACAAGAGAGACAAAGAAAAGGCAGAAGTTATGATAAAAATAACAGCTAACTGAGAGCCCAATTGATTGAAATGGTCCTAGGTATTTAAATCATCTGGGGAAGTGAGACGAACCATTTCCACACTTTTATCAAAGTTTCTAGAACGTCATGGAAGCTTCTCTAGTTTTTTTTTTTTTTAACGTGTAAATAATGTTGACTGCTGTAAAACTGAAAGATAAAGTGAAACAAAAATTAAACGAATAAATAAATTACAAAAAAACAAAACATCGAAAAGCAGTTATGGAGTCAGTTTTACAATAAAACGATGCTACAAAAACACGTGACGGTTTACAGCCACAAATAAGAGACAAAAACAAGAAAGATAGACCGGCAAAAGGAACAAGATAAAAAACACGTGGAAAAATAGATGAATAAAACAAGAACAGATAAAATGAACGACTTTGAAAGATGAAGGAAGTAAATAAACAGTACTGGGAAAAAGTACAATAAATAAGCAAGCAAAAATATAAAACAAGAAAGACAAAATATCAACACAAAGAATCAAACAAACAAGACAAATGCACAGCAAAACGTGAAAGAACTAAACAATGAAAGTATAAGAGGTAAAACTGACTTGTGAAGAAAGTTGCAAAAATCGTTAGCTTAAGAAAGCCTCGCAAGTCACAAAGTTTAAAAACAAACTTGTTCTTTTTCATATTTTCAAAAATGGACAACTAGAAAGACCATTAAGAATATCTTACAAACGGACAGTATCCAAAGGTGGTCAGAAAAGAAGCAATGCATTTGTTCATATCCATCACCAGCGTCTTTATCTTATCTCTTGCTCCACTGACACGTTGGTCGTGTCATCAGTTCCACTTTAGTCAAAATCAGTCAACAAGCAAAAATATCCCTGGAAGCCACAGAGATGTTGTACAGCAGCAGTTTTAGAATACGCCACTGTGCCTCGCACATTCGTACATCGCTGGAGACGTCTATATCAGGATTTCTTAATCTTGTTTGTGTCATGGACCCCTCTGATTGTCCAGTGAAGACTATGAACCTCCTTGCTCGATAAAAGCCACGAGCCCTACTTAGAACAAAAATGAACATTAAAAAAAAAATGTACACTATAAATTTCAGGTTATGTTTTCAATTTCCCCTAGAATACATTCATTGAACTACAAGGGTCCGTGGACCACAGGTTAAGAAACCATGTTCTGTATTAAGCCATAATTATGTTTTAGTTTATTTGCCATTTTTTAAATACATTGTTTCTTTGTGGTGGTATTTTTCTTTTCTAGTTTTTCACTTCTTTGTTTACTATCCCGAATCATCCCGTTTTTGTTGGGTAGTGCTCATTAGTCAAATTGATTACAGTACCATTTTTTCACTTTCTAATCATTTTTTTTTCATCTTATGCGTCTTTAATTTGTAGTGGAACTGTTCCTTTTTGGCAGCAGTACTTGAAAATGTCGTGGGAATACTTGTGCACCTTCGATTGTAATGTCTTGTTATATGGGCACTGGACATTGATTCATCTTGCAACAACTATTAACAGTTACTATATATCCTCCAGAAAAGTCACTGTTTGGATATCGGATGTTTTTATTTACGGGTCATGTAGTTTTTTTCCCAGAATTCCCCACGGTAAAAGAAACACACAGAAGAGAACCAGTGACAGAAATGAAGAAGATAAGGAAGGCATGGAAGGACCTGGAGCTGATGTCACGTGACTGGAAGCCTTGGGATAAGTTTGTTAAAGGCATATGCTCCTTGGGGAACGAACGAAATCTTTATTTCATCAGGGTAAAGAAATAGGCATAATTACCTTTTTTACATTTCTGCCCTGCAATACAATTTTCAGCGTTTTACAAATTAAAATTAAAATATTAACAACTTCAGACAGGATTAATTAATTTTATCATCACAATCAGAAACTGAGTATACACAAATACATTTACTCATAGTCATTCACGCACATAGAGAGAGGGATAGAGAGAGAAAGAGAGAGAGAGAGCGAGAGAGAGAGAGGTCAAGCAATAAAGCTACTTAATATAACAAATTCAATTAACAATTGAAAAAATTACAATGACAGTTAAATGCTCGTGGAAACGTTGAAATAACTGAAACAGAATTGTCGTTAAATGTGTGTACACGATTTCATGACATGTGAATACAGATGTCTTGAATGAGATGTAATTATCAGTTTTGACAGACTTGGGTAGGGAATTCCATGCTAAACCACCTGCATAACTAAAACAACTTCGGAAGAGGTCAGTTCGAGGTTTTGCAAGGTCAAAAACTAGGTCGCCGCGTATAAAATATGAGCAGTATTTATAGCGAAATGTAGCGAAAGGTTTTTCTAGTATGATAATAGTGGTAGAGAAGAAGTAGAATCTCTCTCCAGAAAGGATGAAGTTCCAGTGCCCGAGAAGTACACTGGTATCTGTAGCGGGAGGTTATTTAAAATTATTTATTATGTAAGAGTATGCCAGTAACGAGTTCTGACCTTACAAGTAATACCCCAGTCTTAGAAATAAGCACTGGTGTATTGTTATCATAAAAATAGTCAGACTGTGAAAACCCTGGCCCAGTTGGTAAGAAGTAGTACCAGGATTTAAGGTGTCTCCTCCCTGTGACTATCTTATGATTACTTATATTCTAGGGGATAAGTAAAATGTACATTCACTGAACCCACAAAATGGAAGAAGTGAATAAATCCTCAGGTACAGTTAAAACAGTTTAATAATTACACTAATATTCTATTTCTACTAGTTGGAACAGAGCATTGAAATATATAAATATATAAAATTATTCACACAATTACTATTATTGTCTGTTTAGACTTCAAGATCTTAAATAATAAAGTTACTGAAATCACTGTTATTAGTCCTTTGAATTTAAGGATAACTGTCATCAGTTGACTGAGTTTCTGTATGGTTACTTATTGTTTTCAACTATTGGCTGTTTCACATGTATAGGTGGTCAGTGTCAAACAGGACACTTATCTTTCCAACTTGATACTGCTGAAACTGAACTGTCCTTTGCTGATATCAGACTTGGTAGGCCCAACAGTAGGGATGCCAATGACCAGTTGAAGTTCACTCTTTGGGGTCCTGCACTTTTGTGGGATTGCCTCGGATGAACTACACCGGCTTCTGATACTGGACAGTCTGGTTTGAGTTATTTCATGGAACCTGCAACATATCAGCCTTGGCTAGTATCTGGCTAGACTTGTAGCTGACTAGCACAGATGTCAGACCAGTCAGTCATCAGATGTCACCGTTATACAATCATAGTAAGTAAGGACATCATTTCAGTGATATAGCATTAATATTAACATTTCAATTAAGTGTAACTGACTAGCACATAAGTCAGACAAGTCAGTCATCAGGTGTCAAAGTTATACAGTCATAGCAAGTAACATCATTTCAATGATATAGAATTAATATTAACATATCAGTAATAAACATCATCTGGTTTATTCCGCTCCTATACATCCCTTCATATTCTATAACTTGATCCTTCCAAATCATATCAAGTACAAATTCAAATACTGATGCTATTCTTAGCATCTACACAAAATTAATACATAAATAAAGAAAGTGAGTGACCACGTGATCAGGTTGCTTTCTACTGAAACTGGCTGTAGAACACTCCAGTTTACCAGCTGTAAATGGGTACAAAGTTGTGCGCTCGAACTAGGGAAGGCAAAGGCAGCGAGGAAGGGGACTAGTCACCTTAACCTCGTAAACTGGGATCTTCCATGATGAAGTTTCTAACACTTCATTTCCCTATGACAATCTCTGCCATGGGACTGCCTTTATCTTTGTAAGCGATAAAGCAATATGATAAATATATCTTCATTAGGCTGTGGGGCTATTTGTGATTAATTTTTGTACAAGCAACAATCATCCACAATGTACATGTTAGATCATATTAAAAATACAATACATTATATCAATGACTATTATACCGGCATATTTTGTGAATTCTATATGAACCTGAAATAACAAATATTATACACGGTAGTTATCATAATTTCGCTTACACTCAGACTTCAGATACTGGACTTAAACATAATTCTACCGATCCGCTCAGCATTAATCGGTCGTGGCGAAACTCTGCCTCCAGTCTGTCTCAAACCTCTTTCGTTGTGTATCTCTCCAGTTTTACCGATACGCTTTAAATACGTATAGCGCGGACGTATCGGAGAGTACCGACGTCACAGCTTAATCTTAGCTTGTAAAATCCTTCCTGAACAGTGATTTCAGCCGATCTGTGTGTCGACTGAAATTTTGCCTTTATCATTCTCGGCATATATAATATCCATATTGTTCCATCTTATCTAGTTTTATACAGCTGATAAAACTCTATCTTCCTATCCATGTAAATTCCCAAACTGTTATTTGTTGATTTTAATATTTAGAACAGAAGTGGGTTACATGCTTTTAGCGTAACTGTGGGCAGCCGAAATACGCATATATCTCCGTAAATGAGAACTTCCTACCGTTCCTTCTTATATGCAGTTATACACAATCCTTCCCTGTACTGAAATGTAAAATCCTTTTCATACGGATTCCCTTCTGCTTTTCTTTATCCTTGGCGATTGCCTCTGTCTGCTACACATTTCGCTGATACGCCGCCATTTTGACAGTGGTCATTCGATCGTAGACAGGTTTATAAATTTAACTGAACCCGTTTGCAATGACTTGAAACCAATTTTGCGACATAGCTCCCCCATATTTTAAGCTGGATGATATCTAGCTTAACTATTGGGTACAAGACAATTGCAAATCGACCATTCCGAGGTTAGTTTTCCTTCCTTCTATCCTCCTCAAGCTCTGTGGGATGACGACTAAGAAAATCTGCGCCCACATTCTGTTTTCCAATATATTCATCCTTTACTATCTCTCTCCTTCCTGTTCGGCTTTTCATCCAGGCTCTTACTGCTGGTGAAACGGGGTCGGTAGGTTTCCCATGAAGTTTACCGCCCTCTTTTCGTTGATAGTTGGATGTGGTTTTCCCTCGCAAATCCGTAGGTGTTTGATTTTCGCTACGTGATTTGTTCCTTTTTTCCAGCGCATGGGGTTCAGACTGCAATTGAACCTGTGTGGGATGTTTCCTTTCCCCTCCCGTGCAAATCTCGGGAGTACCCCTGATTGCTGGTTTGCTTGTAGATTTTTGATGAAGACTCTTCCGTCGACTTTCTGAATCTACATAGGTGCACTCTGGACAGGAATTTACATACTGATTTATGTCTTCCGTAATACCTGGCCAGTAGAACTGGGTGGCTATTCTTTGTTTTGTGGCACCATTACCCAGGTGTTCACTCAAAGTTGATATGTGTCCCCAGCCTATAACCTTATTCCTATAGGTGGATGGTACAACAATTTGACCATGACTTTTCGTCCCTCTGCCAGCTTTCCTGTACAAGAGTCCATGTTCCATATAGAAATGTCCTTTCCTTGGAGCTTTATGTGTTTTTGATAATTTGCCAAAACAAGGCTTCAATGTGCTGTCTGCTTCTTGAGCCCGTTTCATTTCAGTCGAATGAAATTTTAAGTTGGTGTCCCTCTCTATGTTCCTGGAGTCAGACCTGGTCTGGATTTCTGCCATAACCATAGGTTTTACAGGGTCTCCCAAGAAAACATATTTACGCCCCAACATTAGGGGGTAAAAGGGATCATCTATCACAGCTGCATTTATCTCCCCTTCCACATAGCGACAACTGACATGAATCTTTGCTATGGGTAAAGTAAGGGGTGATGTTCCTTTTAGTGGCCCTTGAATCTCTACTGTTTCTGTGGTGATTTGTTCAGGGCACACCAGAGATGCACACACGACTGCGTCATAGGACAAACCTGTGTCATACATTCCTGTGACTTGTTTGCCATTCACAGTCACTATCTCCTGGGTAGGTGGGTGATGGAGGCTATTCTGACTCACAGTCAGTTCCTTCCTAACAGAAGTCCTCACCTGTAGACATGCAGCATGATGAAGGGGTTTTTTCCTCCCACATTCATCAGTGTTGTGGTTGCTCATCTTACAAAATTTGCACCACTTATCTCCCTGTTTGTAGGGTTTCTTTTCCTGAGTCTGAGGGTTCTTGTCCTTATTATCAAATCTTTGCTTGTTTCTGTATGGTTGATCCATCTGGTCAAACTGGGTATTCTGCGGTGGTGGCTTATATCCTTCTACCTGCTTCCTTTTTGTTCCTACCAATTCAGCTTGAGCTGCTTGGTATCTCTCTGCACATTTCAAAATGTCTTCCAGCCTCTCTGCTCCTTGTTCCATAAGGAATTTCCTCATTTCTTGAGACATGGAATCTTTCACTTGCTCTAACATAACCATTTCTTTCAGATCCTCGTAGGTTTTCTGATACTTACCTAAACTACTCCATTTCAACAAATACGTTTCTAGCCTAGCTGAGAACTGGTTATATGTTTCTCCAGGTAGAGGTTTAGAAGTTCTAAATTTCTTCCTATATGCCTCAGAGTTCTTTTCATACCGGATCAGTAAGGCTTGCTTTAGTATTTCATAATTTTCCTGATCTTCTTTGGGGAGTTTCAGAAACACATCATATGCAATACCTCTCAATCCCTGGGATAACTTTAGACTCCATTTTTCCTTTTCCAGTCCATATGTAGAGGCTAGCCTTTCATACCTATCCAGGTACGACTCAATTGCGTCCTCCTTTTCAACAAATGGATCTAGGTGGAAGTTCATGGCCCCATTTGCTGTGTTCTGAAAAGAGCTATTCGCAGAATGAGGTGAGCTATTACCATGGGTGATAGTCCCAGCCTGAAGTTCAAGATCAAGCTGTCTCATTTTCAGCTCATGGTCTCTCTCTGCTTGTAACCTCCTTTCTTCTCTCTCAGCTTCTAATTTCTTGGCTCTCTCTCCGCTTCTAATTTCTTGGCTTCTCTCTCTGCTTCTAATTTCTTGGCTTCTCTCTCCGCTTCTAATTTCTTGGCTTCTCTCTCTGCTTCTAATTCTAATTTCTTGGCTTCTCTCTCTGCTTCTAATTTCTTGGCTTCTCTCTCTGCTTCTAATTTCTTTGCTTCTCTCTCTGCTTCTAATTGCTTTGCTTCTCTCTCGGTGTACTTTTCACATTCCGTCGTGACATACCGGATCAGAGCGTCACCATCCATGCCAAGCTCTTTTCCCACCTGCAGTGTAGCAGACCTAAATTTGACCAAGTCAGCCATGATGTATCTGTAGTCTAGTAGGGCAAGCGATCTTACTCAAACTAATTTACTACAATATAATTAACTTAGTTAAAATTAAAGTTAATTAAACTGACTTCACCATATATGAAACAGCTTTCTTTATCTGTACTCAATGGTACTCCTAAAAATATAATTATTTCCTACTATGTTACTCTTTCCAAAAAATTTTACAAAACAAAATTTTCTACACAGCAGAAATAGAAAGTTGGCTCAGGAATATCAAAGATATATCCCGCAGACGAGCCCCCACTGTAGCGGGAGGTTATTTAAAATTATTTATTATGTAAGAGTATGCCAGTAAAGAGTTCTGACCTTACAAGTAATACCCCAGTCTTAGAAATAAGCACTGGTGTATTGTTATCATAAAAATAGTCAGACTGTGAAAACCCTGGCCCAGTTGGTAAGAAGTAGTACCAGGATTTAAGGTGTCTCCTCCCTGTGACTATCTTATGATTACTTATATTCTAGGGGATAAGTAAAATGTACATTCACTGAAACCACAAATGGAAGAAGTGAATAAATCCTCAGGTACAGTTAAAATAGTTTAATAATTACACTAATATTCTATTTCTACTAGTTGGAAAAGAGTATATACATATATATATAAAAATATTCACACAATTACTATTATTGTCTGTTTAGACTTCAAGATCTTAAATAATAAAGTTACTGAAATCACTGTTATTAGTCCTTTGAATTTAAGGATAACTGTCATCAGTTGACTGAGTTTCTGTATGGTTACTTATTGTTTTCAACTATTGGCTGTTTCACATGTATAGGTGGTCAGTGTCAAACAGGACACTTATCTTTCCAACTTGATACTGCTGAAAAACTGTCCTTTGCTGATATCAGACTTGGTAGGCCCAACAGTAGGGATGCCAATGACCAGTTGAAGTTCACTCTTTGGGGTCCTGCACTTTTGTGGGATTGCCTCGGATGAACTACACCGGCTTCTGATACTGGACAGTCTGGTTTGAGTTATTTCATGGAACCTGCAACATATCAGCCTTGGCTAGTATCTGGCTAGACTTGTAGCTGACTAGCACAGATGTCAGACCAGTCAGTCATCAGATGTCACCGTTATACAATCATAGTAAGTAAGGACATCATTTCAGTGATATAGCATTAATATTAACATTTCAATTAAGTGTAACTGACTAGCACATAAGTCAGACAAGTCAGTCATCAGGTGTCAAAGTTATACAGTCATAGCAAGTAACATCATTTCAATGATACAGAATTAATATTAACATATCAGTAATAAACATCATCTGGTTTATTCCGCTCCTATGCATCCCTTCATATTCTATAACTTGATCCTTCCAGATCATATCAAGTACAAATTCAAATACTGATGCTATCTTAGCATCTACACAAAATTAATACATAAATAAAGAAAGTGAGTGACCATGTGATCAGGTTGCTTTCTACTGAAACTGGCTGTAGAACACTCCAGTTTACCAGCTGTAAATGGGTACAAAGTTGTGCGCTCGAACTAGGGAAGGCAAAGGCAGCGAGGAAGGGGACTAGTCACCTTAACCTCGTAAACTGGGATCTTCCATGATGAAGTTTCTAACACTTCATTTCCCTATGACAATCTCTGCCATGGGACTGCCTTTAGCTTCGTAAGCGATAAAGCAATATGATAAATATATATCTTCATTAGGCTGTGGGGCTATTTGTGATTAATTTTTGTACAAGCAACAATCATCCACAATGCACATGTTTAGATCATATTAAAAATACAATACATTATATCAATGACTATTATACAGGCATATTTTGTGAATTCTATATGAGCCTGAAATAACAAATATTATACACGGTAGTTATCATAATTTCGCTTACCCTCAGACTTCAGATACTGGACTTAAAAATGTTTCTGGCGATCCGCTCACAATTCATGGGTAGTGGCGAAACTCTGCCTCCAGTCTGTCTCAAACCTCTGTCGTTGTGTCTCTCTCCAGTTTTACCGATACGCTTTAAATACGTATAGCGCGGACGTATCGGAGAGTACCGACGTCACAGCTTAAACCTAAGCCTGAAAAATCCTTCCCGAACAGTGATTTCGGCCGATCTGTGCGTCGACTGAAATTTTGCCTTATCATTCTCGGCATATATAATATCCATATTGTTCCATCTTATCTAGTTTTATACAGCTGATAAAACTCTATCTTCCTATCCATGTAAATTCCCAAACTGTTATTTGTTGATTTTAATATTTAGAACAGAAGTGGGTTACACGCTTTTAGCGTAACTGTGGGCAGCCGAAATACGCATATATCTCCGTAAATGAGAACTTCCTACCGTTCCTTCTTATATGCAGTTATACACAATCCTTCCCTGTACTGAAATGTAAAATCCTTTTCATACGGATTCCCTTCTGCTTTTATTTATCGTTGGCGATTTCCTCTGTCTGATACACATTTCGCTGATACGCCGCCATTTTGAAAGCGGTCAATCGATCGTTGACAGGTTTATAAATCTAACTGAACCCGTTTGCAATGACTTGAAACCAATTTTGCGACAGTATCACAAGTGAGTTACAGCTGTGAATACTCTTAGCTGGACAATAGATTTAGGCTTCAGAAGTATAAGTTGCTACTTTCGCTATTGTAACCCTATATGATAATATAATTAAATTAGAAAAAGTAACTCAAATTTTAACAGTTAAAAATTTACCAAGTCAAATGAGTACAATTTCAATATTTATTATGTACATCTATATATATTCTTGTAATGAGAAATGGGTGTTGGAAGATGGTAAAATGTATGATTATTTATAGTTACAAATTAACATAAATAATAGAAAAAGTCTTGGATTTATCTTCCACTGAAATTACACAAAAGTTTGTCACAGCATCTCTTTGATATCTCTGGCTATCTAGTTCTCATCATAGACAGTCGTTTTAGAAACTGCTCACAGTGTTTGTTGGATGGATACACATAAAACTCATATGCCACGTCTGCTCGAGGTTCCTGAGACACACTTGAATAAACAGACTGTCCTTCAGCCCGCCCTATAACTACGGGGGACTAAGGTGTTGAAGATTGGTTGACCTCTAGGCTTCAGTTAGCAGGATCAACGGTTCTCAAGTCTATAGTTTCTCGATCAGGAATGATCATAAAAATTGATCATAAAAACCTGGAACGAAAGGTAATAGGTGACCATGGTGTTCCAACAATCTCATCACCAACTGCTGTTCATGATGCGACCATGTCTTCAGTGTTTGTATATAAATGAATGAATCATGGTAGTATGTTACAGAGATAGCATGATAAGATAATGTATACTGTGCAGAATTAACAAAATACATGAATAATCACATGTTATGATACATGGGTACGATATAACCTTTGCCTTCCACTTATGGATGCCGAGTCACTTATGTACTTGCTGGTATGTCGTAAGCTTCCAGGCAAGAACTAGCCATGCTATATTTGGCTAACCAATTAATGGTTATGCTTCCTGACAATGCCGGTGAAGGTTATCTCTGGTTAGCGTCATTCCCTTTTTTTTTCTTTCCAGGCTCTGTCGTTTTCTTGTAGTTTTAAATTTAATGTCCTGTAAATGCAAGCTTTTAAAGTCGGCCATTCCCTATATTAGCTATTTCCTCATTCTTCAGTACCGTCTGGCTAAACTTATTTCACATTTTTCCGCCTTCTTCAAACTTCAAAGCAAGACCGCCGCGCTGTCCTTGCACTGTGTGTGTGTGTATGTCGCGCTACATATTTTTTTTCACAACAAAGCAAGAGGTGCCAAGTTTCGCTACACGAAAGAACATTTGCAAGTATGAAGGTCTTCTGCTGTGTAAAATTTGATGCACAAACAGGAGATCTTGGTAGAAGAAGAATTTTTTAAGAGGAAGAACATTCGGCTGTGTTCTTCCTCTTAAAGGGGAGTTTTATGGGGAGTTGAAGGGAGATGCTAATTTTTATTCACTTTTATGTATTTAAGTTTCTTTGTCTTCTGTTTTGCTAGTCTGTCCCTGACCTAAGCCTTGTGGCCGAAACTCAGATATTTTCTTAGTCCTTTGTCCTAGTATGGACGCATTACCTATTTCCGTTGACCTAGCGGTATAGGAAATGTGTTTCTGGATAGCGCGGATGTGTTTGTTCAAGTGGCGCTCATAAATTTCAAAATCCTTCGTGATAATTTGGATGTCTTCGGTTAAGTGGTGAATACAAATGTCTAAATATTTGTTTAGCTTAGCTCAGCAGGTTTTTGTGGTTTATTGTGCATATATAACAAACAACATACACACTAACTGTTTCGTGACGGTGAAGTATTCAAGTCAGGAATGTAGGCGACAACCGCGATCAAAGTTCACAAAACAAAAGAAGAAGCTGTTAAAAGGGTGGTGGTGGGGGTACAAATACACAAGTTTCAATGCCAAGATAAAGCAGAAAATGGGTAACTGGTTTGCAAAAGTGAGAAAGAAAGGAAAGAAAGAAAGTAAGTTATTTCTTTCCGAAAGCGTTTACGAATCTATTTTCGATATTTATACACGAATCACAAGCCTCAGGTTTATTATTTTTTTAATTTAATAAAATTTTGCCTCATTTTGGCGAGGCGCGTCCCGTTCAACCTAGTCGGTTCTGATTCATATCTCGGCATCATTCAAAAATTATCACCGTACAAACCCCGTGGATGTAACTAACCAATGAAAAGCCAGCTTGGTATAAATAGTGTCGGAAGGTACGAATTAAGTAGAACGAATGGATTGAGCAAGTTGGTCGTGGAAAGAGTTTTAAAGATATTATGCTTGCTGGAAAGGACTATCCAAACTGGAGGAAGGAATGACTATAACATTGATTTTCTGTATTATTTGATATATGACACAATAATTACTATATGATTTTATTTAAGCAAATCATGGACAAAACTAACAAGTGAATTATTGAACTATTGTGCAAGTACTTGAACAAATCGTGTTATTCATGACTTACTATGTCTCTTGTGAGATACCACAGCTTGTCTGAACTGTCTCATATTACCTCCTGTCTGGCTAAGGAGACAATGAGCGATACTACGTAAGTTGCATATATTGTTTCAGGTTGTATCCTGCCTTTAGTGTCATACACAATATCTAGTGACCAAGTCACTAATGAAAAATAAATAGCTCACGTGATGATATCATTCATATTCACAGTCATTATTGCCCTCTCACTTCTGGTGTCACTGGCACTTGTCTGGTTTTGTCATCAGTTCCACATTGGTAAGTTTCTGTGGTTTGTCATCAGTTCCACATTGGTAAGTTTCTGTGGTTTTGTCATCAGTTCCACATTGGTAAGTTTCTGTGGTTTTGTCATCAGTTCTACATTGGTAAGTTTCTGTGGTTTTGTCATCAGTTCCACATTGGTAAGTTTCTGTGGTTTTGTCATCAGTTCCACATTGGTAAGTTTCTGTGGTTTTGTCATCAGTTCCACATTGGTAAGTTTCTGTGGTTTTGTCATCAGTTCCACATTGATAAGTTTCTGTGGTTTTGTCATCAGTTCCACATTGGTAAGTTTCTGTGGTTTTGTCATCAGTTCCACATTGGTAAGTTTCTGTGGTTTTGTTATTGTCACGAAATAGATTTAGGACTAGAGACTGTCTACCTATAGTGACAAGACACTAGTGAGAAGGAAGACTGGAAAATTAGATTCAGATAGAAATATAGTGCAAAATGTGAAAGTTGAGACCATTGGCTCCGAGGTTGAGAACCGAGGTTGATTCTTTCCTCGCCACTTCGGACGTTTAAATTGCTATGGCCTCGAACCACCTCTAACTACCCTACGGGGATAAGGTTAAATTAAGATTCACAAACACCAAGGTACAGACAACATATAGCTACTGTACTAAAGGAAATGACTGATGCCAGCTACAATTTATACAAGTTTATTATACACCTATAAACAAACTCATATACATGTCAAATACAAAAAATGCGAGGATGCACACCTGAAACAAAATCAAGCACAGTTAAAAATGCATCAACCCCAACCCTTCTCCCACAATTGCAACCTGTATGGAGAAAGAAGGTAAGGTTAACTGAAATGAACTACACTGCACTTGATGTTGCCTACACTCCAAACTAGCTGTTCTAAATTCTAACTCTAAGTCCACTGATAGCTGGAACGACTGCGAAGTGACTACACAATCTCTGCACAGACTTCGGTTCTACACAGCCTATCCTGGAATCTCCTGAACACAACTAACTGCACCTCTAAACTTCAGCAGCTGTCCTCTGCTATGATTCACCAAAACTAACAGTTCTGCCTATCTGTGCTGACTTCAGTAGAGAGAATGTGTACCCTCTCTCTCTCCACTAACTCTGGAATTGATGACTGAGGTTTAACAGAACCCCACTGGATTCTGGACTGGAACTGTAGCTGACTTCTACCACTCTGAAATTACCTGCCCGAGTACCTATAACTGGGCCGTCGGCTTTATTATGGCCGTGAAGAAGTGAACATAAAATTACCACAACGCGGGCAGCATGCCAAATCTGCGTGTGTAACCGAATGAGCGTCAGAGCTCAGGATTTATCCACAAAAAATCCTATTCGCTGGAAAATGTCTTTCCCTGGCTGGGAAAACGTATTTTCTTCCTCTCCTTCCACCACTGGCAATTCATGCGAGACTTTGGGTGTCTGCGAACGCCACCACTGTGCCGTGGGAGAAATTTTGAGGTATCAAAAATTCTGCTCTTCCCCACAAAAAGCCGGTACTTGCTGTTCAGACAAAAGCAAAAACCACAGCTAAACAAAACGTTAATACTCTAGTACAAATAACAATTAACTTCCTTACTCTTCAACACGTAACTCCCCTCTCTTCTCTCTCTCCGAGCCAAAATAAACATCACCCGGTAATACAACACCGCAGACCGTCTGACCCAGGTTCTGCCTGACTAACTACGAGTAACAACAATATTTTCACTGGCCCGTCTGGGCAGACGTACTGTGGCCTACTTCTTACGCTGACACTAATGCCGTAAGGATTAATACAAAATAAAACTAGTCCTCTCTAGGAATTCCTAAAATTCCGGTCAGTATGATTAATCACCTCAAAATTGAAATAAAATATTATTCCCTTAACATAAATAAATTTCATCTCCATCTTCTGAATACACAAAATAACAAAGCACAATCAATAACCTATAACCCTGTTTACGCTAGCATCTACATGCCGTCAAAAGTTATACATAATGGTTATCAATTAAATCTCAGTAGTTACAACACGTGGTTACAATTTTATGACCACGTGCTTCTCTCCCCCTCGTCCCTCTGAACATCGTATCAATAAAGATACCGTAACCAACGCGCTCACGTGCTTCAATTAATACCTCTATCACTTCCGTCCACAGATATATGCGTAACTATATAAATAGCGAGCATCAATACTCTCACTAAAATCACAAATAAAAATACACATTACACACGCTCCCGACTATTCTGTAAATACATATGATTCGCAGATGCGAGTTTCTCTCCCGACCGACTTTGCAATAATACAAAGCGGTGATATCTCAACTTTTAAACCATGCCGCTATTCTTTCAACAAGGAATTAAATGGACCTATAAATTTTCAAGTCTATCACTAAGATCGTATTTGATGGCTCTGGCGATGAGAATTAAATTAAACTAAAACTTCCCAAGAAACTCAAATGATCGGCTAGGACTAGAAAAATTAAATAAAGTCCTCACGCAAAAATGATGCTTACCAAATCTCGAATGTCCTACTGAAGGCAATCGACTTGACTGGCAACCGGCTTGGCAATTTTTCATTAAAAGAGAAAGAGGCTATGAAATATAGGCCTTTTATAATCAAGACCCCCCCCCCCATGCCGACTTCGTGACGTCATATGCGCGGCGTGGTTCTAAAGCCAATGGGCGCTCTGCATTTCAACTGCAGTTAGCTCTCAGCCAATCAGAACCTTAGATCATGCTGATGCAACGTACATGAGTTTTAGACAAAGAAACGGGATTAAGCCTAGCCCTCTAGTGGCAATGAAACAAAAATGGCCAAAATATATACATAAAAAATCCCGAAAAATGTGTCTAGCTGCATGCCTATCTTTAAAAAAAGACGATCTGGTGCCAATCCTGATCTAGCATCTATAATCTTTCTTCTAGAAAAATACTGTCTAATTCCCTACACCCCCATTCTAAACACATAGATCAAACTCCATCGTGATCTCATCTTGAAAAAACGTAAATAATAGAAGGAGAAGAAACATGGAGAAGGATTTTTCTGTAATCCCTCCAAAAATAGTAAACAAATTGCAAGGAGAAAAAGACATGGGCCATTTGAAAGACAGAATCTCAGTACTTTCGTAACATCACTCCCCCCTTCGAAGATTGAGCAACGATCTCCTTACTGAAATCTCTGAGTTTCACATTGGCCCTTAACTCTGTCTACAAGGCTGTCTGTCCTTACCCCTCCTATTCAGTGTTCTTCGACCTTCCTCTTTTGCATTTCCTCCTTCCTCCTCTCCTAGAATGAGCTCCTATGCTCCGTTGGGAGAGTTGATCTCTCTTCGGACCTGTGCCGTCTAATGGCGGGTCTGAACTTTTCCTTGCTATGACCATCAAAAGGCTGTCCTGGTCAGCTGATGTGACCGGCGGGCGCTGTGGCGACCTGGCGATGACGACTTCCTCGCTGCGCGTCAGCAGGGTTGTGACTGCTGGTACCGTGCGAGAACGATGCAATGTCTCGGGTTCCTCTGGTGTAGAGCCTCCGATTTCTTGCTGGGTGTCTATTGGATCCTCACTGATCTCAATAGCTTCTACCTTTGGAGAAAGGTAGGTAAGATCTGCCCCTGGCAGTGGTTCTGGACTCGCTCTTCCCCTACCGATATGAAGCGGGACAGAGCTCTCCAATATAGCTCCTTGCAAATGTGTAAGGTCGCTTTTCTCACTCTTTTCTGGCCTGAAAAGTTGGTGAGATGAAACTGTAGACCACGGGAGCTCTCCGTCTAACACCCTGGTTCTACCTTCAACCTTGCTCTTCCCTGTGAGAGTTACTGGCGTCGGTTGGAATGTGTCCTGCAGTGACACTTGACGGTTTAAGATCCCGTTAGATCGCGGAGAATCTGAGATAAAGCTCTCAGTGACTGGTTCCAATGTTCCGTGAAACAAATTGGAAAATATAGCCAATTTTTCGGGCTCCTCGTTACAAGAGTCGTTTCCTGTAAACGAGATACGAGAGTTGTGGGGCCCATCTCCGTCTATAGGCAAACGGATACTCAGATCACTGTCCTCCTCCGTTTGAGTAAAGTGCTGGTCGGATGGGGCTCCAGGGCTGGTTGGAACTATATGCTCGCTCAGACCGCTATCTTGTGCTCTATGAAGATGGCGCTGGTCGTTGACATATGTAATACTGCTCTTGTCAGTATGTTCCTCACTTGAGGAAGCTAATACCATCGGGGGCCTAATTCCCGACAACAAAGAGTGTACTTCCTGAATCAGAGGCGTCGTCCCCACTGTTTGGCCGCTTGGCTGAACAGGGCTGGCAGGCGAATTTGCCTCTGCAATTAACATACCACTGTCGTCGGAGGCGTTGCACCTCTCCTTGGCACGACAGCTATGTTTGAGCTCGCTCGGGGCTCCGTGAATTAGGGGTTCTCCTTTTTCACTTATCTGGCCTGCAGTAGTCCCCCTTGCATCAGCAAGGATCGGTGTGGTCGGGTTCCCCAAAACTAAATATGGGTTACCGAGAATGAAGTCATAGGCTGGCTGAGCCATCACAGCTGCCTTGATGGTGCCAGACACGAACCTACATTTCACCTCAATATTGGCTACCGGAAAGCACTGTGAAGTCCCTTTCCTTAAAATTCCACCAATATTCACTTTTTCCTTGGTCATCTGCCAGGGCTTCACCAGATGTCGGGCGACTATGCTGGGGTAGGTAAGCCCACTGTCAAATAAGCAGGTTGTCTCAGTCCCGTTCACTTCTGCTGGCCCGCTGTTGGAAAACAACTTCTCTGACTGGAAGGGTTTCCACTTCTTCCCTTGTTTCACCCTCACAGGCCTTAAACAAGCCACCTGATGAGTGGGTTGTTTGTTTGGGCACCGTGTTGTCCAATGAGAAGTAGTCCGACAGAACCTACAATATCTCTCATTATCTCCCCGGTTCCTGACGGGTTCATGAGAAGTCGGCCCCTGTGTTCTGTTAGGCGGCTGGGAGCGCATGTTATGACTGGGCGGGGGCTCCTTGCGAGACGGCCCTTGCTGCTGTTGAGCTGAAGAGGAAGGCGACTGCGATGAAGATGCTCCTTTGTCCGGGGCTGGCAGGTCAGGGTGTTTTCTTTTCTGGCCCAGTACTTCGGCCTGTGCCGACTGGAACCTTTCAGCAAAAAGAATTATCTGGTCCAGTTGCTGTGCGCCCTGCTCCGCCAGGTACTTCCTTAAGTCCGGAGACATGTTGGCCTTTATCTGTTCGCACAGGACTAATTCTTCCAATCCTTCAAACGATTTAGCCAAACCCGACAACTCTCTCCAGCGAGTGAGGTAATTCCTCAGCCTCTCTGCGAACTGGGGAAAACTTTCTCCTTTCTCCAGTCGACTTTCCCTAAACATTGTTTGGCACTTCCGGGGAGTCCATTGGAATCGCTGTAACAGGGCGTTCCGCAGTGCCTCAAAGTTACCTTGGTCATCTACCAGCATCTTGCTATAGACCCCATACCCATGTCCTCTTAGAGATTGAGATAATTTGAGACACCAAAGACTATCATCCAGCCCGTATGCCTTTGCCATCCGTTCAAATTTTTCTAAAAATACCTCAATTTTCTCATTTCCGTTAGGGAAAGAGTCCATCGGAAAATTCATGGCTGCCATCCGGGGCCCTCCGTTTCCTGAGGTGTCTGTCGCCACTGCTCCGGGAAAATCTCCGTTAGCCGAACTGCCTTCCGAAGATCGGTACTGCAGTTCCAGTGAACGCAGGGCAAGTTCATGCTGTCTCTCGGCTGCCTTCTCTGCTGCCTCCCTTTCTGCTTTTCTCTCCTCTGCCGCCGCAGCCCTTTCCTGCGCCTCCCTCTCTGCCCTTTTCTCCTCTGCCTGTCGGGCCTTCTCTTCTTTCTCCGCTTCCAATTTACGCAGGTCCATCTCTGCTTCCCTTTTCTCTCTCTCCGTCTGCCGGTCCTGTTCCCTCATAATGTAAGCCCTAGTCTCGGCCTCATTCATCCCCATGCTTTTAGCTGCGTCCTTCCATGCAGTAAGTAGCTTGACCAATTCAGCCATCCTACCTGACAAATCAGCAGTACTCACCACGAGGAGAAATGACAAAAAAAACGAACAAGAAAAATTTACTGTTACCTACTAGGAATATGCTGTCGCAAAACCCCGCACTCAGACTAGCACCAAGTCTGACTAATAACTACCTGAAAAAAATTCAAGTTATCCAGCTACCCAAAACCCGAATTTACTTTCCTGTCAAGAAAAAAATTCGATTAGCCATCAATTACTTCTAAGTCATAAACAACCTTACTACCACTAACATCTATACTAACTGGAACCTGTGGAAAAAAACTTATAGCTGGATCAGTCTTAATATAGCTCAAGTCTAGGGGATTTTATAAAGAAAATCTATTTTTCAGAACTTCCTACAGAGACAATCTATGAATCTAGAATTGATCCCAACAAAGATGATCCCAAGGACGACGCCACCCACTTTGTCACGAAATGGATTTAGGACTAGAGACTGTCTACCTATAGTGACAAGACACTAGTGAGAAGGAAGACTGGAAAATTAGATTCAAATAGAAATATAGTGCAAAATGTGAAAGTTGAGATCATTGGCTCCGAGGTTGAGAACCGAGGTTGATTCTTTCCTCGCCACTTCGGACGTTTAAATTGCTATGGCCTCGAACCACCTCTAACTACCCTACGGGGATAAGGTTAAATTAAGATTCACAAACACCAAGGTACAGACAACATCGAAGTGACTACACAATCTCTGCACAGACTTCGGTTCTACACAGCCTATCCTGGAATCTCCTGAACACAACTAACTGCACCTCTAAACTTCAGCAGCTGTCCTCTGCTATGATTCACCAAAACTAACAGTTCTGCCTATCTGTGCTGACTTCAGTAGAGAGAATGTTTACCCTCTCTCTCTCCACTAACTCTGGAATTGATGACTGAGGTTTAACAGAACCCCGCTGGATTCTGGACTGGAACTGTAGCTGACTTCTACCACTCTGAAATTACCTGCCCGAGTACCTATAACTGGGCCGTCGGCTTTATTATGGCCGTGAAGAAGTGAACATAAAATTACCACAACGCGGGCAGCATGCCAAATCTGCGTGTGTAACCGAAAGAGCGTCAGAGCTCAGGATTTATCCACAAAAAATCCTATTCGCTGGAAAATGTCTTCCCCTGGCTGGGAAAACGTATTTTCTTCCTCTCCTTCCACCACTGGCAATTCATGCGAGACTTTGGGTGTCTGCGAACGCCACCACTGTGCCGTGGGAGAAATTTTGAGGTATCAAAAATTCTGCTCTTCCCCACAAAAAGCCGGTACCTGCTGTTCAGACAAAAGCAAAAACAACAGCTAAACAAAACGTTAATACTCTAGTACAAATAACAATTAACTTCCTTACTCTTCAACACGTAACTCCCCTCTCTTCTCTCTCTCCGAGCCAAAATAAACATCACCCGGTAATACAACACCGCAGACCGTCTGACCCAGGTTCTGCCTGACTAACTACGAGTAACAACAATATTTTCACTGGCCCGTCTGGGCAGACGTACTGTGGCCTACTTCTTACGCTGACAAGTTTTTGACAAAACAGATCCTGTACAGACCAGATAGCCACTTTGAGAATAATAGTTGATTTGTGGACTACGAAAAGGCATTTGACAGTGTAGACAGAGAATCACTTTGGAAATTGTTGAGGCATTATGGAGTTCCCCTGAAGATCATTAATTTAATAAAGAAAACATATGAAGACATGACATGCAGAGTTCTTCACGAAGGACAGCTTACAGAGCCGTTTGGGATAAGAACAGGAGTGCGACAGGGATGCCTCTTGTCTCCATTTCTTTTCTTGCTGGCAATAGATTGGGTTATGAGATCATCGACAACACACAACAGAAATGGAATCCAGTGGACTCTGACTAAGCAGTTGGATGATCTGGATTTTGCTGATGACTTGGCTCTTCTGTCCCATAGCCGTAATCAGATGCAGGACAAATTGAAAACACTCGATGAGAGGTCACAGCAATTGGGTCTGAAAATACACAGGGAAAAGACAAAAATAATGCGAATAAATGCAGGTAATGATAACAGGGTTGAACTTGAAGAAACACCAATACAAGATGTAGAATCATACCATATCTTGGCAGTAATATAGACAAAGTTGGAGGGACAGACAGCGATATCAAAATAAGAATACAAAAGGCAAGAGGAGCTTTCATTGCATTGGGAAATATATGGAGATCAAGAGAAATAGGACCCAACACGAAAATAAGAATCTTCAACTCAAATGTGAAGTCAGTCCTATTGTATGGCTCAGAGACATGGAGAACAACAAAGACAACAACCAAAAAGCTACAGACTTTCATAAATGGGTGCTTGCGTAGAATAGAGGGATTAAAATGGTATGACAAGGTTACCAACGTGGAACTGATGACAAGAACTAGACAAGTGCCAGTGGAACAAGAAATGAGAAGAAGACGATGGCGATGGATAGGACACACACTGAGGAAACCTGTTGATAGCATTACAAGGCAGTCCTTGTTCTGGAATCCCCAGGGCAAGAGAGGCAGAGGAAGACCAAGAAGTACATGGAGAAGAGAGTTGGAAACAGAGGTGAAAATGATGAGGAGAACATGGAAAGAACTTGAGATGATGGCACGTGACAGGAGGACTTGGCATGTGTTTGTTGAAGGCCTATGCTCCTTTGGGAGTGGAGGGTTATGAATGAATATAAATAGCGAGCATCAATACTCTCACTAAAATCACAAATAAAAATACACATTACACACGCTCCCGACTATTCTGTAAATACATATGATTCGCAGATGCGAGTTTCTCTCCCGACCGACTTTGCAATAATACAAAGCGGTGATATCTCAACTTTTAAACCATGCCGCTATTCTTTCAACAAGGAATTAAATGGACCTATAAATTTTCAAGTCTATCACTAAGATCGTATTTGATGGCTCTGGCGATGAGAATTAAATTAAACTAAAACTTCCCAAGAAACTCAAATGATCGGCTAGGACTAGAAAAATTAAATAAAGTCCTCACGCAAAAATGATGCTTACCAAATCTCGAATGTCCTACTGAAGGCAATCGACTTGACTGGCAACCGGCTTGGCAATTTTTCATTAAAAGAGAAAGAGGCTATGAAATATAGGCCTTTTATAATCAAGACCCCCCCCATGCCGACTTCGTGACGTCATATGCGCGGCGTGGTTCTAAAGCCAATGGGCGCTCTGCATTTCAACTGCAGTTAGCTCTCAGCCAATCAGAACCTTAGATCATGCTGATGCAACGTACATGAGTTTTAGACAAAGAAACGGGATTAAGCCTAGCCCTCTAGTGGCAATGAAACAAAAATGGCCAAAATATATACATAAAAAATCCCGAAAAATGTGTCTAGCTGCATGCCTATCTTTAAAAAAAGACGATCTGGTGCCAATCCTGATCTAGCATCTATAATCTTTCTTCTAGAAAAATACTGTCTAATTCCCTACACCCCCATTCTAAACACATAGATCAAACTCCATCGTGATCTCATCTTGAAAAAACGTAAATAATAGAAGGAGAAGAAACATGGAGAAGGATTTTTCTGTAATCCCTCCAAAAATAGTAAACAAATTGCAAGGAGAAAAAGACATGGGCCATTTGAAAGACAGAATCTCAGTACTTTCGTCACAGTTATCAGTTCCACATTGGTAAGTTTCTGTGGTTTTGTCATCAGTTCCACATTGGTAAGTTTCTGTGGTTTGTCATCAGTTTCACATTGGAAAGTTTCTGTGGTTTGTCATCAGTTCCTCATAAGTAGTGAGTTTATCATATAATTCAGTGCTCCGCAACCCTTTTTACTTCACGGCATACTTAAGTGCCTGTCAAAAAATTTACGACCTACTCATTAGTACAGCTATTGTAGGGGGTGGAGTTAGCATATTCTCAAAAAGTGGGGCCTTTGTTCATATTTGTTTACATTTCCATCTATTCAGGCCTAAGCCGCTGAGGGCACGATTTGATCTATTTTATTGGGTCCTTGGAATCCTTATTATTTCATATTAGGTATCAGGAGATTATTGCTATTACAGTGAATTAAAAATAAAACAGCATTTATATTTTTAGTCGTATTTTGTAAAAAAGCGTTTTAAAACCAAACCATATTTATTAAGAAATATTTCTCGCTGTCTGTTCCGCAAATTCTGTTTTAAAGTTGCCGAAGCTACATTTTTTTCCCCTCCTCATCAAATTCTGTGGATAATGTATCAAAACTGTTGAGGCTGTCTTGGAGCATGTTTAACCTAGGATCACATTTCAGCAATTTTAATTTGGAAAAGATTCTTACACCTGACGCCACAGGAAACTGGAATAGTCAAACATATGCTTAAAGCAAAAAATTATTTTGAAACAATTTTTTTAAAGAAAATTTGCTAACTTTACAGATCTGAAAGTTCGTTTTTCTAATTGAGCTTGACGTATATTAGCACATTCACATCCGAAGCATTTTTTTAAAATTCTTCCTTTGAAATGTGTTTAAATTACTAACTTACACATGAATCGTAGTATGCATATGTAAGGATCGCGACCTTTTCTTTAACTGAAGTTAACGTTTAGGAAAATAAAATTTAAATATAAGGACCGAAGACTGGAATGGAACCATGCCAGGAGGAAGACAACCGATAGGATAGTCTGGCGCTCTCTCTTCTAAACCTCAACACCTCACGATAGAAGGGGCGTAACGGTATTGCCTCCCCTGCTTTTCAGTAGTGGTCCAACAGTGGCCAATACTCAAGAGTATCTATTTATGGGCCTCAAAGGTGGCTACCTTGGCACAAGATTACTCTTGGCAGAGATGTAGATAGAAGGATAATGACACTTCTAGCATAAAGGGAGTCTTCACAAAATATTCAGAAAAGCGAAAACAATGCTGCTGTGGCTGAGCACGTTAATTCTAGAATCTGCCGATCACTTTTGTGAATAATTAAGCAATGATCAATTTTAGCTTGTTAAGCCTCCACCTCGGAGTTTCTCAGTGGAATTCTTATTATACTGGTTTAGCTCTGATTAGAGTGTATTTAGTAAATTGACTGAGACAAAGATGCAGTACATTTAAAAGGATTAAATCGAAGTTACATTTGCATAATTACAAATAACAAAATTTAATAATCACTTCAGGTTTTAACAAGTTTAAAGAATTGAATAATATTTTATGAAAAGTTGTCATCACTGCTGTGATGGGATTTAATCCAATAAAGAAGGTCACTTTTGTCAGCGGATATTTTGCACTTATCTGCCAAAGGTAGTTCCTCCTCCCGCTGGGTTGGTTGTTGGTAGACTGTATCGCTGTTTAAACTCGTTTCTGGTAATTTTTAAAGGTGCCGCATGTTCCTAGAACGTCAAGGAGTAACGGCAAAGTTGGTCCTTCGTCTTAACGCACAGGCCATTGTTCCTTTATTGTTCCAGAGATAGTACCCGTCAGCTGGTACCACTACCAATAGCTATGGTGAAAGAATAGAAGTGAAACGCTCTCCTAAGTATGCGTTTTTCGACACAAAGTTATGTGCCATCCTATTTCTATTTCACCATCCCGTTTAACTCAGAATTACTCTCGCTGAGTATTAAACTTAAGCTGTCGAGAGAAACCTTTCTTTGCATTTAAATTGAACAGTTTTATATATATATATATATATATATATATATATATATATATATATATATATATATATATATATATATATATATATATATATATATATATATATATGATAGGGTGGACGAGATGATGATGATGATGTTGTGATATTTGATCACTCTCTTGCACACTCGCAACCGACCCGATTCAACAATAAAACTCTGATTCTTAAGGCAGGGGCTGTATTTATTTTTACAACCCTGTCAGTGACAACAAGCGCCCAAAGCAAACATTAAACAAATAAACTAGCAAACGAAACACCAAACACCAAACAAACACCCAGCCTGTGCTCGATTGATAATGTGTCATGTCTCTGTTCTACCCACACAGGGCGCTTCGTATCTTCGTTTTCTCTTGTCTGGACTGAATCTTCAAATAGGCCTGTTTGCCGCTCGCTATCTCTTTATATAGGCTCTGGGGCTAACCACTCAACTTAATCCGCTGCGCGTATTAATTGCGCCACGCAAATAACACACGCGATTATCGCTCTGGTAGGAGCGAAAACAGAAATATACAACACAACTATTTCTAGGGCGGAAACACAACTATCGAATATAACACACCACTAATTTTTAGGCTTTATTATGGCCTAGTAATAAATCTTCATGAAGACTTTGTGGCAACATCAGGCATTGAACCACGGAGACATTGATAGTGACAAGATGGCGCTGTCACACACACACACACACACACACACACACACACACACACACACACATATATATATATATATATATATATATATATATATATATATATATATATATATATATATATATGTTTGCATTTACATTTCCACTATTTGACAAGTGTTTACAATATAAATTGAATATGTTTTCATCTATGTTTACACTGATTGAAAGGTTTGAAACTTCCATTAATTTTAAAATGAATATGTTTTCGTTTACATTTACACTGATTGAAAATGTAGATATTATACTTAGAATGTACATCATTTCTTTCATCTTTCTCTCCCTGCTCATATGGTACCTGGGACTATTTATGCGTTTAGTTCTCTGTAAGAATCTAGCAATAAAGCAGTCACCAGTCCCTTGCAGTGCTGGTTTTTGAAATCATCATTCTATATGCTGAGGTTGCCATCCTCAAATTACTTCGACATTTCTAGCCCTTTTCGCACATTAAAATTCACATAGTAATATATACATATATGTTAGCTCACATGTTAGTAATGAAATGTAGCACGTAAAATCACAACTTACGCCAATCTTGGCTCACAGACGTTTTTACTCAGATGAATAAGTTAAGGCACTCGGTTAGCCCTCTTACACTTGTACTTGGGGTCGTTAATTTAGCACTAAAACTCCCTCTTTGACTATATGTGTTCAGTTTCCTAAGAGTCCGGTTCCTTATAAAAATGGATTTCATGGGCTGTATTAAGTCTTACACGGTGTTCCAATAAAAGTCCGGTCTGATAAATGGAAATCTTGAAATTTCTTCTGGCAAGTCTGGTTCTTCTTGGCAAGCGATTCCTCAAAGTAAATTTTCACAGTGAATGACTACTGAACAAACGCCAGGTTATATTTACGGTCCTACCCCGCTCTGTTTGTTATGGAGCTCAAATGATCAGCCAATCTGATTTGAATATTGTGCATGACTCATATAGTGCAACATTTCAAACATTACTTTTCTGAAAATGGGCTGTAAACATCCGATTGCCCTGTATACGAACTCACAAACATGTCGTTAAACTCACACGACAACGTGTATCAGATGTACTTACTTACTTACTTAGTCGTTCCTCTTCTACCGTGAGGTGTAGAGGTTTGGAAGAGAGAGCGCCAGACTATCCTATCGGCTGTCTTCCTCCTGGCCTGGTTCCATTCTAGTCCTCGATCCTTCAAAGATTGTCTAAAGTTGTCCTCCCAGCGGACTCTGGGTCGTCCTCGGGGTCTGGATCCTTGGCTCTTTGTTTCCCATGCTTGTCGTGGTATCCGATCTTCTCCCATTCTGCAGACATGGCCAAACCATCTGAGTTGGGACTGTTCTACCTGGGTTTGCAGGGGGTAGGATTTAAGGCCTTGACGTATCGTCTGGTTGCGTACCATGTCTCTTCTTGTTACTTCAACCACCTTCCTCAGATACCTCATTTCTGAGGTTTGGATCTGGCTTTTATGGGTTGTAGTCATTGCCCATGACTCGCATCCGTATGTCAAGACTGGGACATAGGTGGAGCGGTATACAGCCATCTTCGTTTTCTTACCAACCTCTCTCTTGCTGAGGAATCCTCGATTTATGGCCTGAAAAAGTCTCCCAGCTGCTGCTTTTCGAGTGGCCAACTCTTCTTTGATGCCTCCCTTTCGGTCTATAATAGCTCCGAGGTATTTAAAGTGGTCGACTTGCTCCAGGACCTGTTCTCCCAGCTTAATCTGATGTTTTCTTTCTTCTCGTGATATCACCATGGATTTTGTTTTAGAGCTGCTTATGACCATCCCTCTCTTCTCCAGCTCTTCCTTCCAGACTTGCAGGTTGGATTGGAGATGTGCCTCTGATTTAGCAATCAGGGCAACATCATCAGCAAATGCCAGCTCCGAAATATAGACCTGTCTCATCTTCCAGTTCTTCTTCTTCTTCCGTCGTTAGCCAACGACCAGCAAAGCAGTTAGTGGCCATTACGCCTAGTGGCGTCTTAAGGGCAACAGCGAATATATTTTCTTTGCCGTTGTTCCCATCACGCCTAATGGCGTCTTTAGGGCAACGACAAATCAATCCGTTTGCTGTTGTTTCCGTAATCAAAGTGACTGGCAAACAGGTGATCAGCCCGTTGGGCATCTTCCAGTACCCCACTGAATACTTTCTTGTTCTCTCCTTACATGCCTTGATGACATCGTCCATAAGGAGTATGAAGAGGTAAGGTGATAGGATATCACCTTGTCTTACACCAGTGGTGGTCCTGAACTCTTCTGACTTATGGTTTGCTGTCTTCACATAATTTCTGCAAGACTTGTAAAAGCTCTGTATAGCATGAATCAGAGGTGCTGGAATGTTCTTCCTTGCCAAACAGTCCCAAAGTTTGCTCCAGGGGACCCTGTCAAACGCCTTTTCCAGATCTATGAAACAAAGATGGATCTCACTCTTATACTCAAGGGCCTGTTCACTCAGCTGTCTGAGTGTGAAGATTAGGTCTTGAGTACTTCGGTTTGCTCGGAATCCGCACTGGACCTCATCCAATTGTGGCTCAGCTAGGCGTCGGAGTCTCTGCTCTAGGATTCTAGAGTAGATTTTACCAGGGACACTAAGAAGGGATATGCCTCTATGGTTTCCACACTGTCGATTGTCACCCTTTTTGAAAATTGGTGTTATGATGGCAATCTCCCAATCCTTTGTATGGTCTTGTTGTACCACGCTGCCTGTAAAACCCTTAAGAGTAATAGGTCGCCTGATGCTCCCATGAACTTAACCATTTCTGGTGTTATACCATCATGCCCTGCTGCTTTGCCCATCTTGATTTCTCCAGTGCTGCCTTCAGTTCTTCCATCTTTATGTCATCTTCACCATCATTGGTTTTCTCTTCTGTGCTAGTGGTTATCATTTCTGATGCTTCACCATGCTCACCATCCAGGAGTTCTGAGAAATATTCTTTCCATCTTCCCATTACTTCCTTCGGGGCAGTAAGCAATTTGCCTTGCTTGTCCTTTATAAATTTGAGAGGGCATTGTTTTTCCTTCCTCATGTTCTTTAGGGTCTTATAGAACAATTTCTGGTTTTCTTGTGCATCTTTTTCTAGCTTTTCTCCAAATTCTTCCCAGGACTTCTGTTTTGCTGCTATCACTTTCTCCTTTGCTTCTGTTCTGAGTGTCACATATTCTCTATATTTTTCCATTTGTCCTGAT